>CM026391.1:84045768-84085514 GCA_014843695.1 Archivesica marissinica
TAACCACTCGACCACGGAGGCGGACTGGATGACAATGTGTCTGTAAGTAATCACTCGACCACGGTGGCGGACTGAATGACAATGTGTCTGTAAGTAACCACTCGACCACGGTGGCGGACTGAATGACAATGTGTCTGTAAGTGAAGTGACAATACCGGTATTATTAATAAGAAAATTACATTTAGACCAGTTAATTTATCAAAATGGGTAATTTTGTCTAAAAATAGTAATATTACTGGCAAAAAGTGCAGATCTTGTTGAGACTGCTCATGACACTGGCTCATATGGATCTACACTTTTTGTAAGCCTGTTTAACGGTCTGTGGTGTTGAAGGGGTTAATATGTATAAATGTAAGAATCCATTCTAGTACTTTGTGTATGTCTATGTCAGCATGTGTGAGTCAAAATATATTCACCTAATCTGGAAAAGATGTGTATATTTTAATGGAAAGGATTGTTCGAAGGTCATTTGGTTTTCATCTTTTTTTTTTCGTTGGTGAAGCTGTTCCCGCTGTCAGGCGCCAATTGCGACAAAAAACAAATATTGGCGCTAAATTTTGTGAATTGGCAAAAATATTTGGCAAAACTTTTCTTTCTTTCTTTGGCACATGTTTTGTCAAATACATGGCTTCAAATATTATAAATTTTGATCAGCGTGTTTTTGGCTATGTACTTGAATGTTTACAGGGCTCATTCTAGAGGGTGACTTGGGCGAAATTGTCACTCTAGGGACCCTAACTTTACCTCCTGGGAGCCCCACTTCTCTGTACAAAAATATTTTTTAAATTTGATTTTACAATTTTCATACAAAATGTTGTCCAGTAAGCTATAATGGCACGGTTGCTTAACCCGTACCTCTAATTAGGCACACAAAAAGTGTAGATCCAGACGAGCCGTCTCATCAGGATCTGCACCTTTTGCCAGCAATATTACTATTTTTAGACAAAATTACCCATTTTGATGAATGAACTGGTCCAAATTGTTCTTATTAATGAATTGGTCGGAAAATATTATACACCAGTCCATGTGTTCAGTGGGTTAAAAGAAGAATATTGCTATACTTTAAGATGTGGAATAGGACAATCAGACATGTGTCTTGTGTTATCTTCACCCATCATCTCCCTAATAACGCTTCCTCCTCCGTGTTGACCATCAGTATCGGCAGTGTCTTCCATATTCCTGTACAATGAGGCTTCGAGGTTGTTAAGTCTACCACGTGCTGATTGCCCTTCTACGTGTTTCTCCCTGCTAGGATGTGACTTGCTGATGAATATGTTAGCCAGCCAATCGGTCCGTATGAGCATCAACAGGATGAAACCAACTCCTACTAGTTTCAGTGTAAGCAACCTGTTTCGTTTTCTCATTTCTCTATCTGATGCCTTCATTTGTCTGTGAAGAAAATACATACAATTTATAACATGGTACACATTCAATTTTCAGGACTAAAGAATAATAAGTACAGGTATGTATTACTATGCTCCTACGTCATCGACTGCAGGCTACAACAGTACATCCTGCAGGCTACAACAATATATCCTGCAGTCTACAACAGTACATCCTGCAGACTACAACAGTATATCCCACAGGCTACAACAGTATATCCCACAGGCTACAACAGTACATCCTGCAGTCTACAACAGTATATCCCACAGGCTACAACAGTATATCCTACAGGCTACAACAGTACATCCTGCAGGCTACAACAGTACATCCTGCAGACTACAACAGTATATCCTGCAGACTACAACAGTATATCGCACATGCTACAACAGTATATCCCACAGACTACAACAGTATATCCTACAGACTACAACAGTACATCCTACAGGCTACAACAGTACATCCTGCAGGCTACAACAGTACATCCCACAGACTACAACAGTATATCCTACATACTACAACAGTATATCCTACAGGCTACAACAGTACATCCTGCAGGCTACAACAGTATATCCTACAGGCTACAACAGTATATCCTACAGACTACAACAGTATATCATGCAGGCTACAACAGTACATCATGCAGACTACAACAGTATATCCTACAGACTACAACAGTATATCCTGCAGGCTACAACAGTATATCCTGCAGGCTACAACAGTATAACCTACAGGCTACAACAGTATATCCCACAGGTTACAACAGCATATCCCACAGGCTACAACAGTATTTCCTACAGGTTACAACAGTATATCCCACAGGTTACAACAGTATAACCTACAGGCTACAACAGTATATCCCACAGGTTACAACAGTATATCCCACAGGCTACAACAGTATATCCTACAGGTTACAACAGTATATCCCACAGGCTACAACAGTATATCCTACAGGTTACAACAGTATATCCCACAGGCTACAACAGTATATCCCACAGGCTACAACAGTATATCCTGCAGACTACAACAGTATATCCTGCAGACTACAACAGTACATCCTGCAGGCTACAACAGTACATCCTGAAGGCTACAACAGTATATCCTGCAGACTACAACAGTATATCCTGCAGGCTACAACAGTATATCCTACAGACTACAACAGTATATCCTGCACACTACAACAGTATATCCTGCAGGCTACAACAGTACATCCTGCAGGCTACAACAGTATATCCTGCAGGCTACAACAGTTTATCCTGCAGACTACAACAGTATATCCTGCAGGCTACAACAGTATATCCTGCAGGCTACAACAGTATATCCTGCAGACTACAACAGTATATCCTGCAGGCTACAACAGTACATCCTGCAGGCTACAACATTATATCCTGCAGGCTACAACAGTACATCCTGCAGGCTACAACATTATATCCTGCAGGCTACAACATTATATCCAACAGGCTACAACAGTATATCCCACAGGCTACAACAGTATATCCTACAGGTTACAACAGTACATCCTGCAGGCTACAACATTATATCCAGCAGGCTACAACAGTACATCCCATAGGCTACAACAGTACATCCCATAGGCTACAACAGTATATCCCATAGGCTACAACAGTACATCCCATAGGCTACAACAGTACATCCAACACACTACAACAGTATATCCTGCAGACTACAACAGTATATCCCATAGGCTACAACAGTACATCCCATAGGCTACAACAGTACATCCAACACACTACAACAGTATATCCTGCAGGCTACACCAGTATATCCTGCAGACTACAACAGTATATCCCACAAGCTACACCAGTATATCCTGCAGGCTACAGCAGTATATCCTACAGGCTACAACAGTATATCCCACAGACTACAACAGTATATCCTACAGGCTAAAACAGTACATCCTGCAGGCTACAACAGTATATCCTGCAGGCTACAACAGTATATCCCACAGGCTACAACAGTATATCCTACAGGTTACAACAGTACATCCTGCAGGCTACAACATTATATCCAGCAGGCTACAACAGTACATCCTACAGGCTACAACAGTACATCATACATGCTACAACAGTATATCCTACATGCTACAACAGTACATCCTACAGACTACAACAGTATATCCTGCACACTACAACAGTATATCCTGCACACTACAACAGTATATCCTGCAGGCTACAACATTATATCCTACATGCTACAACAGTACATCCTACATGCTACAACAGTATATCCTACATGCTACAACAGTATATCCTGCACACTACAACAGTATATCCTGCACACTACAACAGTATATCCTGCACGCTACAACAGTATATCCTACAGGCTACAACAGTACATCCTACAGACTACAACAGTATATCCTACAGACTACAACAGTATATCCTGCACACTACAACAGTATATCCTGCACACTACAACAGTATATCCTGCAGGCTACAACAGTATATCCTGCACACTACAACAGTATATCCTGCAGGCTACAACAATATATCCTGCACACTACAACAGTATATCCTGCACACTACAACAGTATATCCTACAGACTACAACAGTATATCCTACAGGTTACAACAGTATATCCTACAGTCTACACCAGTACATCCTGCAGGCTACAACAGTATATCCTACAGACTACAACAGTATATCCTACAGACTACAACAATATATCCCACAGCTACAACAGTATATCCTGCACACTACAACAGTATATCCCACAGACTACAACAGTATATCCTACAGGCTACAACAGTATATCCTACAGGCTACAATAGTACATCCTGCAGGCTACAACAGTATATCCTACAGGCTACAACAGTATATCCTGCACACTACAACAGTATATCCCACAGACTACAACAGTATATCGCACATGCTACAACAGTATATCCCACAGGCTACAATAGTATATCCTGCAGGCTACAACAGTATATCCGGCACACTACAACAGTATATCCTGCACACTACAACATTATATCCTGCAGGCTACAACAGTATATCCGGCAGGCTACAACAGTACATCCTGCAGGCTACAACAGTACATCCTGCAGGCTACACCAGTATATCCAGCAGGCTACAACAGTATATCATGCGGGCTACAACAGTATATCATGCAGGCTACAACAGTATATCATGCAGGCTACAACAGTATATCATGCCGGTGACGTAGGGTTGATTATATGTACAAGACTTTAGTATATAATAAACAAAATAAAGTTATCAGGCGTGTTGTTTTTTCATTTACTTAACCACCCTTTAATGCAAGTATTGATAGTCAAGGGACATAATTTAGAAACTTTGAAAGTATTGTCCAGTTACACCAAACACATATACATAATTATCCACCTGACCTATACTCTGCCCATGTCCCGTTATACATTATATTAATCTCTTACTAACCCGTGACGCGTATTCTACTACACAACATGTTATAGACTAATGCAATGCTTCGTTGCATTCGCCATCACCATGTTATGGTTACAGGTTGCATATTTTGTGTAGTTAGGTGCAACGACGAATAAATATATATATCTTTGATATTGTACTGTTTTCAGTGCCCTGCTGATCCGAAAGGATCCACGTCCACAATCAAAACAAATAGTTTGCCAGGTATATCTGGCAGTGGCCAGAACAATCGCTCACCGACTGAGCAGGCCGTGGCACAGGCTACAACAGTATATCCGGCAGGCTACAACAGTATATCCGGCACACTACAACAGTATATCCTGCACACTACAACATTATATCCTGCAGGCTACAACAGTATATCCGGCAGGCTACAACAGTACATCCTGCAGGCTACAACAGTACATCCTGCAGGCTACACCAGTATATCCAGCAGGCTACAACAGTATATCATGCGGGCTACAACAGTATATCATGCAGGCTACAACCGTATATCATGCACACTACAACAGTATAACCTACAGGCTACAACAGTATATCCCACAGGTTACAACAGTATATCCCACAGGCTACAACAGTATATCCTACAGGTTACAACAGTATATCCCACAGGTTACAACAGTATAACCTACAGGCTACAACAGTATATCCCACAGGTTACAACAGTATATCCCACAGGCTACAACAGTATATCCTACAGGTTACAACAGTATATCCCACAGGCTACAACAGTATATCCTACAGGTTACAACAGTATATCCCACAGGCTACAACAGTATATCCCACAGGCTACAACAGTATATCCCACAGGCTACAACAGTATATCCTGCAGACTACAACAGTATATCCTGCAGACTACAACAGTACATCCTGCAGGCTACAACAGTACATCCTGAAGGCTACAACAGTATATCCTGCAGACTACAACAGTATATCCTGCAGGCTACAACAGTATATCCTACAGACTACAACAGTATATCCTGCACACTACAACAGTATATCCTGCAGGCTACAACTGTACATCCTGCAGGCTACAACAGTATATCCTGCAGGCTACAACAGTATATCCTGCAGACTACAACAGTATATCCTGCAGGCTACAACAGTATATCCTGCAGGCTACAACAGTATATCCTGCAGACTACAACAGTATATCCTGCAGGCTACAACAGTACATCCTGCAGGCTACAACATTATATCCTGCAGGCTACAACAGTACATCCTGCAGGCTACAACATTATATCCTGCAGGCTACAACATTATATCCAACAGGCTACAACAGTATATCCCACAGGCTACAACAGTATATCCTACAGGTTACAACAGTACATCCTGCAGGCTACAACATTATATCCAGCAGGCTACAACAGTACATCCCATAGGCTACAACAGTACATCCCATAGGCTACAACAGTATATCCCATAGGCTACAACAGTACATCCCATAGGCTACAACAGTACATCCAACACACTACAACAGTATATCCTGTAGACTACAACAGTATATCCCATAGGCTACAACAGTACATCCCATAGGCTACAACAGTACATCCAACACACTACAACAGTATATCCTGCAGGCTACACCAGTATATCCTGCAGACTACAACAGTATATCCCACAAGCTACACCAGTATATCCTGCAGGCTACAGCAGTATATCCTACAAGCTACAACAGTATATCCCACAGACTACAACAGTATATCCTACAGGCTACAACAGTACATCCTGCAGGCTACAACAGTATATCCTGCAGGCTACACCATTATATCCAACAGGCTACAACAGTATATCCCACAGGCTACAACAGTATATCCTACAGGTTACAACAGTACATCCTGCAGGCTACAACATTATATCCAGCAGGCTACAACAGTACATCCTACAGGCTACAACAGTACATCCTACATGCTACAACAGTATATCCTACATGCTACAACAGTACATCCTACAGACTACAACAGTATATCCTGCACACTACAACAGTATATCCTGCACACTACAACAGTATATCCTGCAGGCTACAACATTATATCCTACATGCTACAACAGTACATCCTACATGCTACAACAGTACATCCTACATACTACAACAGTATATCCTGCACACTACAACAGTATATCCTGCACACTACAACAGTATATCCTGCACACTACAACAGTATATCCTGCAGGCTACAACAGTATATCCTGCAGGCTACAACAGTATATCCTACAGACTACAACAGTATATCCTGCACATTACAACAGTATATCCTGCACACTACAACAGTATATCCTGCAGGCTACAACAGTATATCCTGCACACTACAACAGTATATCCTGCAGGCTACAACAATATATCCTGCACACTACAACAGTATATCCTGCACACTACAACAGTATATCCTACAGACTACAACAGTATATCCTACAGGTTACAACAGTATATCCTACAGTCTACACCAGTACATCCTGCAGGCTACAACAGTATATCCTACAGACTACAACAGTATATCCTACAGACTACAACAATATATCCCACAGGCTACAACAGTATATCCTACAGGCTACAATAGTATATCCTGCACACTACAACAGTATATCCCACAGACTACAACAGTATATCGCACATGCTACAACAGTATATCCCACAGGCTACAATAGTATATCCTGCAGGCTACAACAGTATATCCTACAGGCTACAACAGTATATCCTGCACACTACAACAGTATATCCCACAGACTACAACAGTATATCGCACATGCTACAACAGTATATCCCACAGGCTACAATAGTATATCCTGCAGGCTACAACAGTATATCCGGCACACTACAACAGTATATCCTGCACACTACAACATTATATCCTGCAGGCTACAACAGTATATCCGGCAGGCTACAACAGTACATCCTGCAGGCTACAACAGTACATCCTGCAGGCTACACCAGTATATCCAGCAGGCTACAACAGTATATCATGCGGGCTACAACAGTATATCATGCAGGCTACAACAGTATATCATGCAGGCTACAACAGTATATCATGCCGGTGACGTAGGGTTGATTATATGTACAAGACTTTAGTATATAATAAACAAAATAAAGTTATCAGGCGTGTTGTTTTTTCATTTACTTAACCACCCTTTAATGCAAGTATTGATAGTCAAGGGACATAATTTAGAAACTTTGAAAGTATTGTCCAGTTACACCAAACACATATACATAATTATCCACCTGACCTATACTCTGCCCATGTCCCGTTATACATTATATTAATCTCTTACTAACCCGTGACGCGTATTCTACTACACAACATGTTATAGACTAATGCAATGCTTCGTTGCATTCGCCATCACCATGTTATGGTTACAGGTTGCATATTTTGTGTAGTTAGGTGCAACGACGAATAAATATATATATCTTTGATATTGTACTGTTTTCAGTGCCCTGCTGATCCGAAAGGATCCACGTCCACAATCAAAACAAATAGTTTGCCAGGTATATCTGGCAGTGGCCAGAACAATCGCTCACCGACTGAGCAGGCCGTGGCACAGGCTACAACAGTATATCCGGCAGGCTACAACAGTATATCCGGCAGGCAACAACAGTATATCCGGCATGCTACAACAGTATATCCGGCATGCTACAACAGTATATCTGGCAGGCTACAACAGTATTTACGGCAGGCTACAACAGTATATCCGGTAGGGGTGACTATTGGGGTCAATTTTACTATTGCGATAGTATTGCGATAGTTAAAATACTATTGCAATAGTATTGCGATAGTATTGCGATAGTTGTAGGACTATTGCAATAGTATTGTGTAAATACATATTAATTAAAAAATATTCTATTTCGCATGGAATACACATGTTTTGTATATTTATTTATTAGCATGCAATATTTTCTTTATTATCATGATATCGAACACACTGCACTACGGCAAACTTTAATATCATGACATATCCAACACATTGAATTACGACAAACTTTAATATTATGACATATCTAACATGACCAACACACTGCACTACGGCAAACTTTAATATCATGACATATCCAACACATTGAACTACGACAAACTTTAATATCATGACATATCCAACACATTGAACTACGACAAACTTTAATATTATGACATATCTAACATGACCAACACACTGCACTACGGCACACTTTAATATCATGACATATACCAGTATCTAATTCCTCATGTGTCGACACAAGCACGCACTCACCTTAGAAGTCCAGTAACCAATGTCTTTACCGAAGGAGACAAACGAGCCTGTCTACGTATACAACACACGGCAGAGACCTATGTTTGCCAATTTTTCTTCAGAGAGATCATCAACATGTTGGGACTGTAGGGCTGATAGCTGGGCCGTTACGATATCTGTAATTGTTAGTAGTTCGGACTTGTAGCGTGTCACTTCCTCTTCGGCCATTTCCATGGTAGTTTTGGCTTCCTCAACCCTGACATGGTAAACATCGGCCATGAATCAACAAGATCGGATGCCAGCCTCGGATGAGCCAAGACGTACAATTAAAGATCATGTTAAAAGTATTGAAGTTTTCGCTCAATCTCCACTGTCGGCTAAAAGTCGACGAAATTCACAGGATGCTAGTAGTCGCGGTTCCCTTTCTCCAGATGATGCAGTATTGAATGCTGCTGATTCTTTAGAACAATTGGAAAGCTCAATAAAGAGCAGTGATAGTTTCAAAGACAGATTACGACCAGTTGTAAAGAGACTTGAATCTGAACAGATTGACCAACTTGTTCCTCAGGAAAGGGTGAGCAGTACTGATGCATCAGACTATGTGATGATGACACCTCCAGTAGTGCCTAGTCGGACTTACAGACATAAATCTGGTGATCAGACTGAACCTGTTTATCGAAAAAATTCATTCCAAAATCGTAATACTGGACCTAGACCGTATGAAAATATAATCAGTGCAAATATTCATAATCCACTAAATCAGAACAACTTCATAAACTATAAACAAGTGTCAGGTGTTGAGCACAAGAGAAACTCCGAACAATCGATGTCTGAACCCCAAGTGCCTACTAGATCCCAGAAACAGAATTGGGCCTCAACTAATGAACAAGACAAACGTGACAAAAATTCAAATATGCCTAGTCCGGATTCCAGACTTATACCAAACTATAGTGATGAAAATGTGCAAAATAAAGAAAATACGCAAATACAAGGTGTTCAAAGTGGACAAAAGAGAAATTATGAAAGTTCATTTTCGAGGTCACGAAATCATTCCACAGGAAGTTCAAATAATTCACTTGGATCGGAAAGTCATCAGAGTGATAAAAATGTTGCTAATTACCCAAACAGCTATCCAGCTAATACTCGGAGTGAGCAGAACAAGGCTGGTAACTCTCAGGGACAACATATGGGAGGTACCTCTGAGAGAACTGAACACAGGGGTGAGCACTCCATTGAACATAGATATTCATCACCTGACCAAAGATCAACAGGTCAAACTAGAAACTATACTAGTGATCCTCGGAACCGGAGGTCCGATATAAACAAAGTTGACAATCATAATGTGCATCATACCAACAGCCGATCAGATTCCAATCCCAGAATAAATAATTATCATTCACAGAGTAGTGCTACTATACCTGATGAAACAACAGAGAGTAAAGCAAACTCCACGAAGGATCAGCATTCTCCGCATAAAGAACATCTAGTCACAGTGTGTCATGGTCGTCAGCCATCGGCAGAGGAATTGGAATGTGATATAAAGGCAAAGGAGCTTGCTAAAGTATTAAAGGATAGTGATAAACAGTTGAGTGAGGTGCTTACGTCCGACAGTAAGAAAGTACGTATGCAGTATTTGGATGGCTTACTACCGGTTGAATCGGACCAGGGTGAAGAGAGAAGGCCTCGTTCTGGAACCAAAACTGAGGGATCAGCCAGTGAAAAGAAAGAAAGGGTTGAAGAAGAGTAAGTATGCTAGAAATAAATCTGCATGTATATTTGGATGAGTTGACCTTTTCATTCACCTCATCTGTTTCAAGCTAGACTCGGGGTTCCCAATGGCGCCAATTGTGACAAAAAAACAAATATTGGTGCTAAATTTTGTGAATTGGCGAAACTATTTGGCGCAACTTTTTTTTAAAATGTTTTTTTGGCACATGTTTTGTCAAATACATGGCTTCAAATATTTATTTGTGAACTATATGGCTCTTAATTGGCTCCAGTGTTTTTCAATTGGCGACAAAAGTGGCGCAGACAAACATTCAGACAGAGGGAACCATGAGACTGAATTCATGCTGTTTACTCTGCCTATTATCCTCAGCGCAAAGTTCTTCATGTATCCGACATGTTCCAAGTTCTTGGCAATGCAAAAATCAAGCTCTGATCTCTTAACCCTTTCAACACCACATACCTCTAAATTGGCTTACAAAAAAGTGTAGATCCAGATGAGCCGGCTCGTGACGAGCCGTCTCATCAGGATCTGCACTTTTTTCAAGTAATATAACTATTTTTAGAGAAAAAATACCCATTTTGATAAATGAACTGATCCAAATGTAATTTTGTTATTAATTTATTGGTCTAAAAATATCATGGACCAGTCCATGTCAGTTACTTGGTGTTGAATGGGTTAAGCTTTTTATTTTAGGCAATGTGAAATTGTTATGGTTCTAGTCTTTCTTTCACCATTTGATGATATTGTTTTTGATTTCTTTAGACCAACTTCACCTATGCCTTCCAACTATTACGTGTCTCCACCAAAGGCCATGATAGAGTTGGAGATCAGGAAGTTTGGAGACCAGCTAACACAAGATATCGGAGACAATGATGCACTTGCTCAGAAAAAGGTTAGTTAGCAGTTGTTAGTTGTGGCTTTAGAAAAGGTACATCAAACTTATGAAACCCTAATTTGCACACATATGTTCGGTCAATTTATTTATATCACATACATACAGCCAAAATTTGCACCACCAAGTTATAGGCGTATAAAGAATTAGTCAAGCATCACCAGTGAATATTTCCTGGTTTCTTAGACTTGTTGGGTTACTTGAGAAGGGTATATGTGGTAACATAATTAATTTTAGACCAATGTCTTTTTGTAAATAACGAGAATTTTGTTCAGGTTTTTATGTAAGTACATGTCTATATATTTATTTTACTTCTATTGTACAACGCCAGTGAATATACTATGTGTAAAATTAGGCGTTTTATCAAATTAAACAGTTTCAGTTTCATATTCATTCAACAATAATATTATATCCTTTTGTCAGTCGTGGGAGGGAGAATTAGTATTTTCAAGACGAGATTGTAAACATTAATACAATTATAGAAAAGGAGGAGAATTATGTAAATTACTTAGAAAAACTTTCTGAATGTGTGAGAGAGAAAATGTGATCACAAAGAAATTTTGGACACTAACCATGGGGATCCTTCATGGTAACCATGACAATAATTTATATAGTTATTGGATACCATAGAAACCATTTAAACATAAAACTTACAATATTTTGATGTAGATATTTTTGGAAATGGAGATTTGTATTGAGCTGTAGCTGATCAGTTACTCTGCCATGGATCGGTGAATAATGCAGATCATCTTTTTTTCTTCTTTTTTGTTTTGTTTATACATATTTATTTTAACTCGATTGCGAAACAAGTTCTTACAACTTATATTGATCACTCTCGATACCTCATTCCTGATGAATCCATCGCCACGAGAGAGAGAGAGAGAGAGAGAAGAGGCAACGTGGAATTTAAATGCCTTGCTTGCTTAATGGCAGAATCGTAACGGCTCCAGCGGGGCTCAAACTCCGGACCTTTCTCACATGGAGCAAACGCGCTATCACGACTTCCTGCAGTTCATCTGAACGACTTGTTGAGTAGTGTTGATGTATTTGTCCTTGCAGGAGGAGTTGATTTGTTTTATATCATGTTTTGTTTGTCCTCGCAGGAGGAGTTGTTGCAGCGGATGATTAAGAAGGTTCATATCCTGAGAGATGACAAGAAGGAACTGGTAGTAGACATAGAGGAGAACGAAGCACTTGGAAAACAGGTACAGTGCCGTCTTATTCAACCTTGTAAACAGGTACAGAGTCATCTTATCCATTGTTCGGAGATGGTCTATAGAGACAGGTGGTCATTGTTTGGAGATGGTCTATAGAGACAGGTGGTCATTGTTTGGAGATGGTCTATAGAGACAGGTGGTCATTGTTTGGAGATGGTCTATAGAGACAGGTGGTCATTGTTTGGAGATGGTCTATAGAGACAGGTGGTCATTGTTTGGAGATGGTCTATAGAGACAGGTGGTCATTGTTTGGAGATGGTCTATAGAGACAGGTGGTCATTGTTTGGAGATGGTCTATAGAGACAGGTGGTCATTGTTTGGAGAGGGTCTGTAGAGTCTGGTGGTCATTGTTTGGAGATGGTCTGTAGAGACTGGTGGTCATTGTTTGGAGATGGTCTATAGAGACAGGTGGTCATTGTTTGGAGATGGTCTATAGAGACAGGTGGTCATTGTTTGGAGATGGTCTATAGAGACAGGTGGTCATTGTTTGGAGAGGGTCTATAGAGACAGGTGGTCATTGTTCAGAGATGGTCTATAGAGACAGGTGGTCATTGTTTGGAGAGGGTCTATAGAGACAGGTGGTCATTGTTCAGAGATGGTCTATAGAGACAGGTGGTCATTGTTTGGAGATGGTCTATAGAGACAGGTGGTCATTGTTTGGAGATGGTCTATAGAGTCTGGTGGTCATTGTTTGGAGATGGTCTATAGAGTCTGGTGGTCATTGTTTGGAGATGGTCTATAGAGACAGGTGGTCATTGTTTGGAGATGGTCTGTAGAGTATGTTGGTCATTGTTTGGAGATTGTCTGTAGAGTCTGGTGGTCATTGTTTGGAGATTGTCTATAGAGACAGGTGGTCATTGTTTGGAGAGGGTCTATAGAGACAGGTGGTCATTGTTTGGAGATGGTCTATAGAGACAGCTGGTCATTGTTTGGAGATGGTCTGTAGAGTATGTTGGTCATTGTTTGGAGATGGTCTATAGAGACAGGTGGTCATTGTTTGGAGATGGTCTATAGAGACAGGTGGTCATTGTTCGGAGATGTTCTATAGAGTATGGTGGTCATTGTTTGGCGAGGGTCGTTAACACAGGTTTGACAGTGATTCAATCATGCATATATAGTTCTAGTTTATACTGGATGTATTCAGTATGAATGAAACTGTTATACAGTCTACATCCGCTATGTCAAAGTCGGTTATGTCGCATTCTCCGGAAATCGGATCAAAGTCCCGTTTCAGACACTATCATTGTACATATAACTGGCTCCGTTTATATCGAATTTCGTTACGTTAAACTTTGGTTATGACGAAGTATTTTGTTCGGTCCGATTGAATTCGACATAACGGATGTAGACTGTATATTACACAAACAGCACAGTTACATAGTGCTGTGATATATAAGTTGTAATAGGGGAAGACATAAATCCCTCGGAGGAGGTCTCGTAGGTAAACATTTAATGAATCTGCTTAATACATAGACAATGAAATTGGGAAACTATTTGCCAGTAAAGAATTTGGAAATTATAATCAGCTGTTATTCGTAACATACTGTAAGAAATGAAAACCACTTCCTACTCATTATTTCTCGTTATATTTGCCAACAGGGTGTTTCCAAATTTCAGTAAATTTTCTGGTTATTTATTGTGTTTCCGTTTTTATTCAACAACCTAGGTTCATGCACATAATGAACTGCAAAAGTATCATAACTATAGCACGTATTATATAATAGCAGCATAATATGAAGAAGAAATGTCCATATTTTATATAACAATCAAACTTTAATTGCAGTTGTTTCCAAATAATCTATGTGAGGTTGTGTCTTGTGTGGAGAAGAAATGTTTGCATTTTACACAGAATCAGAATTGACTAGCAGGTGTTTCCAATGAGAAACATTAGTCAGTTACTGCCCCTGAATACTCCTAATAGTATATTGGTCTTCTTAATTGGTTTCCTCTGTTTTTATCGCTGTTTCCTTTGCACCACATGTTTTCCATTCTTATCCGTATTCGCATCTTATAATTATGAAATTATTAAATCTCGACAGATATCCTTTAGCATGTCCAATGCATACCTTACTGTAAAGATTGGTTCAATTCATTAACACGATTTAGATAAAATTACATGTATCCTAATGCAACATCTGTTTAGACGACAACAGTAAAAACAAAGGATTCCAACTAAACGGACCAATATACATTTAGGGATAAATCTGACTTTATCCATCAAGGGAGGTAATAGAAAACCAGTTATGTCTCTCATTAAGCAATATTTCAATGAATGTTTTCAGGTGATATCATGTGTGGAGAAGAAATGTCGTAATCATCAGCAGAAAGACAAGTATAGATCGTACATCGAGGATATTGACAAGATTATCCGACTACTCCTCAAGTTGTCCGGGTTACTAGCACGGGCAGAGAACACCATCCAGGGCCTCACCGACAATACAAATGAGAAAATCAAGGTTAGACTTTTGAAACAGAAATTATTTTGGATTATTATTGCGCCTAGGGTTTATATCGCATACAGATTTATAGATACACTCCGCGTCACTGTAGCAGCCCTGTATCTTGTCATTAGAATACGGCCTACGTGTGTATATAGTTTTAATTGCACATTTAATTGCACAAACTATTCCTGCTCACTTTTTAACTACTGTACAGTCGTGCGAGAGGTGACTTGATGATCACATGTTTTACACCATACCGCTATAGATTCATATCACAATGGAGGCAAAGAATTGTTCCGTATGAGAAAGCTATCAATTTTGGTTGCAGAAGGTCAGTGGTTCTACATGGACGCTTACCCATGCCTGTTTGCTACTTGGTTGGGCAGCTGGGTGTCCATCAATAACTGAGAGTCTCTGTGACCTTAACCCATTCAACACCAAGTAACTGACATGGACTGGTCCATGATATTTTTAGACCAATAAATTAATAACAAAATTACATTTGGATCAGTTCATTTATCAAAATGGGTAAAATAAATTCTAAAAATAGTTATATTACTTGAAAAAAGTGCAGATCCTGATGAGACGGCTCATCACGAGCCGGCTCATCTGGATCTACACTTTTTTGTAAGCCAATTTAGAGGTCTGTGGTGTTGAAAAGGTTAAACCCCAAAAACAATCATTCATTCATAGTAGCTTGTACCAGTTTATTCCAAAATCGGGAATTGGCCACTACGTGAACCAAGTCGACTACCAAACAGGAAAACACAACAATGTAGGTCGTACACGGACACATATACATATTAGACCGTTATAGCTTAAATGGAGAAGGTAAAGGCAAATTCCACTATATGCTCTTTGCTAATTACAATTATGGCTTTTAATGCGTCTTCCTTGCCCAATAAACATTAAATACATGATGTTCATGTCCTAACTCCATTGAATATTGAATAATCAAATTAAAAGGTTTTAAGTTTCAAATAAACTGACATTTATGCTTGCATGTTCCATCTTGCATATTAATTATTTCAGTTTAGTTTGACAGCATCTCTGCTATTTTTGATACAGAGTGTATTAAGTATTGTATGCGACTATTGGACATTTATGAATTAATAACGAAAACAAATATAAAAAGTTATATAGTTTGTTATTGGTTGTCTCCCTTGCAGCAGTATTTCGGTTTGATGTCACCAGATTCTGCTTATTTTACAACTTTCTTTCATTTCCACACAATGACGAAAGAATCGTAAATATTAATGTACTGGACAATTTGTTGATCTCGAATAATATGCATTGCAGAAAATGACGTTTGATAAGCGGGACCGCCTGTACCAGCAGCACGAGGACGCCAAGGAGCTGAAGGTGGACATCGACCGGCGCAGCGGGCAAGTGGAGGCCATCTTACAGGAGTGCTTCTCGACGTCCGAGCTCGACGACTATCACTACTACATCAGAATGAAGTCAAAATATACAATACAGATGCAGGAACTTGAAGACAAAATCACGCTCGGTAACGAGCAAATCTCGGCGCTGCAGAAAAGTATTCCGAGTAAATCTAAGTCATAGCGGAAATCGATTATCGTTTCACGTGAGAGTCGTAGCTTTCGGGAGATGATGTATGGTACCTGTGCTTTACAGGAAATGGTGCAGTTTCATTAAATGATAGAACAATGAAGAGTCAAATGTCAATGAAGAGTCGTATGATTAAATTGACAAACTGTTTATGTATGTATGTGAAGTCCGTGATATTAAAACTGAGAGATGAAATTGTGCAAAATAGCTGATGTAATGGTGCTTTTCTGAAGAGTATAGTTGAAACTGAGACATGATGGAGGGTTTTCTGTGGTGAAATCCTTAAGTTGATTGAGAAATTGTGTGTTTGGAAATGATGTGGGAACATTTACAATGTATATGTGATATATTATTATAGGAAGATAATAACACGTGATGTGAGTTGGTAAAAGTATTCATAACTTTGAATGTGAAATAAGCGAATGTTATAATAATCCTAGATTTGAAAAGGAGCATGGGAAATGAGCTAGAATTAAACAATAGGGAAAATGATGCCATGGAAATGAGATGGTTAACTACTCATAGATTTGAAAGGGGAATTCATATACCTGTATGGGAAAATGATGCCATGGAAATGAGATGGTGAACTACTCATAGATTTGAAAAGGGAATTCATATACCTGTATGGGAAAATGATGCCATGGAAATGAGATGGTGAACTACTCATATATTTGAAAGGGGAATTCATATGCCTGTAATATTATAATAAGAAAACTACCAGACGGATAAAATGTTCCTAGATACGATGGGCAAATGGGATGGTAAAAATATTGGGAATTGATATATGATCCAAAATGTCACTATGATTTAATGGGGAATCGTAGGATAGAAATGAGATATGACAAATGTATTTTAAAACCTGGTATATATGCCAAAGTCTTTCGAATAAGAAAACCATTTCATATTGTAGAACTACGAGAACAATCTTAGGTGAAGTTGGTTCAGAATGTAATTTATTTATTTCAGTTTTTCCTCAATGATTTAATGTTGTATTTATTTCGCAGTCTCAGTATGTGAGGCAAACTTGCATTTATGGGGGAAATTTGTGTAACGGAGACGGTGTCGAAACAGTGTGTGTATATACCTGTACATAGTGATGACAGTAAGGATTGTAGACCATGTTTAACCCTTTCAACACCACATACCACTAAATAGGCTTACAAAAAGTGTATATCCAGATGAGCCGGCTCGTGACGAGCCATCTCATCAGGATCTGCACTTTTTGCCAGTGATATGACTATTTTTAGACATAATTACCCATTTTGATAAATGAACTTGTCCAAATGTGATTTTCTGATTCATTTATTGGTTTATGAATATCATGGACCAGTCCATGTGAGTTACTTGGTGTTGAATGGGTTAAGGTGCGGATGATGAAAGAATGGAAGGTTTAGTAGTCAAGGTAACGACGGAAGCTACAAGCAAAGTTCTTTCTTGAAAGTTCTTTATCTGATGTAAATTACGTGTTGAAAATGTGTGGTATTCATGAAATACGAATGAAATCATGTTTTATCCTAGTTATCTTTAACAAACTGTATATTTTAAGTGTTTAACTATTACAAGATTGGGACCAAGTCCCTTATGAAATGTTTTGTTTATTTAAATGTTTTGTTCATTCTTAATGCATCTTAAGTTTATTTCTTAATTTTCACTCGCATTTTTAGCATTGGGTCATTTATGGACGTATTTTGGACTGTTTTGTACTAACTGTGTAAACTGTATATTTGTTGCAAGTTCTATGTATAAATTTGTACAATACACTATTACAAAATGTAATTCTAAAAATGGGGTATTTCGTAGGATTTTACTAAAATCTTTAGAACTATTGAAAACGTTTTATCATCTTACCAATTGTGATAAATAACAGTGCTAAAATGTTCATTGCATGAAAGTATGTATTTGTACAAGAAAATGACCGGTAACAGAATAGGCCAAATAACTCATAGCTCGGTATATTATAGACTGATATATACCTGTGTTTCGCTGTTGATTATCTACAAAAGCAGTTCTCAATGTAACACTTTCAACACCACATACCTCTAAATAGGCTTACAAAAAGTGTAGATCCAGATGAACCGGCTCATGACGAGCCGGCTCATCAGGATCTGCACTTTTTGCTAGTAATATTACTATTTTTAGACAAAATTAACCATTTTGATGAATGAACTGGTCCAACTATATTTTTCTGATTAATTTATTGTCTAAAAATATCATGGACCAGTCCATGTCTCGCATGTCAGTTACCTGGTGTTGAATGGGTTAATCCAGGCGCGTAGTTAGGCTTACGCATGTATGCACATGTGTAAGACTTATTTTGACAGTTCCTGAAAATGAAATAAATGCGAAAAATGCAATATAAACTGGATGGTAACGGGCGGTAACGGGCGGACACTCACATTGATCATTCACAAGAAAGCAGACATGAACAAAATACCAACAGATATTGATTGTAGCTGATGTTCATAGTAGGCAAAAGTCATCTGAGACCATATAGTGGGATAAAAAATCTCCGGGTGGAGCATGCCACCGGACGCCCCTAGGATGGTGCGTAATCCATATTTAGGCCTAGCTACGCACCTGTAATCAATAAGAAATCGTCCAAGCACAAATTAAATCAATCCTATATTACTAATCTATGATGGAGAAATTTATAATTTACATTCTGTTTCCTAGAAACAATAAGTGCAGCAGTTGTTTGCTTTCAACATCAATTTCCAGTAACACCAGTGTGTATGTTTGTATTTAGTTGTTCGTATACATGCATTTTAGAAATCAGATAAATTTTAATATACCAAAATATATGGGAATACATTCCATTCCGCAAAAATGACAACGTCGGCCATTTTGCATTTTCATATCATTTGAGAAAATGTTATGCTGGATTTAACACTGGATTTAACACTGACTGTGTTATGTTATCATGTTTTTATGGACTTTCATGTACATCTCTTACCACAGCATATACTTGACTGCAAAATTACACTAAGTTATGACATATATGTAAAATTACACTACGTTATGACATATGTGTAAAATTACACTACGTTATGACATATATGTAAAATTACACTACGTTATGACATACATGTAAAATTACACTACGTTATGACATATATGTAAAATTACACTACGTTATGACATATGTGTAAAATTACACTACGTTATGACATATGTGTAAAATTACACTACTTTATGACATATGTGTAAAATTACACTACGTTATGACATATATGTAAAATTACACTACGTTATGACATATATGTAAAATTACACTACGTTATGACATATGTGTAAAATTACACTACGTTATGACATATGTGTAAAATTACACTACGTTATGACATATATGTAAAATTACATAAGTTATGACATATATGTAAAATTACACTACGTTATGACATCTGTTTAAAATTACACAAATCCTCGTGTGTCTTGCATGTTTTCGCGTCATGCATATTTAGATATTCTGTTTTATTTGATCATGACCAAAACACCTGCACGTATTTAAAAAATACATTATTTATCTATGGTGGTCAGTGGAATTGTGATGTCAAGTGAAAGCTGCTGTATAACTTTGGCCCATGGTTTAAATAGTGTTAGAATTTGTATGATTCATCTTGTCTGTAAGATGCATTCAGAAATGATAAATGTTTCAGAATACTGTTCTGTTTGTCTTAATATTATAAAAACAACAACGTTCATCCAATTAAAAAATAAAAATGTGTGTAACCTTGAGCGTGTTGTGTTTTTCATTCTTAACCCTTTCCCTCATCGAGGCACCTCTTGACGCCATTACCAATATGACATACATTAACCCTTTCCCTCATCGAAGCACCTCTTGACGCCATTACCAATACGACATACATTAACCCTTTCCCTCATCGAAGCACCTCTTGACGCCATTACCAATACGACATAAATTAACCCTTTCCCTCATCGAAGCACCTCTTGACGCCATTACCAATACGACATACATTAATCCTTTCCCTCATCGAAGCACCTCTTGACGCCATTACCAATACGACATACATTGACAATGTAGTAGCAAAACCAATGTTCATAAACCCTTTCCCTCATAGAAGCACCTCTTGACGCCATTACCAATACGACCTAACATCTTTCCTGGGCAGGCTCCAGCGGTTAACCATTGATGCTATTTCATGTTCAACAATTTATGTTACTTTTTTGAAAATTAAATAAACCCTATTCTTACATACGTGCATGGATCTAACCTGTACATCTATTGGCGGGGCACTTTGATGCTTTACATGCATGGATCTAACCTGTACATCTATTGACGGGGCACTTTGATGCTTTACATGTGATATTACCATGCATGGATCTAACCTGTACATCTATTGACGGGGCACTGATGCTTTACATGTGATATTACCATGCATGGATCTAACCTGTACATCTATTGACGGAGCACTTTGATGCTTTACATGTGATATTACCATGCATGGATCTAACCTGTACATCTATTGACGGGGCACTTTGATGCTTTACATGCATGGATCTAACCTGTACATCTATTGATGGAGCACTTTGATGCTTTACATGTGATATTACCCATAATACCCATGCATGGATCTAACCTGTACATCTATTGACGGGGCACTTTGATGCTTTACATGTGATATTACCCATAATACCCATGCATGGATCTAACCTGTACATCTATTGACGGGGCACTTGATGCTTTACATGTGATATTACCATGCATGGATCTAACCTGTACATCTATTGACGGGGCACTTTGATGCTTTACATGTGATATTACCATGCATGGATCCAACCTGTACATCTATTGACGGGGCACTTTGATGCTTTACATGCATGGATCTAACCTGTACATCTATTGGCGGGGCACTTTGATACTTTACATGTGATATTACCATGCATGGATCTAACCTGTACATCTATTGACGGGGCACTTTGATACTTTACATGCATGGATCTAACCTGTACATCTATTGACGGGGCACTTTGATGCTTTACATGCATGGATCTAACGTGTACATCTATTGACGGAGCACTTTGATGCTTTACATGTGATATTACCCATGCATGGATCTAACCTGTACATCTATTGACGGGGCACTTTGATGCTTTACATGCATGGATCTAACCTGTACATCTATTGACGGGGCACTTTGATGCTTTACATGCATGGATCTAACCTGTACATCTATTGACGGAGCACTTTGATGCTTTGCATGCATGGATCTAACCTGTACATCTATTGACGGGGCACTTTGATGCTTTACATGTGATATTACCATGCATGGATCTAACCTGTACATCTATTGACGGGGCACTTTGATGCTTTACATGCATGGATCTAACCTGTACATCTATTGACGGGGCACGTTGATGCTTTACATGTGATATTACCCATGCATGGATATAACCTGTACATCTTTTAACGGAGCACTTTGATGCTTTGCATGTGATATTACCCATGCATGGATCTAACCTGTACATCTATTGACGGGGCACTTTGATGCTTTACATGCATGGATCTAACGTGTACATCTATTGACGGAGCACTTTGATGCTTTGCATGTGATATTACCCATGCATGGATCTAATCTGTACATCTATTGACGGGGCACTTTGATGCTTTACATGCATGGATCTAACCTGTACATCTATTGACGGAGCACTTTGATGCTTTGCATGTGATATTACCCATGCATGGATCTAACCTGTACATCTATTGACGGGGCACTTTGATGCTTTACATGCATGGATCTAACGTGTACATCTATTGACGGAGCACTTTGATGCTTTGCATGTGATATTACCCATGCATGGATCTAATCTGTACATCTATTGACGGGGCACTTTGATGCTTTACATGCATGGATCTAACCTGTACATCTATTGACGGAGCACTTTGATGCTTTACATGTGATATTACCATGCATGGATCTAACCTGTACATCTATTGACGGGGCACTTTGATGCTTTACATGCATGGATCTAACCTGTACATCTATTGACGGGGCACTTTGATACTTTACATGTGATATTACCATGCATGGATCTAACCTGTACATCTATTGACGGGGCACTTTGATGCTTTACATGCATGGATCTAACCTGTACATCTATTGACGGAGCACTTTGATGCCTTACATGTGATATTACCCATGCATGGATCTAACCTGTACATCTATTGACGGGACACTTTCATGCTTTGCATCTCTGTATTTGTTGTACTCTTCTGTCACTGCTTCGCTATCGAGAGAGTGGCTGTTCGATTAGCGCTTCTCACCAATGCAACCCGGTTCGATCCTCGGACCGGGAAGTAGGCGAGACGGTACAGTGGTCGTATATCGGACAGGTTGGTTTCCTCCGGTTTTCTCCCACACAAATGACCACATAATACGCTTTCATCCGCGCCAACGAGAGTGATTAATATAAGTTCTTAAAACTTGTTTAGCAATCGTAAAATAAATAAAGTTTAAACTAATTTAGTGTAGTTGAGTAATTGGACTATGAGAAGTTATCGGGTTGTAACTTGTCTCACTTATTCCAATTAAATCAAACAAACATAAATGGAGATATTGTATGTTATATATTAACATTTGAGATATACATGTAGTGCTTGAATAACTAACTAAAGACATAACAAACATTCTCCTTGTCTTTTTTTTTCTTTCTCAATTTTATTGTTCCAAAATAATATACATTATCATACATATTATTATACATATAATATCATATCAATGTACAATTGACAAAGTACACATAGCTAATGTGTCGTTAAACAATGCATATATGGATTTTATAATATAGGTTGCGGTTTGAGAAAGAAGAGGATAAATGCAAAAGAGAAAAAGTAAAAAAAAAAAAAGTTTACTACGAGTTATTTGGATGGAAATAAATTTGTAATGGAGATTATTAACAATAAATTGCTCACAATTACACATTACCTGCATCCTGTCTAAGGAATGTGTCCCATTTGTCGCTAAACATATTAAGTTTTCCTTTAAGCGATGCAATTGTTTTTTCAACCTGAATGCACATATATAAATATGACACAAAATTGTCTAGTGACATTCTCCTTGTCTTACACCAAGTATACATTCATAGTCGTCACTTAAATGAATACAGTATTGTACTCGATGATTATACACCTGTGTACATACATGTAGAACGTATAATGTTTAACATATCATTGTACTCAGTGATTATACACCTGTGTACATACATGTAGAACGTATAATGTTTAACATATCATTGTACTCGGTGATAATACACATGTGTACTTACATGTAGAACGTATAATGTTTAACATATTGTACTCCGTACTAGGGTTAAATCCAACAAATAATGACACATTTGTAAACCTTAAAAATGAGAAGGCAAAATACAATAGACTCCAAGAAGATAAAATAAAAGGGATTTTACTGAGAACTAAAGCTGAATGGGTCGAAGGTGCAGAGAAATATCAAATTAATGGAAATCAATGGAAATCTCGACTCGAACCAAACTAACCATTTTAAGCTATGTGAAATCATATTATGAAAAACTCTACACAAATGATAGTACTATACAATTAAATGATGCATACTTTCGTGATAAAATTATTTTACTAAATAATGAAGAAGAAAATAGTTGTGATGGTAAAATAAATGATTATGAATGTTCTATAACACTAAAAGATATGAAAAACAATAAAAGCCCCGGAACCGATGGAATGTCAGTAGAACTGTATAAGATATTCTGGAATGATATCAAAATGTATCTAATAAATTCCCTTAACTATTCATTCGATATAAATAAATTAACGGAATTACAAAAGCAAAGTAATATCACATTACTGCCTAAAAAGGATAATGATTTACATCTTGTTAGTAACTGGAGACCTATTTCGTTACTAAACGTCGATTATAAATTATGTACTAAAGTTATTGCAAATCGTTTGAAATATGTGTTACCAACAATCATTAGTAGTGACCAAACAGGATATTTTAAAAACAGATACATTGGGGAGAACATAAGAACTTTGCAAGAAGTTATTGAATATACAAATCAAAACGATAACAAAGCAATATTATTCTTTGCGGATTTTCAAAAAGCATTTGATAGTCTGGACCATTCATTCATGTTTAAATGTCTAAACACTTTAACTTTGGAGATGATAAAATAAAATGGGTACGGTTGTTTTACAAAGATGCAAACGCCTGTATTAGTATCAATGGACATTCATCACAATTTTTCAAAATAAAAAAAGGCGTTAGACAAGGTTGTCCTCTTTCTCCATACTTATTTTTAATATGCTTGGAAATTCTATCTAGGGAAATCAACAAAAACGATAACATTAGAGGGATCACATTATACAATACAGAAATAAAACAAACATTGTTTGCAGATGATGCTACGTATATCACTGACGGCACAAAAAGGTCTTTTGAAACATTAATAGAAACAATAGAACAATTTGGAAATGTCTCGGGTCTCAAATTAAATATTAAGAAATGCACAGCTTTAAAACTAGGTTCACTAAAGACAGCCAACATTGAATTTTGTAAAGAGAGACTTTTTTCATGGTCTTCAACGACTGCTTCAACACTTGGAATCACATTTACAAACAACTTCAGAACCGCAATTGAAATACATTTAAACCCCAAAATAGCAGCATTAAAACATTGTCTAAATATGTGGAAACGTTGGAAGCTATCACAGATTGGCAAAATAACAGTTCTAAAAACATATGCCTTTCCTAAACTTGTTTATCCCATAACAGTTCTAAACAACCATAGTGCAGTCATTCTCAAGGATATTAACACAATAATCGGTTTGATTTTTTATGGGATTCAAAACTGGACAAAATTGCTCGAAATACAGGATTATGAGAATGGTGGACTAAGAATGATAGACATAGAATCGTTTATAACTTCTTTGAAAATAAATTGGATTAAACGTTTGTTAAACTCTACTAATGCAAAATGGAAACACATATATAATAAGCAGCTAGAATCCTTCAGAGGAACACTTTTATTTAGAAGCAATATAAATGAAAAAACAACCGAAAACTTAAATATAAAATCACGCTTTCTAAAGGAAATGATACAATCATGGTCAAAAGCCAATCTTGATAAAAATAAAATATCCATCTCTAAACAATTGTTATGGAATAATGAAAACATTAAGGATTCAAGAAAGAAAACCTTCTTATATAATGATTGGTTTAATAATGGAGTGCAATTCATTGAACATGTGTACGATTTTCGAAATAAAACGTTTTACAATTTTCCAGTTTTTTCCAGACTTTATAATGTAAAAACCAGAGATTATCTTAAATACCATACATTAATAAACAATATACCAAAGAAATGGAAAGAGGATATGAAAAATGAAATTATGATGTGCTATTACTTGATAAAATTCACACAATAAAGAAAGTGAATAAATTTATTTATGATATTTTGATAAAACAAAGAATACTCGCAAAAAGAAAAAATCACTGCAAATAGGAATATGAAATTGAAATTTTTAATCCAAACTGGGATGAAATATACACAAATTATTCTAAATATACAATTGACACAAAATTTCAATACAAATACATAATGAGAATTATACCTAACAACTCATTTCTGTTCAAATGTAAAATTATAGCTTCCAATCTCTGCCAATTCTGTAACATGTACACTGATACAAATAGACATATGTTTTGGAACTGTATTATAGCTTGAGACTAGCTATTCCATCAATAAAGCGTTGTTCAACGAGACTGAATTTGGATTTTAACAATTGTCAAATGAATTATTTTTGTGTTACGGAAAGGATTCCTAATTAAAACAACAACATAAGTTAAAACTAGGCATGTTCACTAGTAGTGTTAGTGGAATTGAGAAAACCTCTCCACTGAGCACTTTGATGCTTTACATGTGATATTACCCATAATACCCATGCATGGATCCAACCTGTACATCTATTGACGGGGCACTTTCAAATTTACGATTGCTTCCTTTCATACAAACGTATGGTCTACAGTTACAGTTGGTAATAAGCTTGCACATTTACATTTGAAAATGAAATATTTTGCTAGCAAGATAATATAATTAACCCTTTCAACACCACAGACCTCTATATAGGCTTACAAAAAGTGTAGATCCAGATGAGCTGGCTCGTGACGAACTGTCTCATCAGGATCTGCACATCCAGATGAGCTGGCTCATGACGAGCCGTCTCATCAGGATCTGCACTTTTTGCAAGTAGTATTACTAATTTTAGAGAAAATTACCCATCTTGATAAATGAACTGGTCCGAATGTAATTTTCTTATTCATTTATTGGTCTAAGAATATCATGGACCAGTCCATGTCAGTTACTTGGTGTTGAAAGAGTTAATATTTTCTGCGATTCAAATTACTGTCGGAAGTAAAGTTTAGAAACGAAATATTTGTATACGTTAAATTTGACACATTGTTAAATATATTGCTCAGAAAGTTCTGTAAGTCTGAGTTATATATTATGTGTAAAGCAAGCTGTCATGCCGCGACCAATCAGAATCCATCTCAAGTTGTATTACACGTGTGTACATACAAGTAAATATGTGATGGCTGTAATAAACGGCATACAAGCAAAGTTCCGTGATACATACACATCGAGTCACTGTGACATACACAAGCTTGGTATAAGTCTGCCGCGTTAATGCCGTTTTCATTGCGGTATAAAGTCTTTCAAATAAGCCATGGCCCGTGACCGGAAGGTGATCCTGTACTTTACTATGGAAGTCAATGTGACCGCCCTGATCCTGTACTTTACTATGGAAGTCAATGTGACCGCCCTGATCCTGTACTTTACTATGGAAGTCACTGGCACACTTCATGACCGCCCTGATCCTGTACTTTACTATGGAAGTCAATGTGATACTTCATGACCGCCCTGATCTTGTACTTTACTATGTAAGTCAATGTGACCGCCCTGATCCTATACTTTACTATGGAAGTCAATGTGACACTTCGTGACCGCCCTGATCCTGTACTTTACTATGGAAGTTAATGTGACACTTCGTGACTGCCCAGATCCTGTACTTTACTATGGAAGTCAATGTGACACTTCATGACCGCCCTGATCTTGTACTTTACTATGTAAGTCAATGTGACCGCCCTGATCCTGTACTTTACTATGGAAGTCAATGTGACCACCCTGATCCTGTACTTTACTATGGAAGTCAATGTGACCACCCTGATCCTGTACTTTACTATGGAAGTCAATGTGACCACCCTGATCCTGTACTTTACTATGGAAGTCAATGTGACCACCCTGATCCTGTACTTTACTATGGAAGTCAATGTGACACTTCATGACTGCCCTGATCCTGTACTTTACTATGGAAGTCAATGGCACACTACGTGACCGCCCTGATCACAGGCATTCACCGAGGTCATGTAAAATGATATCAATTATAATGTTGTACTGTTTAGGTAATGTCATTGTCTCTGGAATGCAACACATATATGACCGGCATCACTATGCAGTTTAATATCGCAGTGTATATATATTTTCTATTTCAAGAAGTCAATTTCAGGTTTGTGATCTTTCCTGTTGCAACTTCCTTGCACTGCACGTTTATTTCTGTCCCTCCGAAGATAATTCTCACCGATACTGCCCTATCAACACCACTTCCGGAGACTGGAACAGAGAACGTACCAATTTTGCTACATCCCGAATCATCTATGTAGTCTGGATTCATCTGTAAAGTTGTGTAAATATTCATACCCATGGCTGTTTGGCCTTCGGTTGTGGTTGTATAAATTTCTTCTTCTTGAGCCTCTCCGACTATCAAAGTCCGACCTGCCTGGACAAGCATTGAAAATACACCATTACATCTTACTGAACCATCTGTTGTTAAATTCCTTCTGTTGGGTGCGTGCTTGGAAGAGTTATACAACACGGATACGTCTGTTCCGTAGGTGTATTTACTGACTCTCTGTGTAATGGACGATGGGCAATGTCCATAGATAACCGCTCCCTTAAGCACCGCTAACCCAGGCTCAGGTGGTACGATAATCTTCAATCCTGGAAATAGGATGTAAAATTCATACGTGCATAGTAGAACAAATACTGTAAATACTGACTTTGTGTAGTGTTGAAACATTATGTCTCGGTCTATACATGTCTGTGATATGTACAGGTTCTGTTCCAGCCGTGGACGTGTCCATTATATAGTTGCCGTTTTTTTCTTTTCAAGATGGTAGCTTTGGAGAGGTTATCGATATGATACTGGAATGAAATGCATTTTCTCTGCGGGACATTATTCTGTGTAAAGTGTTACGTTATGCGGGAATAGGACTCGCCATGGAGGTCCCCTGTTTTATAAGGATCTGCTGTGTTAGGGAATGTTGAACCTTGGGTTGTCAGTGGATGGGCATGTATACACAGGAGTGACTATTGGATATTTGATTAGATGTTCCTTGGATTCGAGGGATATATTGTTTGACCTGATGGGTGTGAGGAGGGTGGTTGGATTTAACAATATTGGGTACCATAACGTTGTGTGGCTACAAGAGAAATTAAGTGCTATTCTATTCAGTACAAAAGCACTGGGACTTCATCAGCTTATGTAATTTATTCAATGAGAGATTCGTGTCACGTGTTGTACATATGCGGGCCGCTTATGGGCGAGAATGACGCAAGAATTGTGTTTATTGTGTAACTAGGGTTCCTTGGACTATGATAGAAACATGGGATGTATGTGCATTGCTATTGTTAATATATATATGTATGTTCCATTAAGACATTAGACATGTTTTCCTGGGCAGGCTTAGCCGACCTAAGTGGTTAACCAGTACTAAGCAATGTGTGTGAGGTGCTTTGCTCAATGACACTACATACGTGGCCTGACCGAGTATCGAACCCGCGCTATCACGACTTCCACAAATTGTGATTTGACAGTTCATGTAATGAAAACAAAACAACAATATATCAATTTGAATAGACAAGTACTAGCATCCAACAGTATTAACACAAACCATACATGATATCATGTTACAGGGCCGATACCTATACTGATATGCAGTGTCGTAGCCAAATTCTAACCGAGGCGAGTTCCTCATTGTGTGTGGCTACGGGCATGTGATATGAAACTAGCTTCCTAATAAACTGTAAGTTTTGGGTTAGGGTTGCATTTATCACCTGGAAACTTGCTTCTAGCGGTTTCCTGTAACATCGGTGATTCCGAGAACCCGCCAACCATAAGGATCGCTTCAACGTTGCGGTTGCTGGAATTGTTTAGCAAGTCCTGGACATGTTTGACAATACTGTTTACCGACGGTTCAAAGAAGCCCTGTACAACACTAGCATCTATACGTAGCTTGTCTCCCGTCAGTTTTACCTGCAAATATATACAGGGCTTATATGGAACGCTTGAATGCACCGCCTATTAGTACTGCAGCAACTAGCCAATAACTAGCATATTTCAGGGGGTACCCGCATCCACGTTACCATTCTACATTCCTTTAGTACTGCTCCTTCACTTATTCTACATTCCTTTAGTACTGTTCCTTCATTTATTCTACATTCCTTTAGTACTGCTCCTTCACTTATTCTACATTCCTTTAGTACTGTTCCTTCACTTATTCTACATTCCTTTAGTACTGTTCCTTCACTTATTCTACATTCCTTTAGTACTGTTCCTTCTATTATTCTACATTCCTTTAGTACTGCTCCTTCACTGTTTCTACATTCCTTTAGTACTGTTCCTTCACTTATTCTACATTCCTTTAGTACTGTTCCTTCACTTATTCTACATTCCTTTATTACTGGTCCTTCACATATTCTACATTCCTTTAGTACTGCTCCTTCACTTATTCTACATTCCTTTAGTACTGCTCCTTCCTTATTCTACATTCCTTAGTACGCTCATTCACTTATTCTACATTCCTTTAGTACTGTTCACTTATTCTACATTTCTTTAGTACTGTTCCTTCACTTATGCTACATTCATTTAGTACTGCTACTTCACTTATTTTACATTCCTTTAGTACTGCTACTTCACTTATTCTACATTCATTTAGTACTGCTCGTTCACTTATTCTACATTCATTTAGTACTGCTCCTTCACTTATTCTATATTCATTTAGTACTGCTCCTTCACTTATTCTATATTCATTTAGTAATGCTCCTTCACTTATTCCACATTCCTTTAATACTGCCCCGTCATGTATTCTACATTCATTTAGTACTGCTACTTCACTTATTTTACATTCATTTAGTACTGCTCCTTCACTTATTCTACATTCCTTTAGTACTGCTCCTTCATTTATTCTACATTACTTTAGTACTGCTACTTCACTTATTCTACATTCCTTTAGTACTGCTACTTCACTTATTCTACATTCATTTAGTAGTGCTCGTTCACTTATTCTACATTCATTTAGTACTGCTCCTTCACTTATTCTACATTCCTTTAGTACTGCTACTTCACTTATTCTATATTCCTTTAATACTGCTTCTTCACTTATTCTACATTCCTTTAGTACTGCTCATTCACTTATTCTACATTTCTTTAGTAATACTCCTTCACTTATTCTACAGTCCTTTAGTACGGTTCCATCACTTATTCTACATTCCTTTAGCACTGCTAGTTCACTTATTCTACATTCCTTTAGTAATGCTACTTCACTTATTCTACGTTCCTTTAAAACTGCCCCGTCATGTATTCTACATTCCTTTAGTACTGCTCCTTCACTTATTCTACATTCCTTTAGTACTGCTCCTTCACTTATTCTACATTCATTTAGTACTTCTCCTTCACTTATTCTACATTCCTTTACTACTACTCCTTCACTTATTCTACATTCCTTTAGTACTGCTACTTCACTTATTCTACATTCCTTTAGTATGGCTCCTTCGCTTATTATACATTCCTTTAGTAATGCTACTTCACTTATTCTACATTCCTTTAGTACTGTTCCTTCACTTATTCTACATTCCTTTAGTACTGCTCCTTCACTTATTCTACATTCCTTTAGTACTGTTCCTTCACTTATTCTACATTCCTTTAGTACTGCTCCTTCACTTATTCTACATTCCTTTAGTACTGCTCCTACACTTATTCTACATTCCTTTAGTACTGTTCCTTCACTTATTCTACATTCCTTTAGTACTGTTCCTTCACTTATTCTACATTCCTTTAGTACTGCTCCTTCACTTATTCTACATTCCTTTAGTACTGTTCCTTCACTATTCTACATTCCTTTAGTACTGTTCCTTCACTTATTCTACATTCCTTTAGTACTGCTCCTTCACTTATTCTACATTCCTTTAGTACTGTTCCTTCACTTATTCTACATTCCATTAGTACTGCTCCTTCACTTATTCTACATTCCTTTATTACTGGTCCTTCACTTATTCTACATTCCTTTAGTACTGCTCCTTCACTTATTCTACATTCCTTTAGTACTGCTCCTTCACTTATTCTACATTCCTTAGTAATGCTACTTCACTTATTCTACATTCCTTTAGTACTGCTCCTTCACTTATTCTACATTCCTTTAGTACTGCTCATTCACTTATTCTACATTCCTTTAGTACTGTTCACTTATTCTACATTCCTTTAGTACTGTTCCTTCACTTATTCTACATTCATTTAGTACTGCTACTTCACTTATTTTACATTCCTTTAGTACTGCTCCTTCACTTATTATACATTCCTTTAGTACTGCTCCTTCATTTATTCTACATTCCTTTAGTAATGCTACTTCACTTATTCTATATTCCTTTAATACTGCTTCTTCACTTATTCTACATTCCTTTAGTACTGCTCATTCACTTATTCTACATTCCTTTAGTAATACTCCTTCACTTATTCTACATTCCTTTAGTACGGTTCCATCACTTATTCTACATTCCTTTAGCACTGCTAGTTCACTTATTCTACATTCCTTTAGTAATGCTACTTCACTTATTCTACATTCATTTAAAACTGCCCCGTCATGTATTCTACATTCCTTTAGTACTGCTCCTTCACTTATTCTACATTCCTTTAGTACTGCTCCTTCACTTATTCTACATTCCTTTAGTACTGCTACTTCACTTATTCTATATTCCTTTAGTATGGCTCCTTCACTTATTCTACATTCCTTTAATACTGTTCCTTCACTTATTCTACATTCCTTTAGTACTGCTCCTTCACTTATTCTACATTCCTTTAGTACTGCTCCTTCACTTATTCTACATTCCTTTGGTACTGCTCCTTCACTTATTCTACATTTCTTTAGTACTGGTCCTTCACTTATTCTACATTCCTTTAGTACTGCTCATTCACTTATTCTACATTCCTTTAGTAATGCTCCTTCACTTATTATACATTCCTTTAGTACGGTTCCATCACTTATTCTACATTCCTTTAGCACTGCTCCTTCGCTTATTCTACATTCCGTTATTACTGCTAGTTCACTTATTCTACATTCCTTTAGTACTGCCCCGTCATGTATTCTACATTCCTTTAGTACTGCCCCATCATGTATTCTACATTCCTTTAGTACAGCCCCATCATGTATTCTACATTCCTTTAGTACTGCTCCTTCACTTATTCTACATTCCTTTAGTAATGCTACTTAACTTATTCTACATTCCTTTAAAACTGCCCCGTCATGTATTCTACATTCATTTAGTACTGCTCCTTCACTTATTCTACATTCCTTTAGTACTGCTATTTCAGGTATTCTACATTCCTTTAGTACTGTAAGTCATAATAGCACAGTGGTAGCGCGTTTGCTTCAGATTTGAAAGGCCCACTGGAGCCATTACGAGTGTGCCCTTAGGCAAGGCATTTAAATTCCATGTTGACGCCTCTCTCTCCCTCGTGGTGATGGATTCCATCAGGAATGAGGTCTCGAGAGTGATTAATATAAGTTGTAAGAACTTGTTTCGCAATCAAGCTAAAATAAATTTGTATAAACTAATTAAGGATTAGTAAATCATATATTTAACCCGTCAATACAGGTGCATAGAATGAATACAGTCGGGTTCAATTTGGTGGCTGAAAACAATACAACAGGCCACAGACAGATCTGTTATGTTATATGTTATATTTTGGGTTTTTACGCCTGCATCAGCACCATTTCGGGCTATATCGCCGGCGGGCAGTTTATTTAACAACACCTTTCCTGGGCAGGCTCCAGCGGTTAACGAGTACTTGTGTGCACCAACCTCCGTAAGAAACTGCCAACTTTTTCATTTAAATGAGATACGGCCTGAGCGGGGCTCGAACCCGTGACCATCAGTGATCTGTAGTCCAGTGGTAACACGCTGGACTGGTAATCCAGGAATCGCAGGTTCGATCCCCCGTCTGATCCTAATAAAATTAACAGTCTTTCAGATGGGACGTTAAACCGAGGTCTTGTGTCAGTGCATTACACCGTGCACGTGAAAGAACCAGAGGAGACTCTGGAATGGGTCTCTGTCTGTATCATGGCACTATCCTCCAAAATCTAAAATGACTAATCTCTTATGGAGGTATCGCTCATATGGGTAACCGGTAGTGACGATAAATAAACGTAAAAACACGCAAACAGGCCAGCTCAATAGGGAATATGAAATTATACAACAAGCGGATTAACACATTGAATGACGATAGTGGTGTGAGTCGGGAATTGTGTACGGTACACGTGTCTGCAGAGACGTGTGTGTTTTACAAATTATTAGGAAAAATTGGGGTCCCCAGTGGGCGAAGTCAGGGTCCCTAGGGCGACTATTTCACCACAGTCACCCTCTCGAATGAGCCCTATGTCTTGTAAATTCTGTAGGTTTAGATATATACCTGCTTAGAATAGCGGGACATTGCAATTGTCTTCTGCAATGTTAATCCTTCCCTCATGTTTTTAACAAGATCTACAAGGGCTGTAGGCACCCTGAATGTCACTGTAGTATCCGTCTGTGGGCTAATGACTCTTTTCTTTATTTCGAAATCTCGGGACAGGTCAATGTAATCTTCCATGTGTTTCAATTTGAATTTTTCTATCACCGACTTTCCTGTGTGCAAAATGTACATACAATACAATGGGCACACATGTGCAATGGGCACACATGTACAATGCACAATGGGCGCACATGTACAATGAACAATGGGCACACATGTGCAATGAACAATGGGCAAACATGTGCAATGAACAATGGGCACACATGTACAATGCACAATGGGCGCACATGTACAATGCACAATGGGCGCACATGTACAATGAACAATGGGCACACATATGCAATGAACAATGGGCACACATGTGCAATGAACAATGGGCGCACATGTACAATGAACAATGGGCACACATGTGCAAAGAACAATGGGCGCACATGTACAATGAACAATGGGCACACATGTGCAATGAACAATGGGCACACATGTGCAATGAACAATGGGCGCGCATGTACAATGAACAATGGGCACACATGTGCAATGAACAATGGGCGCACATGTACAATGAACAATGGGCACACATGTGCAATGAACAATGGGCACACATGTACAATGCACAATGGGCACACATGTACAATGAACAATGGACATACATGTATAATGGGCAATGGGCACACATGTACAATGAACAATGGGCACACATGTACAATGAACAATGGGCACACATGTACAATGAACAATGGGCACACATGTACAATGCACACACATGTACAATGAACAATGGACACACAAGTACAATGAACAATGGGCACACATGTACAATGAACAATGGGCACACATGTACAATGAACAATGGGCCCACATGTACAATGCACACACATGTACAATGAACAATGGACACACCTGTACAATGCACACACATGTACAATGCACAATGGGCACACCTGTACAATGAACAATGGGCACACATGTACAATGAACAATGGGCACACATGTACAATGAACAATGGGCACACATGTACAATGCACACACATGTACAATGAACAATGGACACACAAGTACAATGAACAATGGGCACACATGTACAATGAACAATGGGCACACATGTACAATGAACAATGGGCACACATGTACAATGCACACACATGTAGAATGAACAATGGACACACCTGTACAATGCACAAACATGTACAATGCACAATGGGCACACCTGTACAATGAACAATGGGCACACATGTACAATGCACAATGGGCACACCTGTACACTGGACAATGGAAACACAAGTACAATGAACAATGGGCACACATGTACAATGCACAATGGGCACACATGTACAATGACCAATGGGCACACATGTACAATGCACACACATGTACAATGAACAATGGACACACTTGTACAATGCACACACATGTACAATGTACAATGGGCACACATGTACAATGAACAATGGGCACACATGTACAATGAACAATGGGCACACATGTATAATGGGCAATGGGCACACATGTATAATGGGCACACATGTACAATGAACAATGGGCACGCATGTACAATGAACAATGGGCACACATATATAATGGGCACACATACACAATGAACAATGGGCACATATGTACAATGAACAATGGGCACACGTTTACAATGAACAATGGGCACACATGTACAATGAACAATGTGCACACGTGTACACTGAACAATGGGCACACATGTACAATGAACAATGGGCACACATACACAATGAACAATGTGCACGCGTGTACAATGAACAATGGGCACACATGTACAATGAACAATGGGCACACATGTATAATGGGCACACATACACAATGAACCATGGGCACACGTGTACAATGAACAATGGGCACAAATGTACAATGCACAATGGGCACACATGTACAATGGGCACACATGTATAATGGGCACACCTGTATAATGGGCACACATACACAATGAACAATGGGCACACATGTACAATGCACAATGGGCACACCTGTACAATGAACAATGGGCACACATGTACAATGAACAATGGGCATGCATGTACAATGAACAATGGGCACACATGTATAATGGGCACACATACACAATGAACAATGGGCACACATGTACAATGAACAATGGGCACACGTGTACAATGAACAATGGGTACACATGTACAATGAACAATGGGCACACATGTACAATGGGCACACATGTACAATGAACAATGGGCACACATGTATAATGGGCACACATACACAATGAACAATGGGCACACATTTACAATGAACAATGTGCACACGTGTACAATGAACAATGGGCACACATGTACAATGAACAATGGGCACACATACACAATGAACAATGTGCACGCGTGTACAATGAACAATGGGCACACATGTACAATGAACAATGGGCACACATGTATAATGGGCACACATACACAATGAACAATGGGCACACGTCTACAATGAACAATGGGCACATGTACAATGCACAATGGGCACACATGTACAATGGGCACACATGTATAATGGGCACACCTGTATAATGGGCACACATACACAATGAACAATGGGCACACATGTACAATGCACAATGGGCACACCTGTACAATGAACAATGGGCACACATACACAATAAACAATGGGCATGCGTGTACAATGAACAATGGGCACACATGTACAATGAACAATGGGCACACATGTATAATGGGCACACATACACAATGAACAATGGGCACACGTGTACAATGAACAATGGGCACACATGTACAATGCACAATGGGCACACATGTACAATGGGCTCACATGTATAATGGGCACACCTGTATAATGGGCACACATACACAATGAACAATGGGCACACATGTACAATGCACAATGGGCACACCTGTACACTGGACAATGGACACACAAGTAAAATGAACAATGGGCACACATGTACAATGCACAATGGGCACACATGTACAATGACCAATGGGCACACATGTACAATGCACACACATGTACAATGAACAATGGACACACTTGTACAATGCACACACATGTACAATGTACAATGGGCACACATGTACAATGAACAATGGGCACACATGTACAATGTACAATGGGCACACATGTATAATGGGCAATGGGCACACATGTATAATGGACACACATGTACAATGAACAATGGGCACGCATGTACAATGAACAATGGGCACACATGTATAATGGGCACAAATACACAATGAACAATGGGCACACATGTACAATGAACAATGAGCACACGTGTACAATGAACAATGGGCATACATGTACAATGAACAATGGGCACACATGTACAATGGGCACACATGTACAATGAACAATGGGCACACATGTATAATTGGCACACATACCCCATGAACAATGGGCACACATGTACAATGAACAATGTGCACACGTGTACAATGAACAATGGGCACACATGTACAATGAACAATGGCACACATACACAATGAACAATGTGCACGCGTGTACAATGAACAATGGGCACACATGTACAATGAACAATGGGCACACATGTATAATGGGCATACATACACAATGAACAATGGGCACACGTGTACAATGCACAATGGGCACACATGTACAATGGGCTCACATGTATAATGGGCACACCTGTATAATGGGCACACATACACAATGAACAATGGGCACACATGTACAATGCACAATGGGCACACATGTACAATGGGCTCACATGTATAATGGGCACACCTGTATAATGGGCACACATACACAATGAACAATGGGCACACATGTACAATGCACAATGGGCACACCTGTACAATGAACAATGGGCACACATGTACAATGAACAATGGGCATGCATGTACAATGACAATGGGCACACATACACAATGAACAATGGGCACACATGTACAATGAACAATGGGCACACGTGTACAATGAACAATGGGCGCACATGTACAATGAACAATGGGCACACATGTACAATGGGCACACATGTGCAATGAACAATGGGCACACATGTATAATGGGCACACATACACAATGAACAATGGGCACACATGTACAATGAACAATGTGCACACGTGTACAATGAACAATGGGCACACATGTACAATGAACAATGGGCACACATACACAATGAACAATGTGCACGCGTGTACAATGAACAATGGGCACACATGTACAATGAACAATGGGCACACATGTATAATGGGCACACATACACAATGAACAATGGGCACACGTCTACAATGAACACTGGGCACACATGTACAATGGGCACACATGTATAATGGGCACACCTGTATAATGGGCACACATACACAATGAACAATGGGCACAAATGTACAATGCTCAATGGGCACACCTGTACACTGAACAATGGGCACACATACACAATGAACAATGGGCATGCGTGTACAATGAACAATGGGCACACATGTACAATGAACAATGGGCACACATGTATAATGGGCACACATACACAATGAACAATGGGCACACGTGTACAATGAACAATGGGCACACATGTACAATGCACAATGGGCACACATGTACAATGGGCTCACATGTATAATGGGCACACCTGTATAATGGGCACACATACACAATGAACAATGGGCACACATGTACAATGCACAATGGGCACACCTGTACACTGGACAATGGACACACAAGTAAAATGAACAATGGGCACACATGTACAATGCACAATGGGCACACATGTACAATGACCAATGGGCACACATGTACAATGCACACACATGTACAATGAACAATGGACACACTTGTACAATGCACACACATGTACAATGTACAATGGGCACACATGTACAATGAACAATGGGCACACATGTACAATGTACAATGGGCACACATGTATAATGGGCAATGGGCACACATGTATAATGGGCACACATGTACAATGAACAATGGGCACGCATGTACAATGAACAATGGGCACACATGTATAATGGGCACACATACACAATGAACAATGGGCACACATGTACAATGAACAATGGGCACA
>CM026391.1:84086514-84133487 GCA_014843695.1 Archivesica marissinica
ATACATGTATCTCAATGCATCAGCAATAACCTATCCACCGTACATGTATCTCAATGCATCAGCAATAACCTATCCATCATACATGTATCTCAATGCATCAGCAATAACCTATCCACCGTACATGTATCTCAATGCATCAGCAATAACCTATCCACCATACATGTATCTCAATGCATCAGCAATAACCTATCCATCGTACATGTATCTCAATGCATCAGCAATAACCTATCCACCATACATGTATCTCAATGCATCAGCAATAACCTATCCATCATACATGTATCTCAATGCATCAGCAATAACCTATCCATCGTACATGTATCTCAATGCATCAGCAATAACCTATCCATCGTACATGTATCTCAATGCATCAGCAATAACCTATCCATCGTACATGTATCTCAATGCATCAGCAATAACCTATCCATCATACATGTATCTCAATGCATCAGCAATAACCACATAACCTATCATCGTACATCTCAATGCATCAGCAATAACATATCCACCGTACATGTATCTCAATGCATCAGCAATAACCTATCCATCGTACATGTATCTCAATGCATCAGCAATAACCTATCCATCGTACATGTATCTCAATGCATCAGCAATAACCTATCCATCGTACATGTATCTCAATGCATCAGCAATAACCTATCCACCATACATGTATCTCAATGCATCAGCAATAACCTATCCATCGTACATGTATCTCAATGCATCAGCAATAACCTATCCATCATACATGTATCTCAATGCATCAGCAATAACCTATCCATCATACATGTATCTCAATGCATCAGCAATAACCTATCCACCATACATGTATCTCAATGCATCAGCAATAACCTATCCATCGTACATGTATCTCAATGCATCAGCAATAACCTATCCATCATACATGTATCTCAATGCATCAGCAATAACCTATCCACCATACATGTATCTCAATGCATCAGCAATAACCTATCCATCATACATGTATCTCAATGCATCAGCAATAACCTATCCACCATACATGTATCTCAATGCATCAGCAATAACCTATCCATCATACATGTATCTCAATGCATCAGCAATAACCTATCCACCATACATGTATCTCAATGCATCAGCAATAACCTATCCACCATACATGTATCTCAATGCATCAGCAATAACCTATCCACCATACATGTATCTCAATGCATCAGCAATAACCTATCCATCATACATGTATCTCAATGCATCAGCAATAACCTATCCACCGTACATGTATCTCAATGCATACAACCAACACAGCAATAACCTATCCATCGTACATGTATCTCAATGCATCAGCAATAACCTATCCATCGTACATGTATCTCAATGCATCAGCAATAACCTATCCATCGTACATGTATCTCAATGCATAAGCAATAACCTATCCATCGTACATGTATCTCAATGCATCAGCAATAACCTATCCATCGTACATGTATCTCAATGCATCAGCAATAACATATCCATCGTACATGTATCTCAATGCATCAGCAATAACCTATCCACCATACATGTATCTCAATGCATCAGCAATAACCTATCCACCGTACATGTATCTCAATGCATCAGCAATAACCTATCCACCGTACATGTATCTCAATGCATCAGCAATAACCTATCCACCATACATGTATCTCAATGCATCAGCAATAACCTATCCAATACATGTATCTCAATGCATCAGCAATAACCTATCCACCATACATGTATCTCAATGCATCAGCAATAACCTATCCACCATACATGTATCTCAATGCATCAGCAATAACCTATCCACCGTACATGTATCTCAATGCATCAGCAATAACCTATCCACCATACATGTATCTCAATGCATCAGCAATAACCTATCCACCATACATGTATCTCAATGCATCAGCAATAACCTATCCACCATACATGTATCTCAATGCATCAGCAATAACCTATCCACCATACATGTATCTCAATGCATCAGCAATAACCTATCCATCGTACATGTATCTCAATGCATCAGCAATAACCTATCCACCATGCGTGTATGTCAATGCATCAGCAATAACCTATCACCATACATGTATCTCAATGCATCAGCAATAACCTATCTACCATACAGGTATCTCAATGCCTCAGCAATAACCTATCTACCATACATGTATCTCAATGCATCAGCAATAACATATCCACCATACATGTATCTCAATGCATCAGCAATAACCTATCCATCGTACATGTATCTCAATGCATCAGCAATAACCTATCCACCATACATGTATCTCAATGCATCAGCAATAACCTATCCACCATACATGTATCTCAATGCATCAGCAATAACCTATCCATCGTACATGTATCTCAATGCATCAGCAATAACCTATCCATCGTACATGTATCTCAATGCATCAGCAATAACCTATCCATCGTACATGTATCTCAATGCATCAGCAATAACCTATCCACCATACATGTATCTCAATGCATCAGCAATAACCTATCCACCATACATGTATCTCAATGCATCAGCAATAACCTATCCATCGTACATGTATCTCAATGCATCAGCAATAACCTATCCATCGTACATGTATCTCAATGCATCAGCAATAACCTATCCACCGTACATGTATCTCAATGCATCAGCAATAACCTATCCACCATACATGTATCTCAATGCATCAGCAATAACCTATCCATCGTACATGTATCTCAATGCATCAGCAATAACCTATCCACCATACATGTATCTCAATGCATCAGCAATAACCTATCCACCATACATGTATCTCAATGCATCAGCAATAACCTATCCACCATACATGTATCTCAATGCATCAGCAATAACCTATCCACCATACATGTATCTCAATGCATCAGCAATAACCTATCCACCGTACATGTATCTCAATGCATCAGCAATAACCTATCCACCGTACATGTATCTCAATGCATCAGCAATAACCTATCCACCATACATGTATCTCAATGCATCAGCAATAACCTATCCATCGTACATGTATCTCAATGCATCAGCAATGACCTATCCACCATATATGTATCTCAATGCATCAGCAATAACCTCTCCATCGTACATGTATCTCAATGCATCAGCAATAACTTATCCACCGTACATGTATCTCAATACATCAGCAATGACCTATCCACCATATATGTATCTCAATGCATCAGCAATAACCTATCAATTGTACGTGTATCTCAATGCATCAGTAATAACATATCCACCATGTATGTATCTCAATGCATCGTACATGTATCTCAATGCATCAGCAATGACCTATCCATCATATATGTATCTCAATGCATCAGCAATAACCTATCCGTCATACATGTATCTCAATGCATCAGCAATAACCTATCCACCATACATGTATCTCAATGCATCAGCAATAACCTATCCACCATACATGTATCTCAATGCATCAGCAATAACCTATCCACCATACATGTATCTCAATGCATCAGCAATAACCTATCCATCATACATGTATATCAATGCATCAGCAATAACCTATCCACCGTACATGTATCTCAATGCATCAGCTATACCCTTTCCATTGTACATGTATCTCAATGCAACAGCAATAACCTATCCATCGTACATGTATCACAATGCATCAGCAATAACCTATCCACCATACATGTATCTCAATGCATCAGCAATAACCTATCCATCGTACATGTATCTCAATGCATCAGCAATAACCTATCCATCGTACATGTATCTCAATGCATCAGCAATAACCTATCCATCGTACATGTATCTCAATGCATCAGCAATAACCTATCCATCGTACATGTATCTCAATGCATCAGCAATAACCTATCCATCGTACATGTATCTCAATGCATCAGCAATAACCTATCCACCATACATGTATCTCAATGCATCAGCAATAACCTATCCACCGTACATGTATCTCAATGCATCAGCAATAACCTATCCACCGTACATGTATCTCAATGCATCAGCAATAACCTATCCACCATACATGTATCTCAATGCATCAGCAATAACCTATCCATCGTACATGTATCTCAATGCATCAGCAATAACCTATCCATCGTACATGTATCTCAATGCATCAGCAATAACCTATCCATCATACATGTATCTCAATGCATCAGCAATAACCTATCCACCATACATGTATCTCAATGCATCAGCAATAACCTATCCATCGTACATGTATCTCAATGCATCAGCAATAACCTATCCATCATACATGTATCTCAATGCATCAGCAATAACCTATCCATCATACATGTATCTCAATGCATCAGCAATAACCTATCCACCATACATGTATCTCAATGCATCAGCAATAACCTATCCATCGTACATGTATCTCAATGCATCAGCAATAACCTATCCATCATACATGTATCTCAATGCATCAGCAATAACCTATCCATCATACATGTATCTCAATGCATCAGCAATAACCTATCCATCATACATGTATCTCAATGCATCAGCAATAACCTATCCACCATACATGTATCTCAATGCATCAGCAATAACCTATCCATCATACATGTATCTCAATGCATCAGCAATAACCTATCCACCATACATGTATCTCAATGCATCAGCAATAACCTATCCACCATACATGTATCTCAATGCATCAGCAATAACCTATCCACGATACATGTATCTCAATGCATCAGCAATAACCTATCCATCATACATGTATCTCAATGCATCAGCAATAACCTATCCACCGTACATGTATCTCAATGCATCAGCAATAACCTATCCATTGTACATGTATCTCAATGCATCAGCAATAACCTATCCATCGTACATGTATCTCAATGCATCAGCAATAACCTATCCACCATACATGTATCTCAATGCATCAGCAATAACCTATCCATCGTACATGTATCTCAATGCATCAGCAATAACCTATCCATCGTACATGTATCTCAATGCATCAGCAATAACCTATCCATTGTACATGTATCTCAATGCATCAGCAATAACCTATCCATCGTACATGTATCTCAATGCATCAGCAATAACATATCCATCGTACATGTATCTCAATGCATCAGCAATAACCTATCCACCATACATGTATCTCAATGCATCAGCAATAACCTATCCACCGTACATGTATCTCAATGCATCAGCAATAACCTATCCACCGTACATGTATCTCAATGCATCAGCAATAACCTATCCACCATACATGTATCTCAATGCATCAGCAATAACCTATCCACAATACATGTATCTCAATGCATCAGCAATAACCTCTCCACCATACATGTTTCTCAATGCATCAGCAATAACCTATCCACCATACATGTATCTCAATGCATCAGCAATAACCTATCCATCGTACAGGTATCTCAATACATCAGCAATAACCTATCCACCATGCGTGTATGTCAATGCATCAGCAATAACCTATCTACCATACATGTATCTCAATGCATCAGCAATAACCTATCTACCATACATGTATCTCAATGCATCAGCAATAACCTATCCACCATACATGTATCTCAATGCATCAGCAATAACCTATCCATCGTACATGTATCTCAATGCATCAGCAATAACCTATCCACCATACATGTATCTCAATGCATCAGCAATAACCTATCCACCATACATGTATCTCAATGCATCAGCAATAACCTATCCACCATACATGTATCTCAATGCATCAGCAATAACCTATCCATCGTACATGTATCTCAATGCATCAGCAATAACATATCCACCATACATGTATCTCAATGCATCAGCAATAACCTATCCATCGTACATGTATCTCAATGCATCAGCAATAACCTATCCACCATACATGTATCTCAATGCATCAGCAATAAACTATCCACCAAACATGTACCTCAATGCATCAGCAATAACCTATCCATCGTACATGTATCTCAATGCATCAGCAATAACCTATCCATCGTACATGTATCTCAATGCATCAGCAATAACCTATCCACCATACATGTATCTCAATGCATCAGCAATAACCTATCCATCGTACATGTATCTCAATGCATCAGCAATAACCTATCCATCGTACATGTATCTCAATGCATCAGCAATAACCTATCCACCATACATGTATCTCAATGCATCAGCAATAACCTATCCATCGTACATGTATCTCAATGCATCAGCAATAACCTATCCATCGTACATGTATCTCAATGCATCAGCAATAACCTATCCACCGTACATGTATCTCAATGCATCAGCAATAACCTGTCCACCATACATGTATCTCAATGCATCAGCAATAACCTATCCACCGTACATGTATCTCAATGCATCAGCAATAACCTATCCACCATACATGTATCTCAATGCATCAGCAATAACCTATCCTCCATACATGTATCTCAATGCATCAGCAATAACCTATCCACCATACATGTATCTCAATGCATCAGCAATAACCTATCCATCGTACATGTATCTCAATGCATCAGCAATAACCTATCCACCATACATGTATCTCAATGCATCAGCAATAACCTATCCACCATACATGTATCTCAATGCATCAGCAATAACCTCTCCATCGTACATGTATCTCAATGCATCAGCAATAACTTATCCACCGTACATGTATCTCAATACATCAGCAATGACCTATCCACCATATATGTATCTCAATGCATCAGCAATAACCTATCAATTGTACATGTATCTCAATGCATCAGTAATAACATATCCACCATGTATGTATCTCAATGCATCAGCAATAACCTATCCACAATGTATGTATCTCAATGCATCAGCAATAACCTCTCCACCATGTATGTATCTCAATGCATCAGCAATAACCTCTCAGTCACTACTATATCCACATCATTATAATGGTGTATTAGTTTACCATCTCACAAAGTCATGTACTAGACACATAATAAATCGGGGATGGGGATATTTTATTTTGGTGAGCTCTATAAAATGTTATATATTATTATTTCAGAAATACTCGAAGTCAGTGTGGAACACTCTCAGTCAGTGTGGAATACTCTCAATCAGTGTGGAACACTCTCAGTCAGTGTGGAACACGCGCAGTCAGTGTGGAACACTCTCAGTCAGAGTGGAAAACGCGCAGTCAGTGTGGAACACGCCCAGTCAGTGTGGAACACGCGCAGTCAGTGTGGAACACTCTCAGTCAGTGGGGAACACTCTCAGTCTGTGTGGAACACGCGCAGTCAGTGTGGAATACACTCAGTCAGTGTGGAACACTCTCAGTCAGTGTGGAACACTCTCAGTCTGTGTGGAACACGCACAGTCAGTGTGGAACGCACTCAGTCAGTGTGGAACACTCTCAGTCAGTGTGGAATACTCTCAGTCAGTGTAAAACACTCGCAGTCAGTGTGGAACACGCGCAGTCAGTGTGGAATACTCTCAGTCAGTGTGGAATACTCTCAGTCAGTGTGGAACACGCGCAGTGAGTGTGGAATACTCTCAGTCAGTGTAGAACACTCGCAGTCAGTGTGGAACACACTCAGTCAGTGTGGAACACTCTCAGTCTGTGTGGAACACGCGCAGTCAGTGTGGAACAATCACAGTCAGTGTGGAACACTCTCAGTCAGTGTGGAACACTCTCAGTCTGTGTGGAACACGCGCAGTCAGTGTGGAACACATTCAGTCAGTGTGGAACTCTCTCAGTCTGTGTGGAACACGCGCAGTCAGTGTGGAACACACTCAGTCAGTGTGGAACACTCTCAGTCAGTGTGGAATACTCTCAGTCAGTGTAGAACACTCGCAGTCAGTGTGGAACACGCGCAGTCAGTGTGGAACAAGCACAGTCAGTGTGGAACACTCTCAGTCAGTGTGGAACACTCTCAGTCACTGTGGAACACTCGCAGTCAGTGTGGAACACGCGCAGTCAGTGTGGAACACTCTCAGTCAGTGTGGAACACTCTCAGTCAGTGTGGAACACTCTCGGTCAGTGTGGAACACGCGCAGTCAGTGTGGAACACGCGCAGTCAGTGTGGAACACTCTCAGTCAGTGTGGAACACTCTCAGTCTGTGTGGAACACGCGCAGTCAGTGTGGAACACACTCAGTCAGTGTGGAACACTCTCAGTCACTGTGGAACACTCGCAGTCAGTGTGGAACACGCGCAGTCAGTGTGGAACACTCTCAGTCAGTGTGGAACACTCTCAGTCAGTGTGGAACACTCTCGGTCAGTGTGGAACACGCGCAGTCAGTGTGGAACACGCGCAGTCAGTGTGGAACACTCTCAGTCAGTGTGGAACACTCTCAGTCAGTGTGGAATACTCTCAGTTAGAGTAGAACACTCGCAGTCAGTGCGGAACACGCGCAGTCAGTGTGGAACACGCGCAGTCAGTGTGGAACACTCTCAGTCAGTGTGGAACACTCTCAGTCTGTGTGGAACACGCACAGTCAGTGTGGAACACACGCAATCAGTGTGGAACACTCTCAGTCAGTGTGGAACACTCTCAGTCTGTGTGGAACACGCGCAGTCAGTGTGGAACACACTCAGTCAGTGTGGAACACTCTCAATCAGTGTGGAATACTCTCAGTCAGTGTGGAACACTCTCAGTCAGTGTGTAATACTCTCAGTCAGTGTAGAACACTCGCAGTCAGTGTGGAACACGCGCAGTCAGTGTGGAACACTCTCAGTCAGTGTGGAACACTCTCAGTATGTGTGGAACACGCGCAGTCATTGTGGAACGCACTCAGTCAGTGTGGAACACTCTCAGTCAGTGTGGAACACTCTCAGTCTGTGTGGAACACTCTCAGTCAGTGTGGAATACTCTCAGTCAGTGTGGAATACTCTCAGTCAGTGTGGAACACGCGAAGTCAGTGTGGAACACGCGCAGTCAGTGTGGAATACTCTCAGTCAGTGTGGAACACGCGAAGTCAGTGTGGAACACGCGCAGTCAGTGTGGAACACTCTCAGTCAGTGTAGAACACTCGCAGTCAGTGTGGAACACGCGCAGTCAGTGTGGAATACTCTCAGTCAGTGTGGAACACGCGCAGTCAGTGTGGAATACTCTCAGTCAGTGTAGAACACTCGCAGTCAGTGTGGAACACACTCAGTCTGTGTGGAACACTCTCAGTCTGTATGGAACACGCGCAGTCAGTGTGGAACACACTCAGTCAGTGTGGAACACTCTCAGTCAGTGTGGAATACTCTCAGTCATTGTGGAACACTCTCAATCTGTGTGGAACACGCGCAGTCAGTGTGGAACAATCACAGTCAGTGTGGAACACTCTCAATCAGTGTGGAACACTCTCAGTCTGTGTGGAACACGCCCAGTCAGTGTGGAACACGCGCAGTCAGTGTGGAACACTCTCAGTCATTGTGGAACACTCTCAGTCTGTGTGGAACACGCGCAGTCAGTGTGGAACACACTCAGTCAGTGTGGAACACTCTCAGTCAGTGTGGAACACTCTCAGTCTGTGTGGAACACGCACAGTCAGTGTGGAACACACTCAGTCAGTGTGGAACACTCTCAGTCAGTGTGGAACACACTCAGTCAGTGTGGAACACTCTCAGTCAGTGTGGAACACACTCAGTCAGTGTGGAACACTCGCAGTCAGTGTGGAACACGCGCAGTCAGTGTGGAACACTCTCAGTCAGTGTGGAACACTCTGTCAGTGTGGAACACTCTCGGTCTGTGTGGAACACGCGAAGTCAGTGTGGAACACGCACAATCAGTGTGGAACACTCTCAGTCAGTGTAGAACACTCGCAGTCAGTGTGGAACACGCGCAGTCAGTGTGGAATACTCTCAGTCAGTGTGGAACACGCGCAGTCAGTGTGGAATACTCTCAGTCAGTGTAGAACACTCGCAGTCAGTGTGGAACACACTCAATCTGTGTGGAACACTCTCAGTCTGTATGGAACACGCGCAGTCAGTGTGGAACACACTCAGTCAGTGTGGAACACTCTCAGTCAGTGTGGAATACTCTCAGTCACTGTGGAACACTCTCAATCTGTGTGGAACACGCACAGTCAGTGTGGAACACACTCAGTCAGTGTGGAACACTCTCAGTCAGTGTGGAACACTCTCAGTCAGTGTGGAACACTCTCAGTCAGTGTGGAACACACTCAGTCAGTGTGGAACACACTCAGTCAGTGTGGAACACTCTCAGTCACTGTGGAACACTCGCAGTCAGTGTGGAACACGCGCAGTCAGTGTGGAACACTCTCAGTCAGTGTGGAACACTCTCAGTCAGTGTGGAACACTCTCGGTCAGTGTGGAACACGCGCAGTCAGTGTGGAACACTCTCAGTCAGTGTGGAACACTCTCAGTCAGTGTGGAATACTCTCAGTTAGTGTAGAACACTCGCAGTCAGTGCGGAACACGCGCAGTCAGTGTGGAACACGCCCAGTCAGTGTGGAACACTCTCAGTCAGTGTGGAACACTCTCAGTCTGTGTGGAACACGCGCAGTCAGTGTGGAACACACGCAATCAGTGTGGAACACTCTCAGTCAGTGTGGAACACTCTCAGTCTGTGTGGAACACGCGCAGTCAGTGTGGAACACACTCAGTCAGTGTGGAACACTCTCAGTCAGTGTGGAATACTCTCAGTCAGTGTGGAACACTCTCAGTCAGTGTGGAATACTCTCAGTCAGTGTAGAACACTCGCAGTCAGTGTGGAACACGCGCAGTCAGTGTGGAACACTCTCAGTCAGTGTGGAACACTCTCAGTATGTGTGGAACACGCCCAGTCAGTGTGGAACACACTCAGTCAATGTGGAACACTCTCAGTCAGTGTGGAACACTCTCAGTCTGTGTGGAACACTCTCAGTCAGTGTGGAATACTCTCAGTCAGTGTGGAATACTCTCAGTCAGTGTGCAACACGCGCAGTCAGTGTGGAATACTCTCAGTCAGTGTGGAACACGCGAAGTCAGTGTGGAACACGCGCAGTCAGTGTGGAACACTCTCAGTCAGTGTAGAACACTCGCAGTCAGTGTGGAACACGCGCAGTCAGTGTGGAATACTCTCAGTCAGTGTGGAACACGCGCAGTCAGTGTGGAATACTCTCAGTCAGTGTAGAAGACTCGCAGTTAGTGTGGAACACACTCAGTCTGTGTGGAACACTCTCAGTCTGTATGAAACACGCGCAGTCAGTGTGGAACACACTCAGTCAGTGTGGAACACTCTCAGTCTGTGTGGAACACGCGTAGTCAGTGTGGAACACACTCAGTCAGTGTGGAACACTCTCAGTCAGTGTGGAACACTCTCAGTCTGTGTGGAACACGCGCAGTCAGTGTGAAACACACTCAGTCAGTGTGGAACACTCTCAGTCAGTGTGGAATACTCTCAGTCAGTGTGGAACACGCGCAGTCAGTGTGGAACAATCACAGTCAGTGTGGAACACTCTCAGTCAGTGTGGAACACTCTCAGTCAGTGTGGAATACTCTCCGTCAGTGTAAAACACTCGCAGTCAGTGTGGAACACGCGCAGTCAGTGTGGAACAATCACAGTCAGTGTGGAACACGCGCATTCAGTGTGGAACAATCACAGTCAGTGTGGAACACTCTCAGTCAGTGTGGAACACTCTCAGTCACTGTGGAACACTCGCAGTCAGTGTGTAACACTCTCAGTCAGTGTGGAATACTCGCAGTCAGTCAGATAGCATCAATATTACATATATAACAAATACAGGTGTATAAGAAAGCATCAATATTACATATATAACAAATACAGGTGTATAATTAAGCATGAACATTACAGATATAACAAATACAGGTGTATAATTAAGCATCAATATTACATATATAACAAATACAGGTGTATAGTTAAGCATGAACATTACAGATATAACAAATACAGGTTTATAATTAAGCATGCACAGTACAGATATAACATATACAGGTGTATAATTAAGCATGAACAGTACAGATATAACAAATACAGGTGTATAATTAAGCATGAATATTACTGATATAACAAATACAGGTGTATAATTAAGCATGAACAGTACATATATAACAAATACAGGTGTATAATTAAGCATGAACATTACACATTACAGATATAACATATACAGGTGTATAAGTAAACATGGACATTACATATATAACAAATACGGTGTATAATTAAGCATGAACATTACATATATAACAAATACAGGTGTATAATTAAGCATGAATAGTACATATATAACAAATACAGGTGTATAATTAAGCATGAACGGTACAGATATAACAAATACATGTGTATAATCAAGCATGAATATTACATATATAACAAATACAGGTGTATAAATAAGCATGAACATTACACATTACAGATATAACAAATACAGGTGTATAAGTAAACATGGACATTACATATATAACAAATACAGGTGTATAATCAAGCATGAACATTACATATATAACAAATACAGGTGTATAATTAAGCATGAACAGTACATATATAACAAATACAGGTGTATAATTAAGCATGAACATTACAGATATAACAAATACAGGTGTATAATTAAGCATGAACAGTACATATATAACAAATACAGGTGTATAATTAAGCATGGACAGTACAGATATAGCAAATACAGGTGTATAATTAAGCATGAACAGTACATATATAACAAATACAGGTGTAGAATTAAGCATGAACATTACACATTACAGATATAACAAATACAGGTGTATAATTAAGCATGAATATTACATATATAACAAATACAGGTGTATAATTAAGCATGAACATTACACATTAAGATATAACAAATACAGGTGTATAATTAAGCATGAACATTACACATTACAGATATAACAAATACAGGTGTATAATTAAGCATCAATATTACATATATAACAAATACAGGTGTATAAGTTAGCATGACATTCACATTACAGATATAACAAATACAGGTGTATAATTAAGCATGAACATTACACATTACAGATATAACAAATACAGGTGTATAATTAAGCATGAACATTACAGATATAACACATACAGGTGTATAATTAAGCATGAACATTACATATATAACAAATACAGGTGTATAATTAAGCATGAACATTACACATTACAGATATAACAAATACAGGTGTATAATTAAGCATGAACATTACAGATATAACAAATACAGGTGTATAATTAAGCATGAATATTACACATTACAGATATAACAAATACAGGTGTATAATTAAGCATGAACATTACACATTATAGATATAACAAATACAGATGTATAATTATGCATGAACGGTACAGATATAACAAATACAGGTGTATAATTAAGCATCAACAGTACCTATACATTTATATTAGTATACTTTACCTTCTGATCAAAGAGCATCATTTTAAAGCGTTTAAAGAAGTACCAGGAATGATGCTTATCATCTGTGGCCAAGTCACTATACTTGGTCTCTGCCTCAAATCCGAAACTGTGAATCGTCCGTCCGTCCTCTTTTATCAACACACATGTTGGACCTGACAAATGTTACATACAGAACAAGATATACAATTTTAACAAGCCATTGTAACATGCCTTCTGTAGAATATAATTTACTATTAAAGTGCATACCTCAAACACAAAGTAATTCAATTAACAAACAATTGCATGAGGTATTTGTTTTTTCTTCTTCATTATTAAAGTTTATTTAACGTCGCTACCGGTTGCCCATTTGAGCGACGGGCTGTTTACCTAACAACACCTTATCTGCGCAGGCTCCAGTGGGTACCCAGTAATTGATGCACCAACCTCCGTAAGAAACTGCCAACTTTTTCATATAAAGAGACACGGTCTGAGTGGTGCTCGAACCCGTGACCATCAGTGATGATAGGTTACAGTGGTATGCAAGTGAACGACCGTAACCTCTGGACCACGCAGGCGGACTGGGAAAATATGCATATAGCGTAGATTACAGTTATTGGTTGTTTTATGTTGATAAATATCCAAATGGAATGTAGCACTATATTTAGAAATATCAAGATCTATAAAATGGTATTTAGAATCTGAATAAACTAATATTTGAAAATTAGATTTGTAAGCTCATATTGGAGGTATAAATTTCCGTTACCTTTCAAAGATACAAGCTGGCCTCCTGTCCAGGTTTTGGCTGACACCTGTGTAGGGTCCCGTTCAAACTCATGTTTAAATGAAAACGCCCAGCCAGAATACGTTGTACCAAAGTCAATAGCGGCAACCACAAGAGAATCGCTGGCCTTAAAACAGGAAGATGAATATAAGACTTCAGCTAAACACTCAAAATGTTCTCAATTAAAAGAATTGAGCCAGTTCAGTTACTTCAGTTTCGATAGTTTGAGGGCCATATTCAATCAAATATTGCACGTGTCTTTACTTACTAGAAAGGATACTACGGAACATAAGATTAAGTTCTCGGACCGGGAAGTATGTGAGATGGTACGGTGGTCGCCAGATCGGACAGGTGGGTTTTCTCCGGGTACTCCAGTTTCCTCCCACACGAATGACCACATAAAAAGTTACGCTTTCATCCGCGTAAACGAGAGTGATTTATATAAGTTTGCAATCATTGTAAAATAAATAAAGATTAAGCTAAACTAAATAAGATTAAGTCTACAAATCAAAACTACAATGTCAACTCAAGTTGACTCGCAGAGCGATTAATCTAATGTAAAAACTTGTTTCAGAAAGAGCCATGACCAAGGTTCGGGGGGGGGGGGACTAACAGTATCTATTTCATCACTGAGGCTACCAATCGTCATGTAATTCCAATCGAAATAAATTTCCACATCAATTTCAAAACTTAAATTTCGTATCATATCATAGTATGGTTGTACCAGATAATTATAGTCCATGAATATTAGTAGAATTTGTGTTTCGCATGGCATTGACAAGTCTTTTTGCATGTATTCAAATTCTGTAAGCCTATATAAAACAACACCAAACATACATTGCACTGCATTAATCAAGAAATATTTGTGAACTTCGTAATTCCTAATCAGCTTTATGTTGAAGATGAGCTTATGTCACATATCTGCACATTGTTATATACATTTATTATCAGCATACTACGGTCTGCATCCGTTATGTCGAAATCCGTCGGACCGGACAAAATACATAACCGAAATTTGACTTAACGAAATTCGATATAAACAGAGCCAGTTATATGTAAAATGATAGTGTCTGAAACGGGACTTTGATCCGACTTCGAGATAACCGGAGAAATCGACATAACCGACTTTGACATAATGGATGTAGACTGTATATACTATCTCATTCCCCTTTTCTACTCTACTGGCCAATTCCATTATCATCATATTCCATAACATGTAATATATAATGTTTCGCTACTGTAATTCCAATGTGCAGTTCTCACTTATAGTCCTATCTTTTGATTACATTTGATTTGTATATATATTGAGGGTCTCAAGGTATATTTAATTTTAACTTTTGTTAATGTGTTCTCTTGTTAAATAAATTCTTTATTATTTATTATTATTATTAATAACTTTTGTCATATTTTCTATTTTACGTTTGTTTATCGTCGCTACCTGTTGCCCATATGAGCGACGCCTCCTGAAAAGATGATTCATTTTAGATGTTTGGAGGATAGTGCAATGATACAGACATAGACACATTCCAGAGTCTCCGCTGGTTCTTTTACGTGCACTGTGTACAGCACCGACACGAGACCTCGGTTTAAAGTCGCAATTGAAAGACTGATAATTTTATTAAGGTCAGACGGCAGATCGAACCTGCTAGCCTGGAGTACCTGTCCAGCGTGTTAACCACTGGACTACATATGTTCTATTTCAACGTTATTCTGTGAAGCAAACATTATAGGATTATAACATCCCATTATTTCGGGTGAGACATTAACTGATAGCCCGTGCCAGTGATTTACACGGTGGCAATAGAGGAAGCAGAGAAGCCGTGAATGTGACTGTCTGTATCATTGCACTATGTTCCAAAACCTAAAATGACACGAATCTCTTCTCGTCCATGTGGGCAACTAGATACGACGATAAATAAACGCAATATACACCAAGACATTCCAAATTTCTTGATATAGCCTGAACATGTCAACATATTTCCTATTTATACAAATTCATTTTAGCTCGATGTTGAAGTCGTGATAGCGCGTGATAGCATATTTCATACCTAAACATTAACAAAATCGTAGCCTGAGCTCAATAAGGCCCAATTAATAGTCTCGGTGTTAAAATATATTTATTTGACTGACCAGGCAAAATATATCGACGCCTGTTCCCAGGCTAACAAAATCGTACACATTTTAAGTTAAAGCTTTTGTTAAGAAAATGATAAAGCATTATTGCATTGCACATGCGAGTGTCCCGCTTTTTCTGCCAGCATTGTCTTAAGATAAAACACAATGATAATGATATGAGGACAATGTCTTTGTTATGAAGATTTGCTATGGGCCTGTCACACGTCAACGTTTTGGCCAGCGTTTGCCAATTGAATATTTGAGGAAACGTTGGTAATCGTCCATGGTCGCTGGAATAATGCCCAGAAGAGCATTAGTAGCCCGTTGGAACACGCGTGAACGTTGGTAATCGTCCATGGTCGCTGGAATAATGCCCAGAAGAGCATTAGTAGCCCATTGTAACACGCGTGAACGTTGGTAATCGTCGGTCATCACTGGAGAACGCTGGTCCGAATAAAGTTTTCCTCGAGACGAGGGTTCTCCAACGTTTACATTTAAATGTTGAGAACGATGGAGAGCGTTGCACGCGTTCGGCTATAATAATAATAATAATAATAATAATAATAATAATAAAGACTTTATTTTACGAGGGAGCTTACATAACAGAACAGAACAGAACAGAAGTTTATTTTGGCAGACTTGTACATACATACATCGTCTTAACAAAGCTAGTAATAACATATATATATTTAATGATTACGTAACACGCTGGACTGGCAATCTAGGGATCGCAGGTTCGATCCCCCGTCTGACCCTAATAAAATTAACAGTCTTTCAGATGGGACGTTAAACCGAGGTCTCGTTTCGGTGCTTTGCATCGTGCACGTAAAAGAACCAGAGGAGATTCTGGAATGTGTCTCTGTCTGTATCATGCACTATCCTCCAAAATCTAAAATAACTAATCTCTTCTGGAGGCGTCGCTCATATGGGCAACCGGTAGCGACGATAAATAAACGTAAAAACACAAACACACACGTGACGAAGATAACGGAGCGTGACGGAGCGTGACGGAGCTAACAGAGCTACGAAAAATCAAATCGAACGAAACAAAGACTATCCTAGGCAAAAATGAATATTTATTATTCAACAATATTCAAGTACATTTAATTTTATAATTAAGCATGAACAGTACATATATAACAAATACAGGTGTATAATTAAGCATGAACATTACACATTACAGATATAACAAATACAGGTGTATAAGTAAACATGGACATTACATATATAACAAATACAGGTGTATAATTAAGCATGAATAGTACATATATAACAAATACAGGTGTATAATTAAGCATGAACGGTACAGATATAACAATTACATGTGTATAATCAAGCATGAATATTACATATATAACAAATACAGGTGTATAATTAAGCATGAACATTACACATTATAGATATAACAAATACAGGTGTATAATTAAGCATGAACATTACACATTACAGATATAACAAATACAGGTGTATAAGTAAACATGGACATTACATATATAACAAATACAGGTGTATAATCAAGTATGAACATTACATATATAACAAATACAGGTGTATAATTAAGCATGAACAGTACATATATAACAAATACAGGTGTATAATTAAGCATGGACAGTACAGATATAACAAATACAGGTGTAGAATTAAGCATGAACAGTACATATATAACAAATACAGGTGTAGAATTAAGCATGAACATTACACATTACAGATATAACAAATACAGGTGTATAATTAAGCATGAACATTACAGATATAACAAATACAGGTGTATAATTAAGCATGAACAGTACAGATATAACAAATACAGGTGTATAATTAAGCATGGACAGTACAGATATAGCAAATACAGGTGTAGAATTAAGCATGGACAGTACAGATATAGCAAATACAGGTGTAGAATTAAGCATGAACAGTACATATATAACAAATACAGGTGTAGAATTAAGCATGAACATTACACATTACAGATATAACAAATACAGGTGTATAATTAAGCATGAACATTACAGATATAACAAATACAGGTGTATAATTAAGCATGGACATTACATATATAACAAATACAGGTGTATAATTAAGCATCAATATTACATATATAACAAATACAGGTGTATAAGTTAGCATGAACATTACACATTATAGATATAACAAATACAGGTGTATAATTAAGCATGAACATTACATATATAACACATACAGGTGTATAATTAAGCATGAACATTACATATATAACAAATACAGGTGTATAATTAAGCATGAACATTACACATTACAGATATAACAAATACAGGTGTATAATTAAGCATGAATATTACACATTACAGATATAACAAATACAGGTGTATAAATAAGCATGAACATTACACATTATAGATATAACAAATACAGATGTATAATTATGCATGAACGGTACAGATATAACAAATACAGGTGTATAATTAAGCATCAACAGTACCTATACATTTATATTAGTATACTTTACCTTCTGATCAAAGAGCATCATTTTAAAGCCTTTAAAGAAGTACCAGGAACGATGCTTATCATCTATGGCCAACTCACTATACTTGGTCTCTGCCTCAAATCCGAAACTGTGAATCGTCCGTCCGTCCTCTTTTATCAACACACATGTTGGACCTGACAAATGTTACATACAGAACAAGATATACAATTTTAACAAGCCATTGTAACATGCCTAAAATCTAAAAAACAATATTCAAGTACATTTAAAGTCATGGAAATCGTGATAGCGCCGTGGTAGAGGGTTCGCTTCAGGTGCGAAATGCCCGGAGTTCGCTCCCCGCTGGAGCCGCGTGTGCCCGTATCAGACCTGTAGCCACACTGAGACACACCGCTGCAGTTGCCTCGGTTAAAATTTCCAACGCAAAAAAACAGATTAAATATTAAATTAAATAAATAAAATGCAAAACATATCCCTTTGTTGTATAAAACGTTTGACTGCTAGAGAGCTGAATGGTCAGCACATAACTATACCTCTAACCTCATTAAATCAGAAAACGCAGCAAATCGCTTCCATCCTCAACAATTTAAGGGGAACATGACCACCTAGATTACCTTGGTTGAAATTTGCCTCTGGCTACGGTACTGCATAGGCAAGGCATTTAAATTCCACATGCCTCTTCTCTCTCCCTCGTGGCGATGGATTCCGTCAGGAATGAGGTCTCGAAAGTGATTAATATAAGTTGTAAGAACTTGTTTCGCAATCGAGCTAAAATAAATGTGTTTAAACTAATTACATTTAAAGTGTAAACTGTGGGGTAATACAGGTTTTTGTAATGAATACAATGACATGAAAACAACACTGTTTTAAACATATTGTATTCAGTTCATTCAATATATATACAATATTATTAATAAATAATATAAGAATAAAATGTAAATTTAGATACTCACCATTTTATGTTGTAATTGTTTTGTCTTTCTTGTAAACCGGTCTCTCTTGTAAACTGGTCTCTCTTGTAAACCGGTCTCTCTTGTAAACTGGTCTCTCTTGTAAACCGGTCTTTCTTGTAAACTGAAATGCAATAAATATGTGAAAAACATAAACGATAATCGTATTCCAGGAATAATATATAAACCTTGTTTTAATTTACATCCTCTTTCGTTTTTAAGGATATCTATTACGTGTCCTAATATACGAATCCTACCCCGTGATTCAACCATGACGACTACGTGAATGCTACCCCGTGATTCAACCATGGCGACTACGTGAATGCTACCCCGTGATTCAACCATGACGACTACGTGAATGCTACCCCGTCATCCAACCATGACGACTACGTGAATGCTACCCCGTGATTCAACCATGACGACTACGTGAATGCTACCCCGTGATTCAACCATGACGACTACGTGGATGCTACCCCGTGATTCAACCATGACGACTACGTGAATGCTACCCCGTGATTCAACCATGACGACTACGTGAATGCTACCCCGTGATTTAACCATGGCGACTACGTGATGCTACCCCGTGATTCAACATGACGACTACGTGAATGCTACCCCGTGATTCAACCATGACGACTACGTGAATGCTACCCCGTGATTCAACCATGACGACTACGTGAATGCTACCCCGTCATCCAACCATGACGACTACGTGAATGCTACCCCGTGATTCAACCATGGCGACTACGTGAATGCTACCCCGTGATTCAACCATGGCGACTACGTGAATGCTACCCCGTCATCCAACCATGACGACTACGTGAATGCTACCCCGTGATTCAACCATGGCGACTACGTGAATGCTACCCCGTGATTCAACCATGACGACTACGTGAATGCTACCCCGTGATTCAACCATGGCGACTACGTGAATGCTACCCCGTCATCCAACCATGGCGACTACGTGAATGCTACCCCGTGATTCAACCATGACGACTACGTGAATGCTACCCCGTGATTCAACCATGACGACTACGTGAATGCTACCCCGTCATCCAACCATAACGACTACGTGAATCATACCCCGTCATACAACCATGACGACTACGTGAATCATAACCCGTCATCCAACCATAACGACTATGTGAATGCTACCCCGTCATCCAACCATGGCGACTACGTAAATCATACCTCGTCATCCAACCATGGCGACTACGTGAATCATACCTCGTCATCCAACCATGACGACTACGTGAATGCTACAACGTCATCCAACCATGACGACTACGTGAATCATACCCCGTCATCCAACCATGACGACTACGTGAATGCTACCCCGTCATCCAACCATGACGACTACGTGAATGCTACCCCGTCATCCAACCATGACGACTACGTGAATGCTACCCCGTCATCCAACCATGACGACTACGTGAATGCTACCCCGTCATCCAACCATGACGACTACGTGAATCATACCCCGTCATCCAACCATAACGACTATGTGAATCATACCCCGTCATCCAACCATGACGACTAGGTGAATGCTACCCCATCATCCAACCATGACGACTAGGTGAATGCTACCCGTCATCCAACCATGACGACTACGTGAATGCTACCCCGTCATCCAACCATGACGACTACGTGAATGCTACCCCGTCATCCAACCATGATGACTACGTGAATGCTACCACGTGATCCAACCATGACGACTACGTGAATGCTACCACGTCATCCAACCATGACGACTAGGTGAATGCTACCCCGTAATCCAACCATGGTGCCTACGTGAATCCTACCCCGTCATCCAACCATGACGACTATGTGAATTAATATAGGCTCCACTCACCACTACTGACCACATCTACTCCACTCACCACAGGGCCTCTACTGACCACATCTACTCCACTCACCACAGGGCCTCTACTGACCACATATGCTCCATTCACCACAGGGCCTCTACTGACCACATCTACTCCACTCACCACAGGGCCTCTACTGACAACATAGGCTCCACTCACCACAGGGCCTCTACTGACCACATCTACACCACTCACCACAGGGCCTCTACTGACCACATATGCTCCACTCACCACAGGGCCTCTACTGACAACATCTACTCCACTTACCACAGGGCCTCTACTGACAACATCTACTCCACTCACCACAGGGCCTCTATTGACCACAGGTGCTCCACTCACCACAGGGCCTCTATTGACCACATGTGTTCCACTCACCACAGCGCCTCTATTGACCACATGTGTTCCACTCACCACAGGGCCTCTATTGACCACATCTACTCCACTCACCACAGGGCCTCTACTGACCACATCTATCCACTCACCACAGGGCCTCTATTGACCACATAGGCTCCACTCACCACAGGGCCTCTATTGACCACATCTACTCCACTCACCACAGGGCCTCTACTGACCACATCTACTCCACTCACCACGGGCCTCTATTGACCAATAGACTCCACTCACCACAGGGCTCTATTGACCAATGTGTTCCACTCACCACAGGGCCTCTATTGACCACATAGTCTCCACTCACCACAGGGCCTCTATTGACAACATAGGCTCCACTCACCACAGGGCCTCTATTGACCACATAGGCTCCACTCACCACAGGGCCTATATTGACCACATCTACTCCACTCACCACAGGGCCTCTACTGACCACATCTACTCCACTCACCACAGGGCCTCTATTGACCACATAGGCTCCACTCACCACATGGCCTCTATTGACCACATGTGTTCCACTCACCACAGGGCCTCTACTGACCACATCTACTCCACTCACCACAGGGCCTTTATTGTCCATATAGGCTCCACTCACCACAGGGCCTTTATTGACCATATAGGCTCCACTCACCACAGGGCCTTTATTGACCAATAGGCTCCACTCACCACAAGGTCTATACTGACCACATAGGCTCCACTCACCACAGGGCCTTTATTGACATATAGGCTCCACTCACCACAGGGCCTTTATTGACCATATAGGCTCCACTCACCACAAGGTCTATACTGACCACATAGGCTCCACTCACCACAGGGCCTTTATTGACCATATAGGCTCCACTCACCACAGGGCCTCTACTGACCACATCTACTCCACTCACCACAGGGCCTCTACTGACCACATCTACTCCACTCACCACAGGGCCTCTACTGACCACATCTACTCCACTCACCACAAGGTCTATACTGACCACATCTACTCCACTCACCACGTAGTCTATACTGACCTATATGATCTACAACTAACCGACTACGGATCTGTATTCCAGTGGTAACACGCTGGACTGGTAATCCAGGGATCGCAGGTTCGACCCCCCTTCTGACCCTAAAACAATTAAGTCTTTCAGATCAACATTAAACCGAGGTCTCGTGTCGGTGCTGTACACCGTGTACGTAAAAGAACCATAGGAGATTCTGGAATGGATATATGTCTGTATCATTATACTATCCTCCAAAGATCAAAATGACTAATCTCTTCAGGAGGCGTCACTCATATGGGCAACCAGTAGCGACGATAAATAAACGTAAAACACAAAGACTACGTATGTACTATATACATTTGTATAATATTTCTAGATTCAGATAGAAACGCATGTAAACAGTACTTACCGTCTCCAGGTACTTCTTTGTTTAGCCAACAACGACTTAATCCGAACTGAACAAGGAAGTCTTCCACGAAAAAAAACACGTCGGGTAGTTCCGGCTAGACGTGTTAATATATGATAATATGCAGTACCGTAGCCAGAGGCAAATTTCAACCGAGGCAATTTAGGGGGCCCGGGGAATGTTCCCCCTTAACATGGTTTGGGGTATAGAAGCAATTTCCTGCGTTTTCTGATTTAATGAGTTTAGACGTATACATATGTACTGACCCTTCAGCTCTCTAGCAGTTAAACATTTTATATAGCAGTGATATATTTTGCATTTTATTTATTTAATTTTTCGTTCATTATGTTTTGGCATGAAAATTTTAACCAAGGATCGGTGTGCCTCAGTGTGGCTACGGGCCTGCTATATTCGTATAATAAATGAGGCGTGGACCACGAATTCGATAGTTGAGTATTCATGAAGGCGCAATGGTTCCCGGATGATACTGTAATAGCGTTTTAAAGAAAGACGATGTCTCCACTTTCTCATAATTATGCAAGCTTGTTTACTTTCAACTGACCATAACTATTGATGTGGCATGATGTTTGATGGCATTTATTGTTGCAACACCTCATATTGGCGGCCCTTATTGCTTCGATTGTCCGATTAGCGCAGTGGTTAGTCCGCTCGCTCTCTCACCAATGCAACCCCGGTTCGATCCTCTCCTCTCTCTCTCTCTCTCTCTCTCTCTCTCTCTCTCCCTCCCTCTCTACCCCTCTCTTTCTATCTCGAGGTAAACACACTCTCAAACAAAATTCTTGAGCATAAATAGCCTACATTGTTTGGTGCATTGTTACGGAACATGTTCATTCTATTTTTCAAACATATAAAACAGACCATTAGAGAGACATTATTATGTTTGATACTGCTGTGCAGCCTACGTATGCTTTGGAAATAAACGGGGCTTTGTAAATAAACGGGGTTACCCATTAGGGGCCTCAAAAAAAGAAGAAAACAAGAAATGTAGGCCTACTTGCCAATATCCTGAACAGAAATAATGTTGAAATACATGTATGCCTACATTGTTTTTAATAAACTTTTTAATTGAGCGTACCAATCGTGTTGTGCATATATATATATATATACATACAGTCATATGGTATACCTAGTATTGCGAGGTCACATTATTTGGATGGAGGAGGTAAAAAGGTTTATTGCAAACCCGTTGTGTGTAGGAGGTAAAAAGGTTTATTGCAAACCCGTTGTGTGTAGGAGGTAAAAAGGTTTATTGCAAACCCGTTGTGTGTAGGAGGTAAAAAGGTTTATTGCAAACCCGTTGTGTGTAGGAGGTAAAAAGGTTTATTGCAAACCCGTTGTGTGTAGGAGTAAAAAGGTTTATTGCAAACCCGTTGTGTTAGGAGGTAAAAAGGTTTATTGCAAACCCGTTGTGTTAGGGTAAAAAGGTTTATTGCAAACCTTGTGTGTAGGAGGTAAAAAGGTTTATTGCAAACCCGTTGTGTGTAGGAGGTAAAAAGGTTTATTGCAAACTGTTGTGTGTAGGAGGTAAAAAGGTTTATTGCAAACCCGTTGTGTGCAGGAGGTAAAAAGGTTTATTGCAAACCCGTTGTGTGCAAACAGGTGTATTGTGTACACATGTGTTGCTATGTCAGTAGTAGATAGCCTACATGTATTATGTGGACTTAATTTAAACTTATTTTACCACGATTGCGAAGCAAGTTTTAACAACTTATATTAACCACTCTCGTTGGCGCTGGATGAAGCGTAACTGTGGTCATTCGTGTGGGAGGAAACTGGAGAAAACACACCTGTCCGATATGGCGACCATCGTTCCATCTCACATACTTCCCGGTCCGAGGATCGTGCCCGGGTTGCATTGGTGAGAAGCAAGCACGCTAACCACTGCGCTAATCAGACAGTCCTAAAATAATAACATGTAACTGATGTATAACATGCAATGTATTGTGTGGATAGTACATGTACGTTGATTAGGGACGTCATTTCAGACTAGGGGGAAGTTTAGGTCTTTGTGTACATTTAGGTAAATTCTATTGTTAATGGCCGCTAGAGTTTTGTCCCTTGATTTCAAGAGTGTTTCAGTGAGCAGACGTTTACATGTAGAAGCTCAGGATACATGTATTCGTTACATCAGAATGACGTCACAATGAGAGTGTTGTAGTGTGTACTGTGTGGATGGACTCTACAAGATGGGTCGTGTTGGTCAGGATGATCGTGGTGAATGAGCACAGTAAATATAGAAACTATTATAAACAGTCGGGTACGTGTTATGCACAGTAAATATAGAAACTATTATAAACAGTCGAATACGTGTTATGCACAGTAAATATAGAAACTATTATAAACAGTCGGGTACGTGTTATGCACAGTAAATATAGAAACTATCATAAACAGTCTGGTACGTGTTACGATTCTGCCCTAATAGCCCAGGACATAGAAAAGAATCGAACCCGACACCTCTAGATCGTTTAAAGGCATTAAGCCTAAAAAGACCAAGAGGCTACCCAACATTAGATATTTCCATGCATGCCGATAGCATAGGCGTATCTTCCTATAGGCCGTGGCCTACACTTTCCCCCGAAAAAACGCCAAATCTGTAACAAAAATCGCAGACCTGTCAACTCTCACGCATTCTGCGTGAGTCTCACGCAATCGAGTCCCATCTCACGGTCTCACTCATTGATCAATGATTCTCACGCATTTTCCAAAAAAAAAAAAACCCTTATATACAACTATTTGCGAAGTCGACGGTTTCCAGAAAGCGAACCCTACCAATGAAATCGTAACTACAAGTATCGGTACATACGGGGTAACGGGGTTAGAAAGTCGCAACTGCGGATAGTCCGGGTATCACGATCGGCGTAAATCGGCGTATGCAATCAAGTCCACCTAATTGAATGTCATCCGGTGTCGGAGGAAAAGAAAGTCGGACGTTTACGAACTTTCAGTTTGTGACGTGTAAGTATTAACTGTTTCCTGGTGATTATTGCTATTTGCATCATCATCTTACACATTTAACTACCGGCTAAGTGATATAGTTTTGATTTGTCTACACAAATTTGACAGAAACAGGTTAAATGCAATGCCGAATTATCCAGTAACCGACGGATAACAGTAACCGTGCGTGGTCACAACATTGGTTGGGTACAATTGTTATGGAGAAAAAACTTTTGTGCTGTTATAGGACCCCCCCTGGCCAATTTTTTTTTGGGTGTGGACTTTGTCCTTTTTTAAAGAATTTTCGGATGTGTGATTTCGCGTGTCGCACAGCGTGGACTTTATTTCATTTCTGTGCCCAACCACGATAGTGGAGGGGCATCTAGGATTACCCTTGTCCGTCTGTCCCGTATTACCCTTGTCCGTCCGTATATTCCATTTCAACTAATATGTTTCAATTATTAGTAGCCATTGGCTACTGCTAGTGCCAACCTAGGTGTCAGAACTAGTTTTGTGTAAAAAACCTCATTTTTTGGTCAAAATATGAGAGAAAAATATACCTCCCAGAAAGCAGGAGAATGCATTTCAGAGGGTCTAGGGGAAAACAAATTTCCGGGGGGGCATGCCCCCGGACCCCCCTAGGAAACTCGCCCCTTCGGGGCTCAATACAAAGTCTCACTCAATTCAATTTCAAAAGGTTGACAGCTCTGAAATCGGGAGGCCAGGATTAAATTATATACGCTATCAATAGTTTTCCTGGGGACGACCCCCGGACCCCCCTTAAGTTGGCCTACACATCGATTCCAGCCAAGCTACGCCCCTGGATAGTTTGCATAAATCTGGAAAGACGTTAATACATTATTTTCTTTCAAAACTTCTTACATCAATTCAAGAAATAAGTTAACATATTTTAATTTTCAACAATACATTATAAACACATGAAATGCTTCAATATAGATCGATTCACAAGAGATTTACAATGTGCATCTATTTATATACACATAAAGAATGTAAACACGGTCCGTAAATCAGTCCGCAGTTTATACTTTTACAGTTGGTCCACCAGTACCGTAGCCAGAGGAAAATTTCAACCGAGGAAATCTAGAGGGTCCAGGGGCATGTCCCCCCCTTAACGTGTTGGGGCATAGAAGCGATTTCCTGCGTTTTCTGATTTAATGAGCTTAGACGTAAATTTATGTACTGACCTTTCAGCTCTCTATCAGTCAAACATTTTATACAGCAAAGGGATTTTTTTTCAATTATCTTTAGAAATTATAACCGAGGCAGCTAATCGAGGCAGCTGCCTCGGTGTTCCTCAGTGTGGCTACGGGTCTGTGCACAGTCTCTAAGCGTCTAGTCCGTAGTTTATACCCACCCAACCAGGATAATACAATACATTAATCAGAGCTAGGCCTATATATTAGACCTATCCTGCATAAATTAACTTACAGATATACAAAAAGAATAGACAATGGGTAAATGTTAATAATAGCATTTTGGAAAGAGTCCAACTTTTGAAACATAAATATGAAAAGATCAATACAAAATGAATGGGTTATGGGCAAACTGTATGTCATTATCAGTTAGTCTATGCAAACTTATTTTAGCTCGATTGCGAAACAAGTTCTTATATTAATAGCTCTCGAGACCTCATTTCTGATGGAAACTATCGCCACGAGGGAGATAGAAGAGGCAATGTGGAATGTAACCCAACACCACCCACACCAAACCGGACCTTTCACACCTGAAACTACCATTGTGCCATCACGAGATGTTTTAGCGATAATTAATCGAGTTCTATTTTGGGACTAAGAAATAATAGCATGCAGTAAGTTGGAACGCAAGATTGTGCAGAATATAGGTCAATTTAATAGCCGACATAATAACTTGAGCAGGGGCTTAACACAGTGGCTGTGAGGGTCTACTGCTTGGTGTGTGTTTTACGTTTATTTATCGTCGCTAAGGGTTGACCATATGAGCGATGCCTCCTGAAGAGATTAGTCATTTTAGATTTTTGGAGGATAGTGCAACAGAGACCCATTCCAGAGTCTCCACTGGTTCTTCTATGTGCACGGTGTACAGCACCGACACAAGACCTCGGTTTAATGTCCCATCTGAAAGACTGTTAATTTTATTACGGTCAGACGGGGATCGAACCTGTGATCCCTGGATTAACAGTCCAGCGTGTTATCAGGTAGATCTCATCCTATTAGACTTCAGTAAGGCTTTCGATAAGGTCAATCACGAGAAAGTACTACTAAAAATACATGACTATGGAGTCAGAGGTCAAACATTAAGGTGGATTAAGAGTTTTCTAGATAATAGACTCCAGTCAGTTGTCCTTAATGGTATTAGTTCAGAGGCAATTCCGGTGTCCTCTGGAGTCCCACAGGGATCCGTACTTGGACCCCTGGTTTTCCTAGCCTACATAAACGACCTAACACAAAACATCAGTTCCAAAGTCTGTATCTTTGCAGATGATACTGCAGTATATCTATCACTGACATCTGCAAATGAATCGGTCACACTCCAAAACGATCTTAAAGCAGCATTACATCGTATGAAATAAAAGATATTTGAAAAATTCAAATTTTACGTATGGGTAGCAATGCTGCTATACATTCTAACATTATACTTTGTATGCTTATGTTCATTTGGTAAACAGTGTTTTTTTGCGATAAAACAAACTCGAAACCGAAAGTAGGACTTTCCGAGTCGATCAGTCATGCACTTGTTTACAACCTGAACGCATCGTCCGCACTTGTTTACATTCGGAATGCATCGTCCCCATTCGTCCCACGTTGTCTTGTTAATTAAATTACTTGATATGTTGATTCATACCTCTGTTAACTAAGTCTTTTAGGGACATTTCTACATCCCCGCGAGGGGTTCGACATTAGAGGAAGATATACGACGGTTTAAATTTATTGGAATTATATCGTTTCTGAGCAACTATTTCGATTTTTGTAAACACACACACACATTAGTATTTATATTTTACCCAAAACATCCTTTATTACGATGTAATGCTGCTTTAAGAAAGTAATGAAAATAAGTAGTGGTAAAAGTTTAAAAGCAGCTGCGCAGAACAACTAGGGACTGGCATGATCAATATGGCAAAATGTCGTATTGAATTGCTTTATGGTAGGGAGATGGACAATGTCAGGAGGGAGATGGTTCCAATGGTAGATTGTTCTTGGAAAAAAGGAAAACTTGTAGTAGTCTGTAGTTGCTGTAATTAACCTATAGCTTACGGAATGACAATGGCGAGCAGGACGGGAGAGGGGAACTAGGTAATTTTCAATGGGAGTAGCAACAAGATCATTATGAAGTTTATACATAAGAGATAACCTATTGTCAATACGCCGTTGATCTAGTCTGCGTAGATTTATGGAATGTAGCATGTCTGTAACACTAGAGGTACGATAGAAGTCGGCCTTTATCCAACGGGCTGCTCTTCGCTGGACACCTTCAATTTGGTCTATCAATGTTTGGGTATGGGACGACCAGATCTCGAAGCCATATTCAAGCTGGGGTCTCACTAGTGTCTGGTAAGCCATGGACTTAAGGCGTTCGGATTTGACCTGGAGGTTTCTACGTAGACATCCTAATGTTTGGTTTGCTTTCTTTGTTGACCTTTTTATGCGAGTGTCCCACGACAGGTTATTTGAGATATCCACGCCAAGGTATTTGGCTGAGGTGACCGACTCAAGTAGGACTTCATGGAGTTTATATTGACTGGGAATAGGATGATTCCTTCTGGTGACGTGGATAACTTGACATTTGGAGGGGTTAAATTCCATGTCCCACTCCAACTCCCAATGTTCTAATCTCTTAAAGCAGCATTACATCGTAATAAAGGATGTTTTGGGTAAAATATAAATACTAATGTGTGTGTGTTTACAAAAATCGAAATAGTTGCTCAGAAACGATATAATTCCAATAAATTTAAACCGTCGTATACGCGAATTTGTTTATCAACACACGAAATGTAAACACGCACAGCGCGCATGTGTGAAACAACAGAGGATGTAGAAAACAACGTATATATTTTGAACATGAAATACTATCTATCTATCTTCCTCTAATGTCGAACCCCTCGCGGGGATGTAGAAATGTCCCTAAAAGACTTAGTTAACAGAGGTATGAATCAACATATCAAGTAATTTAATTAACAAGACAACGTGGGACGAATGGGGACGATGCATTCCGAATGTAAACAAGTGCGGACGATGCGTTCCGGTTGTAAACAAGTGCATGACCGATCGACTCGGAATGTCCTACTTTCGGTTTCGAGTTTGTTTTATCGCAAAAAAACACTGTTTACCAAATGAACATAAGCATACAAAGTATAATGTTAGAATGTATAGCAGCATTGCTACCCATACGTAAAATTTGAATTTTTCAAATATCTTTTATTTCATACGATGTAATGCTGCTTTAAATTATACTTTTAACTACTCATACTTTTAACTTCTTTGCGGTTTTTGACGTGCAACATCTCTACGTCCCCGCGAGGGGTTCGACATTAACGGAAGATAGATAGATAGTTACCACTGGACTACAGAGCCGTCTGCTTGGTGTTGACCTGCGGCGTATTTATAGGCTGAATTCGTTGTGTAAAACATTTAAAAAAAGTAAATTAAAGTATATTCACAAAATTTAGCGCCAATATATTTTTTTGTCGCAATTGGCGACCGACATCGGGAACCCTGGGTATGTAATAAAACTATAAATACACTCGAAGTACTAACTGTTTATTGACTAATCTCTTCAGGAGGCGTCGCTCATATGGGCAACCGGTAGCGACGATAATAAACGTAAAACACAAATGTTTATTGAAACAACACTACCTACGATATCACGGGCCCTCGTCACATTGTGACGGGTTGACGTGTCCTGATGTTTGTCTGCCGTCCAGAACCAGATATTCTTCCCTAGTTTGATCGTCGACACTACCAGTATGACCTCAACTAAAGTAATGAGCTTCTTGACAAAGTTAGGCTGCAATCTTAACACCTCAATTTCAGACAATGTAGTCATGTTTTGTTGTTATATATTTATCCAGCAAATGAACACAGAGGCCGAATAACATGGTCTCAAATTTGTGTACATGTATATAGATAAAATTTGTGTTAGCGTGACTTTATGTGTTCCTATTGTAGAATTGGTAGAATAAATGCATTATACTTATGCTAAAACTTTCATGCTCAATATGAATGTATTAAAATTGTGTACATGCTTTTCTTATGTGTTGAATTGTCATTATCTATGTACATAATTGTGTACCGCCATACATGTTTTTGCTGGTGATGAACATCTCTGTTTGAAACTTTGAATTGAATTGAAATTGAATTGTTAAAGCCGACATATGCAGAAGGGTGTAAATGGGAGATAATGAATAAGAACAAATTATTTAATAAAATATTAATATATTATCATAGACGAACATCTAAGTTGATGAACCAATCATTGGTTATGTTCCTAACAGAACATAGTTTGGGCAAACGCCAGTGAGAATACAATGTGTATTTCACTGCTTCCAACCGGTGGGAGTAACATACAGTCTACATCCGTAATGTCAAAGTCGGTTATGTCGAATTATCCGGTTATCTCGAAGTCGGATAAAAGTCCTGTTTCAGACACTATCATTTTACATATAACTGGCTCCGTTTATATCGTATTTCGTTAAGTCAAATTTCGGTTACGTTGAAGTATTTTGTTCAGTCCGACGGAATTCAACATAACGGATGAACATGTAGACTGTATTTTAGTTTATCACATAATTTTATCAGGTACATGTAATAATGCTACTACATATTTTTCATGTTTCACTGGAGTTACAACTATACTAGTAGCTTGTTTTTTGGAGACTCTTTAAAGCGACACTACATCAGTGAAAAAGCAAATTTCTACAGAATGTATTTTCCATTTATATGGTATATTTCCCCCCCCCCCAAATATTTGCCTCAAAAACTGAGTATTTCAACTAATAAACAAACATAGTATACGCGGTTTGTTGACATAACAAAGTAATGTAAACAGGGCCGACATTCAAGCATAATAAAACTCGTGTATCCTGAATAACACGATTTATGGAACAGATTTACCGTTATATCTCACATTTGTGCCTATGTATATTTATTTGTAGATTAATCTTAGTATTGACTCCGATGGCAAACAAACGTCAATTCCGCATGGATGATCGCTATATGAAATCCTACTTTCACTTTTGAAAGTTTGTAGACCACAAAGACACTGTTTAGTGATTCAATGTTAGTGTTCGAATGTATTCAGAAAAATGTGTAGTAGCAATGCATTTATACGTGAAAACATGCATTTTATTGCTTTATGCGATGTAATGTCGCTTTAAATAAACACAATATCCTATATTTGCTAGCATAAAATGATGTGTATACATGTATACTAATTAAGTTCTGGCGAGACGTCTGGCTCACCTAATACTATTGAACATCTTGTACACAAGGTAATTAAACACCTTAAAATAAATTGCATCACATAGCTTGGGGCATTCCTAATATATTCGTTCAATTGCGTTTTAATTGAACACTATGTCGTATAAGTCATTTGTGAACTAAGAAGATAAGATATAAAACAGATACAGACGGATCTGTAGTCCAGTGGTTAACACGTTGGACTGGTAATCCATGATAGCTAAATGGCTGTCGTTTGTATGGAGATATAATAGTATATTAACCTAAATCTCATGTAGTCCCAGTAATATCTATGGAGGTGGGATAGATATGGCGACTACTTATCCACTGCATGATAACTAAATGGCTGTCGTTTGTATGGAGATATAATAGTATATTAACCTAAATCTCTATGTAGTCCCAGTAATATCTATGGCGGTGGGATAGATATGGCGACTACTTATCCACTGCATGATAACTAAATGGCTGTCGTTTGTATGGAGATATAATAGTATATTAACCTAAATCTCTATGTAGTCCCAGTAATATCTATGGCGGTGGGATAGATATGGCGACTACTTATCCACTGCATGATAACTAAATGTCTGTCGTTTGTATGGAGATATAATAGTATATTAATCTAAATCTCTATGAAGGAAAGGGTTAAGCCTTACATATATGAATGGATGTAAATCATGCCAAATGTTTGTTGATACAACAGTTATCTGCACTGGTCATATATTAAGCGTAAGACTTACATCACATAAAATGTATGAATTGAACACAGCAAATTGATAATAAGCAGACATAGACGCATAATTGAAAATATAAAAATAACAAAAATAATGTTCTTACACCGTAAGGGGGCAAATAGACTTAGAATATTGAGAACATTCTACGCTGAAAGCGCACATTTTCTTTCTACGAATGAACAGGTAGAACACCACTGTTACAAAATGCCCGAATGCTATATAACTAGCAAAAAGAACTACTCGCAAGTAACAATCCTCTTCAAGGGCTATCGACAAACAACTGTTCCAGCACAGTAAGACTTACATCACATGACCAGTCATCACCTCTTTCACGAACTCCAACTGCAATGAATGTGCCATCGTTTGGCAGCATCGTCACATCAACACTAGATGCCGTTGTCAGCACTAAATTTACTGGCGTAAGAGACAGATTAAATTTCAATACTATTCTACAATTATTCAATGCTTCATATACCACTCCGGCTCTGTTCCATTGAACTATCAGATACAGGCATTCATCGCCGTATACATCTATAGAAGTAATGTTGTGATTCAGATCTGATTGCAACATACTGTTCAACTGATAGCCGACCTTCTCAGTCTTATTCCGGTGGTTATGTGAATAGTTGATATCTTTGGAGTGTTCAGGGTTTGTTAGATTTTCATTTGGAATGCTACACACACATAATTTCACATCAACACCTGCATCGGCACATTTTGAATATTTACTATATGGTGTTATCCTATCGAAGCTGCTAAGAGAGAATTCCGAGTAATCTTGTCTTAACTGGATGCTAATGAAAAAGATTTCATCCGCTTTCTGGCCTGGAGTTTTCACATACAAGTCCATCTTTGTAGTTGTCAAATATCCCTGAAATAATGAAACTCTATTCTGGACCGAGAAGTATGTGAGATGGTACGGTGGTCGCCAGATCAGACAGGTGGGTTTTCACCTGGTACTCCGGTTTCCTCCCACACAAATGACCACATTTACGCTTTCATCCGCGCCAACGAAAGTGATTAATATAAGTTGTTAAACTTGCTTCGCAATCGTTGTAAAATAAATAAAGTTTAAACCTATTCTTCTCATATCATATGTTAAGGTCAGTGATAGCTTATGTACACCTTTATATTAGCTCGATTGTGAAACAAGTTCTTACAACTTATATTAATCACTCTCGAGACCTCATTCCTGATGGAATACAACAACACGAGGGAGAGAGAAGAGGCATGTGGAATTTAAATGCTTTGCCCATGGGCACAAGAGAAGAGGCATGTGGAATTTAAATGCTTTGCCCATGGGCACAAGAGAAGAGGCAATGTGGAATTTAAATGCTTTGCCTATGGGCACAAGAGAAGAGGCAATGTGGAATTTAAATGCTTTGCCCATGGGCACAAGAGAAGAGGCAATGTGGAATTTAAATGCTTTGCCTCACAACAACAATGGGCACAATTGTAACGGCTCCAGCGGGTTGTGAACTCCAGGTCTTTCACACCTGAAGCGAACTCGCTTCATCAGTGATGACCAAGATACTACGCACATAGAGCTGAGCCTCTTTTGTCGAGTGGTTACAGTCGATCTAACCAGTACACATCCCTGTCTGAAATAATGTTCCTAGCGGCATGTAGCTCCTCCTGCACCAGTGGTTAGCAGCTGGATAGTTTATGGCCCAAGTTGTTGGTGTCTGAAATAATGTTCGTAGTGGCATGCAGCTCTTCCTGCACCAGTGGTTAGCAGCTGGATAGTTTATGGCCCAAGTTGTTGGTGTCTGAAATAATGTTCCTAGGGGCATGCAGCTCTTCCTGCACCAGTGGTTAGCAGCTGGATAGTCACCATATGGCCCAAGTTGTTGGTGTCTGAAATAATGTTCGTAGGGGCATGCAGCTCTGGTTAGCAGCTGGATAGTCGCCATACTTTAAACCAAATTTATCTTAGCTCGATTGTGTAGCAATTTCTTACAACAGTAGTTTGTTTGCTCTCGACATCATTCCTGATAAATTTCATCGCCACGAGATACAAAGATAGAGACGATATACAGTCTACATCCGTTATGTCAAAGTCGGTTATGTTGAATTCTCCGGTAATCTCAAAGTCGGATCAATGTCCCGTTTCAGACACTATCATTTTACATATAACTGGTTCCGTTTATATATAATTTCATTAAGTCAAACTTCGGTTATGTCGAAATATTTTGTTCGTTCCGACAGAATTCGACATAACGGATGTACACTGTATGTATAACGTGACATTACCTTACATACCTTATTGATATAGTGGACACAACACTTATTATCTTATCCAATGCAGAAGTAAAAGATGTGCGAATAATGTATTTTCTATATTATATACATGTAAGCATATAATTTATAAACGTTGGTTATATGAGTTAGTATTTACAGATATACGTCTATAATGCTTATCTGGAGCAGAAATATATCAGAATAATGCATCACTTAAAAAAACAACAAGAAATATCGCAGTAGGTGATGAACACACCCCTCTGTGTGACCCTGACCTTGAAGATACAGACCTGGGTCATATGTAAGATACATCACATCTATATATATACGGCGAACATTTATGGCATATTAGTATTGAAATCCCTCCATATCCGAAGAAGTTAAAGACCGGACAGGAAATATTGACTCGGATGGACACACACACAGGCGGGTATGAAAAACTATATGCACCCAAAAAAAAGAGGATGCAAAATATAGTGTTCTGTACTTACACTGTGTTTAAATATAAACTGTTCTGTACTTACACTGTGTTTAAATATAGTGTTCTGTACTTACACGGTGTTTAAATATATAGTGTTCTGTCTTACACTGTGTTTAAATATAAAGTGTTCTGTACTTACACTGTGTTTAAATATAGTGTTCTGTACTTACACTGTGTTTAAATATATAGTGTTCTGTACTTACACTGTGTTTAAATATAGTGTTCTGACTTACACTGTGTTTAAATATAGTGTTCTGTACTTACACTGTGTTTAAATATTGTGTTCTGTACTTACACTGTGTTTAAATATAGTGTTCTGTACTTACACTGTGTTTAAATATATAGTGTTCTGTACTTACACTGTGTTTAAATATATACTGTTCTGTACTTACACTGTGTTTAAATATAAACTGTTCTGTACTTACACTGTGTTTAAAATATACTGTTCTGTACTTACACTGTGTTTAAATATATAGTGTTCTGTACTTACACTGTGTTTAAATATATAGTGTTCTGTACTTACACTGTGTTTAAATATAGTGTTCTGTACTTACACTGTGTTTAAATATAGTTCTGTACTTACACTGTGTTTAAATATATAGTGTTCTGTACTTACACTGTGTTTAAATATATACTGTTCTGTACTTACACTGTGTTTAAATATATACTGTTCTGTACTTACACTGTGTTTAAATATATAGTGTTCTGTACTTACACTGTGTTTAAATATATAGTGTTCTGTACTTACACTGTGTTTAAATATATACTGTTCTGTACTTACACTGTGTTTAAATATATACTGTTCTGTACTTACACTGTGTTTAAATATATAGTGTTCTGTACTTACACTGTGTTTAAATATATACTGTTCTGTACTTACACTGTGTTTAAATATATAGTGTTCTGTACTTACACTGTGTTTAAATATATACTGTTCTGTACTTACACTGTGTTTAAATATATAGTGTTCTGTACTTACACTGTGTTTAAATATATAGTGTTCTGTACTTACACTGTGTTTAAATATATAGTGTTCTGTACTTACACTGTGTTTAAATATATACTGTTCTGTACTTACACTGTGTTTAAATATATACTGTTCTGTACTTACACTGTGTTTAAATATATACTGTTCTGTACTTACACTGTGTTTAAATATATAGTGTTCTGTACTTACACTGTGTTTAAATATATACTGTTCTGTACTTACACTGTGTTTAAATATATAGTGTTCTGTACTTACACTGTGTTTAAATATATACTGTTCTGTACTTACACTGTGTTTAAATATAATTATACTGTTCTGTACTTAAACTGTGTTTAAATATAGTGTTCTGTCTTACACTGTGTTTAAATATATAGTGTTCTGTACTTACACTGTGCTTAAATATGTACTGTTCTGTACTTACACGGTGTTTAAATATATACTGTTCTGTACTTACACTGTGTTTAAATATAAACTGTTCTGTACTTACACTGTTTTTAAATATAGTGTTCTGTACTTACACGGTGCTTAAATATAAACTGTTCTGTACTTACACTGTGTTTAAATATATAGTGTTCTGTACTTACACTGTGTTTAAATATATAGTGTTCTGTACTTACACTGTGTTTAAATATATAGTGTTCTGTCTTACACTGTGTTTAAATATATAGTGTTCTGTACTTACACTGTGTTTAAATATATAGTGTTCTGTACTTACACTGTGTTTAAATATATAGTGTTCTGTACTTACACTGTGTTTAAATATATACTGTTCTGTACTTACACGGTGTTTAAATATATACTGTTCTGTACTTACACTGTGTTTAAATAATATACTGTTCTGTACTTACACTGTGTTTAAATATATAGTGTTCTGTACTTACACGGTGTTTAAATATATACTGTTCTGTCTTAAACTGTGTTTAAATATATACTGTTCTGTCTTACACTGTGTTTAAATATATAATGTTCTGTCTTACACTGTGTTTAAATATATACTGTTCTGTCTTACACTGTGTTTAAATATATACTGTTCTGTACTTACACTGTGTTTAAATATATACTGTTCTGTACTTACACTATGTTTAAATATAAACTGTTCTGTACTTACACTGTGTTTAAATATATACTGTTCTGTACTTACACTGTGTTTAAATATATACTGTTCTGTACTTACACTGTGTTTAAATATATAGTGTTGTGTACTTACACTGTGTTTAAATATAAAGTGTTCTGTACTTACACTGTGTTTAAATATAAAGTGTTCTGTCTTACACTGTGTTTAAATATATACTGTTCTGTACTTACACTGTGTTTAAATATATACTGTTCTGTACTTACACTGTGTTTAAATATATAGTGTTCTGTACTTACACTGTGTTTAAATATAGTGTTCTGTACTTACACTGTGTTTAAATATAAAGTGTTCTGTACTTACACTGTGTTTAAATATAAAGTGTTCTGTCTTACACTGTGTTTAAATATAAAGTGTTCTGTACTTACACTGTGTTTACTCTCTTGAATATTCTTTATTTTCTTGACATACATCCGCAGACAATGACCAAACCCTCCTTTTTGACGCCAGTTCCCTTTCCCTCTATTATCTTGCAGCAGTGCACCTTTTGCTGTTTGTATCTGAACTTCATTATTCATCAATCCAACAAAATAAAGTGCCAGTATGTAATGATAAGCTACAGATGTTGAACTTGAGACGTCATATCCTTCACAGATGCATAAATTGGGCATGATTCTTGGCATGTGACTGCAAGTTCGTAGTGGTGAAATTTCTGTAAGAAGTCCATGCTTTGTCACATTGAACAAATGATTGAAAGCATTTACTTCACTTTTAACATCAGAGTCAGCCTTCACTTCACTGTTATAACCATATAGCTTTTCAATGATAGAAGTCAGAGTGTAGTGCAGATCTAACACACTAATCAACCTATGCTGATTCACAACTAACGCATGCACTTGACTCTTGGTGAAGAAGGATTGAACCTTTTCTGGAATTATCATAAAGATGAAAGGCTGATATATTTCAAGTCTTCCTTCCGGCGATTTTTTCACGAAATCACCATAGGCATTACCATGATCTGATAGCACTATGGTCAATGTGTTAGGCATATCCTTTAAGTAATCTAAATATTCTGAAAATGCAGAGTCCAAGTACTGAATTCTCTTCCCTGAACCTTGATGACCAATGTTAGTTTCTAGAAATGTAAGGAATGGCTGAGATCTGTGTGTCATGGTTCTTTGGTAAGTTTTTAGATAATCAAATATATAATCGTGTTGATGCTTTCCATTGTAACACATTTTATCTGGAGCATGAAATGGATCTGGCACGTCATTTGCCTCAAGGATATCACAGCTGGAAAATGTGTTCCCTAAGTTACCAATACCCGCTCTTCTTGTTGTATCCCTGAATTTTCTGTACATCGATTTCCTGTCTAAGCTGCTGTTATAGACTAGTAAATCTTTCGATAGTCCCCATTCCCAGAATGGGCAGAGGTCCTCCTGCCAAAGCGTCGAATACCCTAGTCTCTGCAAAGGCAACAGAATTTTATCTATGTTCAACTTTTCTCTTGGCATTTCCTGAGTTCCAAAAGGTACTTCAAATGGATTTATTGAGCCAGCAAATAATGTTTGCAGTGTTTCAAATGTCTTTGACCGGACTCCCTGAACTAGCTCAAAATCTAGGATCATCATGTTATCGTCTTTGTCCTTTGCTGCTAGACTATCCAACATTCTGACTGATCTGGGCAACGACCTGTAGAAATGGTGTCTTGCAACAGAATCTATGAATATGAAATTGAAATTGATGTAGTTTTCTAGCTTGTCAACTTTTGAAAACTGCATGGGTGGAGGTAGATTTAAAATTTGTGGCTCAGACATGTCAGTATATTGTGCAATATCATATTCTTCACCGCAATACAGACGACAATATCCAATATTGTCCTTGGAGAAATGAGATTCAATGGATTTCTGTAAGTCTGTGTCTGACGTGTACGGAGTCCAAGTATGCTGACCACTGCTTGCATCAGTTATACCAAGGTAGATCGTTTTATCACAGGATGCAACATCACAACTAACTATCCATTTATCTGGATCACCCTGTAAAATAATACATGGTTTTATATTTATGACAATAATGAGTGTGTAAATCTGACAAAACATTTGTAGTCTACAACCGTCATGTCAATGTCGGTTATGTCGAATTCTCCGGTTATCTCGAAGTTGGATCAACGTCCTGTTTCATACACTATCATTTTACATATAACTGTCTCCGTTTATATCGAATTTCGTTAAGTCAAACTTTGGTTATGTCGAAGTATTTTGTTCGGTCCGACGGAATTCGACATAACGGATGTAGACTGTAGTTAATAACAAGAGTCAATTAAACGCATTAAATGGTTAGTAATAGGGCCGGAATTATTATACAAGTTAATTACCAGGAATTCACGAGTCTCCCAAATGCATCTATGCGATGGCGCCTTTAAACAGAATTTATACAGTCAGTTCGTGAATGAGCCTTGTCTCAGAGTTATTAGCAGTGACATACTGTACCAGTGTATTAGCAGTGACATACTGTACCAGTGTATTAGCAGTGACATACTGTACCAGTATATTAGCAGTGACATACTGTACCAGTATATTAGCAGTGAGATACTGTACCAGTGTATTAGCAGTGACATACTGTACCAGTGTATTAGCAGTGACATACTGTACCAGTGTATTAGCAGTGAGATACTGTACCAGTGTATTAGCAGTGACATACTGTACCAGTGTATTAGCAGTGAGATACTGTACCAGTGTATTAGCAGTAACATACTGTACCAGTGTATTAGCAGTGACATACTGTACCAGTGTATTAGCAGTGATATACTGTACCAGTGTATTAGCAGTGACATACTGTACCAGTGTATTAGCAGTGAGATACTGTACCAGTGTATTAGCAGTGACATACTGTACCAGTATATTAGCAGTGACATACTGTACCAGTGCATTTGTGTTTATTTTCAGCCTAGAAATTATGCCTAGAAATTCTATGACAAGGTTTCATAAACATCAGATAGTATCTGTTCGAGTAAGAAAGCAGCGAGGTCTAGATCGATTACAATTCAGTCATTCAATGGCCATAACTCTGATGTTGCAGTTGCGATATGACTGATTTAGTCATGGTCAATGGTATAGCAATTCCGACTTTATAGTGATGTACGCGAATGAAAGGAACAGTATATATACTACTTATGATTGCTTTCCTCATGCTACATGATAAACTCTAGCCTGGATTTCCGATCGTAGCGCCATCTACTTACACCCACTTTTTTGAGGGTCTAGATTTGAAGAACGACAACTCTTCTGTACAAGATAATATCGCTAAATATAGAAACGGAATTCTATCGGAAATCGCCGAACAGGCACGATTATACACGATCATTTCCGAATATACACGAATGTTCCCGTAGACTCATTTACATATAATGTCCAGTTTCTGTGTTATATCGACGAGATGGCGGAAATCGCCGAAAAGGCACGATTATACACGATCATTTCCGAATATACACGAATGTTTCCGTAGACTCATTTAAATATAATGTCCCGTTTCTGTGTTATATCGACGAGATGGCGGATTTTAAATATTACATTTAGATGGTAATGGATCGATTCGGCGTAATTGAACTAAGGACGACTTAAATATTGAGTAAATATGTCAAATCAGACACACATTGTACTTTTTAAAACTATTTATCGTTCCGTTGACCCATAAACAATGGCGGCCAATTATAAAGTTTTATCAGCATTGCAGTGCCTCGCTTTCAATTCAAGTACGTCATTACTTAAGTCACGTGCTAATAGGCCTATACATAGGATTAATAATTTCACGGGAAACCCCACCAGTTTCCCCAGGCGTTGATATGTTCAGAAACTCAATACGGCTCAATTAATAGTCTCGGTGTTAAAATATATTTATTTGACTGACCAGGCAAAAAATATATTGACACCTGTTCCCAGGTTAGATAAACTCATTTGGAACTGTTCTAAACGGCCATAATATTTGCAGTGTATATCTTGAAGCTCGGACAGATTTTATAACATAACTTTTTGGGGATTTATATATACCATATTGATCTTAACAATTAATCGATTATCGATAACTCTGCCTGGGCCTCAATTTGTTACTAGTATTGACAGGTGATATAACAGTAAAACCCATGCTTTGCTGTAAGTTCACCTGCAAGTCTTGCCCGTAATCTAGGTCGGCCCAATGTCTTTAAGACTAAATCACATTTGTTTCTTTCACTTACGGTTATCTTGCAATATTCTTCTGACAGATGTTTACGACATGCACCTTCTATGTCCAGAGCACTAGAGTTCCCAAATAACTTCTTTGCTAAACTGCATGCACTACTAGATGGCTTCACTCTAACACAATCTGCTGCCTTCTTAGGATCAATTTGAACTGTATTCTGTGAATGAAATAGTAGCTTTGAATGACAATGTGTCTGTAAACAGTGAAGTGACAATAGTAGCTTTGAATGACAATGCTATGTTATATTTTATATTTTGGGTTTTACGTCTGCATCAGCACCATTTTTGGGCTATATCGCCGGTGGCCAGTTTACCTAACAACACCTTTCCTGGGTAGGCTCCAGCGGTTAACCAGTACTTGGGTGCACCAACCTCCGTAAGAAACTGCCAACTTTTTCATATAAATGAAACACGGTCTGAGCAGGGCTCGAACCCGTGACCATCAGTGATGATAGGTTACAGTGGTATACAAGTCAGCGACCATAACCACTCAACCACGGAGGCGAACTGAATGACAATGTGTTTGTAAACAGGCAAGTGATAATAGTAGCTTTGAATGACAATGTGTCTGTAAACAGTGAAGTGACAATAGTAGCTTTGAATGACAATGTGTCTGTAAACAGTGAAGTGACAATAGTAGCTTTGAATGACAATGTGTCTGTAAGTAACCACTCGACCACGGTGGCGGACTGACAATGTGTCTGTAAGTAACCACTCGACTACAGAGGCGGCCTGGATGACAATGTGTCTGTAAGTAATCACTCGACCACGGAGGCGGACTGAATGACAATGTGTCTGTAAGTAATCACTCGACCACGGAGGCGGACTGAATGACAATGTGTCTGTAAGTAACCACTCGACCACGGAGGCGGACTGAATGACAATGTGTCTGTAAGTAATCACTCGACCACGGAGGCACAAACAACAAAACCACCACCACAGGCGGACTGAATGACAATGTGTCTGTAAGTAACCACTCGACCACGGAGGCGGACTGAATGACAATGTGTCTGTAAGTAACCACTCGACCACGGTGGCGGACTGAATGACAATGTGTCTGTAAGTAACCACTCGACCACGGAGGCGGACTGAATGACAATGTGTCTGTAAGTAACCACTCGACCACGAAGGCGGACTGAATGACAATGTGTCTGTAAGTAACCACTCGACCACGGTGGCGGACTGGATGACAATGTGTCTGTAAGTAACCACTCGACCACGGTGGCGGACTGAATGACAATGTGTCTGTAAGTAACCACTCGACCACGGTGGCGGACTGGATGACAATGTGTCTGTAAGTAACCACTCGGCCACGGTGGCGGACTGAATGACAATGTGTCTGTAAGTAACCACTCGACCACGTAGGCGGACTGAATGACAATGTGTCTGTAAGTAACCACTCGACCACGGTGGCGGACTGGATGACAATGTGTCTGTAAGTAACCACTCGACCACGGTGGCGGATGAATGTGACAATGTGTCTGTAAGTAACCACTCGACCACGGAGGCGGACTGAATGACAATGTGTCTGTAAGTAACCACTCGACCACGGTGGCGGACTGAATGACAATGTGTCTGTAAGTAACCACTCGACCACGGAGGCGGACTGAATGACAATGTGTCTGTAAGTAACACTCGACCACGGAGGCGGACTGAATGACAATGTGTCTGTAAGTAACCACTCGACCACGGTGGCGGACTGAATGACAATGTGTCTGTAAGTAACCACTCGACCACGGTGGCGGACTGGATGACAATGTGTCTGTAAGTAACCACTCGACCACGGTGGCGGACTGAATGACAATGTGTCTGTAAGTAACCACTCGACCACGGTGGCGGACTGAATGACAATGTGTCTGTAAGTAACCACTCGACCACGGTGGCGGACTGAATGACAATGTGTCTGTAAGTAACCACTCGACCACGGTGGCGGACTGAATGACAATGTGTCTGTAAGTAACCACTCGACCACGGAGGCGGACTGGATGACAAGTGTCTGTAAGTAACCACTCGACCACGGAGGCGGACTGGATGACAATGTGTCTGTAAGTAACCACTCGACCACGGAGGCGGACTGGATGACAATGTGTCTGTAAGTAATCACTCGACCACGGTGGCGGACTGAATGACAATGTGTCTGTAAGTAACCACTCGACCACGGTGGCGGACTGAATGACAATGTGTCTGTAAGTGAAGTGACAATACCGGTATTATTAATAAGAAAATTACATTTAGACCAGTTAATTTATCAAAATGGGTAATTTTGTCTAAAAATAGTAATATTACTGGCAAAAAGTGCAGATCTTGTTGAGACTGCTCATGACACTGGCTCATATGGATCTACACTTTTTGTAAGCCTGTTTAACGGTCTGTGGTGTTGAAGGGGTTAATATGTATAAATGTAAGAATCCATTCTAGTACTTTGTGTATGTCTATGTCAGCATGTGTGAGTCAAAATATATTCACCTAATCTGGAAAAGATGTGTATATTTTAATGGAAAGGATTGTTCGAAGGTCATTTGGTTTTCATCTTTTTTTTTTCGTTGGTGAAGCTGTTCCCGCTGTCAGGCGCCAATTGCGACAAAAAACAAATATTGGCGCTAAATTTTGTGAATTGGCAAAAATATTTGGCAAAACTTTTCTTTCTTTCTTTGGCACATGTTTTGTCAAATACATGGCTTCAAATATTATAAATTTTGATCAGCGTGTTTTTGGCTATGTACTTGAATGTTTACAGGGCTCATTCTAGAGGGTGACTTGGGCGAAATTGTCACTCTAGGGACCCTAACTTTACCTCCTGGGAGCCCCACTTCTCTGTACAAAAATATTTTTTAAATTTGATTTTACAATTTTCATACAAAATGTTGTCCAGTAAGCTATAATGGCACGGTTGCTTAACCCGTACCTCTAATTAGGCACACAAAAAGTGTAGATCCAGACGAGCCGTCTCATCAGGATCTGCACCTTTTGCCAGCAATATTACTATTTTTAGACAAAATTACCCATTTTGATGAATGAACTGGTCCAAATTGTTCTTATTAATGAATTGGTCGGAAAATATTATACACCAGTCCATGTGTTCAGTGGGTTAAAAGAAGAATATTGCTATACTTTAAGATGTGGAATAGGACAATCAGACATGTGTCTTGTGTTATCTTCACCCATCATCTCCCTAATAACGCTTCCTCCTCCGTGTTGACCATCAGTATCGGCAGTGTCTTCCATATTCCTGTACAATGAGGCTTCGAGGTTGTTAAGTCTACCACGTGCTGATTGCCCTTCTACGTGTTTCTCCCTGCTAGGATGTGACTTGCTGATGAATATGTTAGCCAGCCAATCGGTCCGTATGAGCATCAACAGGATGAAACCAACTCCTACTAGTTTCAGTGTAAGCAACCTGTTTCGTTTTCTCATTTCTCTATCTGATGCCTTCATTTGTCTGTGAAGAAAATACATACAATTTATAACATGGTACACATTCAATTTTCAGGACTAAAGAATAATAAGTACAGGTATGTATTACTATGCTCCTACGTCATCGACTGCAGGCTACAACAGTACATCCTGCAGGCTACAACAATATATCCTGCAGTCTACAACAGTACATCCTGCAGACTACAACAGTATATCCCACAGGCTACAACAGTATATCCCACAGGCTACAACAGTACATCCTGCAGTCTACAACAGTATATCCCACAGGCTACAACAGTATATCCTACAGGCTACAACAGTACATCCTGCAGGCTACAACAGTACATCCTGCAGACTACAACAGTATATCCTGCAGACTACAACAGTATATCGCACATGCTACAACAGTATATCCCACAGACTACAACAGTATATCCTACAGACTACAACAGTACATCCTACAGGCTACAACAGTACATCCTGCAGGCTACAACAGTACATCCCACAGACTACAACAGTATATCCTACATACTACAACAGTATATCCTACAGGCTACAACAGTACATCCTGCAGGCTACAACAGTATATCCTACAGGCTACAACAGTATATCCTACAGACTACAACAGTATATCATGCAGGCTACAACAGTACATCATGCAGACTACAACAGTATATCCTACAGACTACAACAGTATATCCTGCAGGCTACAACAGTATATCCTGCAGGCTACAACAGTATAACCTACAGGCTACAACAGTATATCCCACAGGTTACAACAGCATATCCCACAGGCTACAACAGTATTTCCTACAGGTTACAACAGTATATCCCACAGGTTACAACAGTATAACCTACAGGCTACAACAGTATATCCCACAGGTTACAACAGTATATCCCACAGGCTACAACAGTATATCCTACAGGTTACAACAGTATATCCCACAGGCTACAACAGTATATCCTACAGGTTACAACAGTATATCCCACAGGCTACAACAGTATATCCCACAGGCTACAACAGTATATCCTGCAGACTACAACAGTATATCCTGCAGACTACAACAGTACATCCTGCAGGCTACAACAGTACATCCTGAAGGCTACAACAGTATATCCTGCAGACTACAACAGTATATCCTGCAGGCTACAACAGTATATCCTACAGACTACAACAGTATATCCTG
>CM026391.1:84134487-84157479 GCA_014843695.1 Archivesica marissinica
TCAACGTAACCGAAATTTGACTTAACGAAATACGATATAAACGGAGCCAGTTATATGTAAAATGATAGTGTCTGAAACAGGACTTTTATCCGACTTCGAGATAACCGGATAATTCGACATAACCGACTTTGACATTACGGATGTAGACTGTATGTTACTCCCACCGGTTGGAAGCAGTGAAATACACATTGTATTCTCACTGGCGTTTGCCCAAACTATGTTCTGTTAGGAACATAACCAATGATTGGTTCATCAACTTTAGATGTTCGTCTATGATAATATATTAACATATTTTTATTAAAATAATTTGTTCTTATTCATTATCTCCCATTTACACCCTTCTGCATATGTCGGCTTTAACAATTCAATTTCAATTCAATTCAAAGTTTCAAACAGAGATGTTCATCACCAGCAAAAACATGTATGGCGGTACACAATTATGTACATAGATAATGACAATTCAACACATAAGAAAAGCATGTACACATTCTAATACATTCATATTGAGTATGAAAGTTTTAGCATAAGTATAATGCATTCATTCTACCAATAGGAACACATAAAGTCACGCTAACACAAATTTTTATCTATATACATGTACACAAATTTGAGACCATGTTATTCGGCCTCTGTGTTCATTTGCTGGATAAATATATAACAACAAAACATGACTACATTGTCTGAAATTGAGGTGTTAAGATTGCAGCCTAACTTTGTCAAGAAGCTCATTACTTTAGTTGAGGTCATACTGGTAGTGTCGACGATCAAACTAGGGAAGAATACCTGGTTCTGAACGGCAGACAAACATCAGGACACGTCAACCCGTCACAATGTGACGAGGGCCCGTGATTTCGTAGGTAGTGTTGTTTCAATAAACATTTGTGTTTTACGTTTATTTATCGTCGCTACCGGTTGCCCATATGAGCGACGCCTCCTGAAGAGATTAGTCAATAAACAGTTAGTACTTCGCTGTATTTATAGTTTTATTACATACCCAGGGTTCCCGATGTCGGTCGCCAATTGCGACAAAAAATATATTGGCGCTAAATTTTGTGAAAATACTTTAATTTACTTTTTTTAAATGTTTTACACAACGAATTCAGCCTATAAATACGCCGCAGGTCAACACCAAGCAGACGGATCTGTAGTCCAGTGGTAACTATCTATCTATCTTCCGTTAATGTCGAACCCCTCGCGGGGACGTAGAGATGCTGCGCGTCAAAAACCGCAAAGAAGTTAAAAGTATGAGTAGTTAAAAGAAATTTAAAGCAGCATTACATCGTATGAAATAAAAGATATTTGAAAAATTCAAATTTTACGTATGGGTAGCAATGCTGCTATACATTCTAACATTATACTTTGTATGCTTATGTTCATTTGGTAAACAGTGTTTTTTTGCGATAAAACAAACTCGAAACCGAAAGTAGGACATTCCGAGTCGATCGGTCATGCACTTGTTTACAACCGGAACGCATCGTCCGCACTTGTTTACATTCGGAATGCATCGTCCCCATTCGTCCCACGTTGTCTTGTTAATTAAATTACTTGATATGTTGATTCATACCTCTGTTAACTAAGTCTTTTAGGGACATTTCTACATCCCCGCGAGGGGTTCGACATTAGAGGAAGATAGATAGATAGTATTTCATGTTCAAAATATATACGTTGTTTTCTACATCCTCTGTTGTTTCACACATGCGCGCTGTGCGTGTTTACATTTCGTGTGTTGATAAACAAATTCGCGTATACGACGGTTTAAATTTATTGGAATTATATCGTTTCTGAGCAACTATTTCGATTTTTGTAAACACACACACATTAGTATTTATATTTTACCCAAAACATCCTTTATTACGATGTAATGCTGCTTTAAGAGATTAGAACATTGGGAGTTGGAGTGGGACATGGAATTTAACCCCTCCAAATGTCAAGTTATCCACGTCACCAGAAGGAATCATCCTATTCCCAGTCAATATAAACTCCATGAAGTCCTACTTGAGTCGGTCACCTCAGCCAAATACCTTGGCGTGGATATCTCAAATAACCTGTCGTGGGACACTCGCATAAAAAGGTCAACAAAGAAAGCAAACCAAACATTAGGATGTCTACGTAGAAACCTCCAGGTCAAATCCGAACGCCTTAAGTCCATGGCTTACCAGACACTAGTGAGACCCCAGCTTGAATATGGCTTCGAGATCTGGTCGTCCCATACCCAAACATTGATAGACCAAATTGAAGGTGTCCAGCGAAGAGCAGCCCGTTGGATAAAGGCCGACTTCTATCGTACCTCTAGTGTTACAGACATGCTACATTCCATAAATCTACGCAGACTAGATCAACGGCGTATTGACAATAGGTTATCTCTTATGTATAAACTTCATAATGATCTTGTTGCTACTCCCATTGAAAATTACCTAGTTCCCCTCTCCCGTCCTGCTCGCCATTGTCATTCCGTAAGCTATAGGTTAATTACAGCAACTACAGACTACTACAAGTTTTCCTTTTTTCCAAGAACAATCTACCATTGGAACCATCTCCCTCCTGACATTGTCCATCTCCCTACCATAAAGCAATTCAATACGACATTTTGCCATATTGATCATGCCAGTCCCTAGTTGTTCTGCGCAGCTGCTTTTAAACTTTTACCACTACTTATTTTCATTACTTTCTTAAAGCAGCATTACATCGTAATAAAGGATGTTTTGGGTAAAATATAAATACTAATGTGTGTGTGTGTTTACAAAAATCGAAATAGTTGCTCAGAAACGATATAATTCCAATAAATTTAAACCGTCGTATATCTTCCTCTAATGTCGAACCCCTCGCGGGGATGTAGAAATGTCCCTAAAAGACTTAGTTAACAGAGGTATGAATCAACATATCAAGTAATTTAATTAACAAGACAACGTGGGACGAATGGGGACGATGCATTCCGAATGTAAACAAGTGCGGACGATGCGTTCAGGTTGTAAACAAGTGCATGACTGATCGACTCGGAAAGTCCTACTTTCGGTTTCGAGTTTGTTTTATCGCAAAAAAACACTGTTTACCAAATGAACATAAGCATACAAAGTATAATGTTAGAATGTATAGCAGCATTGCTACCCATACGTAAAATTTGAATTTTTCAAATATCTTTTATTTCATACGATGTAATGCTGCTTTAAGATCGTTTTGGAGTGTGACCGATTCATTTGCAGATGTCAGTGATAGATAGACTGCAGTATCATCTGCAAAGATACAGACTTTGGAACTGATGTTTTGTGTTAGGTCGTTTATGTAGGCTAGGAAAACCAGGGGTCCAAGTACGGATCCCTGTGGGACTCCAGAGGACACCGGAATGGCCTCTGAACTAATACCATTAAGGACAACTGACTGGAGTCTATTATCTAGAAAACTCTTAATCCACCTTAATGTTTGACCTCTGACTCCATAGTCATGCATTTTTAGTAGTACTTTCTCGTGATTGACCTTATCGAAAGCCTTACTGAAGTCTAATAGGATGAGATCTACCTGATAACACGCTGGACTGGTAATCCAGGGATCACAGGTTCGATCCCCGTCTGACCCTAATAAAATTAACAGTCTTTCAGATGGGACATTAAACCGAGGTCTTGTGTCGGTGCTGTACACCGTGCACATAGAAGAACCAGTGGAGACTCTGGAATGGGTCTCTGTTGCACTATCCTCCAACAATCTAAAATGACTAATCTCTTCAGGAGGCATCGCTCATATGGGCAACCGGTAGCGACGATAAATAAACGTAAAACACACACCAAGCAGTAGACCCTCACAGCCACTGTGTTAAGCCCCTGCTCAAGTTATTATGTCGGCTATTAAATTGACCTATATTCTGCACAATCTATGCGTTCCAACTCACTGCATGCTATTATTTCTTAGTCCCAAAATAGAACTCGATTAATTATCGCTAAAACATCTCGTGATGGCACAATGGTAGCTTCAGGTGTGAAAGGTCCCGAGTTTGCGCTCAGCTCAAGCCGGATACGACGTGCCATTAGCCAAGGCATATACATTCCACATTGCCTCTTCTATCTCCCTCGTGGCGATAGTTTCCATCAGAAATGAGGTCTCGAGAGCTATTAATATAATGTTGTGAGAACTTGTTTCGCAATCGAGCTAAAATAAGTTTGCATAGACTAACTGATAATGACATACAGTTTGCCCATAACCCATTCATTTTGTATTGATCTTTTCATATTTATGTTTCAAAAGTTGGACTCTTTCCAAAATGCTATTATCAAACATTTACCCATTATCTTATTCTTTTTGTATATCTGTAAGTTAATATGCAGGATCGGTCTATATATATAGGCCTAGCTCTGATTAATGTATTGTATTATCCTGGTTGGGTGGGTATAAACTACGGACTAGACGCTTAGAGACTGTGCACAGACCCGTAGCCACACTGAGGAACACCGAGGCAGCTGCCTCGATTAGCTGCCTCGGTTATAATTTCTAAAGAAATTGAAAAAAAATCCCTTTGCTGTATAAAATGTTTGACTGATAGAGAGCTGAAAGGTCAGTACATAAATTTACGTCTAAGCTCATTAAATCAGAAAACGCAGGAAATCGCTTCTATGCCCCAACACGTTAAGGGGGGACATGCCCCTGGACCCTCTAGATTGCCTCGGTTGAAATTTTCCTCTGGCTACGGTACTGGTGGACCAACTGTAAAAGTATAAACTACGGACTGATTTACGGACCGTGTTTACATGCGGTATGTGTATATAAATAGATGCACATTGTAAATCTCTTGTGAATCGATCTATATTGAAGCATTTCATGTGTTATGGTTTATAATGTATTGTTGAAAATTAAAATATGTTAACTTACATTGAAAGAAAATAATGTATTAACGTCTTTCCAGATTTATGCAAACTATCCAGGGGCGTAGCTTGGCTGGAATCGATGTGTAGGCCAACTTAAGGGGGGTCCGGGGGTCGTCCCCAGGAAAACTATTGATAGCGTATATAATTTAATCCTGGCCTCCCGATTCGATTGTTGTTACAGATTTGGCGATTTTTCGGGGGAAAGTGTAGGCCACGGCCTATAGGAAGCTACGCCTATGCTATCGGCATACATGGAAATATCTAATGTTGGGTAGCCTCTTGGCCTTTTTAGGCTTAATGCCTTTAAACGATCTAGAGGTGTCGGGTTCGATTCTTTTCTATGTCCTGGGCTATTAGGGCAGAATCATAACACGTACCCGACTGTTTATAATAGTTTCTATATTTACTGTGCATAACACGTACCCGACTGTTTATAATAGTTTCTATATTTACTGTGCATAACACGTATCCGACTGTTTATAATAGTTTCTATATTTACTGTGCATAACACGTACCCGACTGTTTATAATAGTTTCTATATTTACTGTGCTCATTCACCACGATCATCCTGACCAACACGACCCATCTTGTAGAGTCCATCCACACACAGTACACACTACAACACTCTCATTGTGACGTCATTCTGATGTAACGAATACATGTATCCTGAGCTTCTACATGTAAACGTCTGCTCACTGAAACACTCTTGAAATCAAGGGACAAAACTCTAGCGGCCATTAACAATAGAATTTACCTAAATGTACACAAAGACCTAAACTTCCCCCTAGTCTGAAATGACGTCCCTAATCAACTTACATGTACTATCCACACAATACATTGCATGTTATACATCAGTTACATGTTATTAGTTTAGGACTGTCTGATTAGCGCAGTGGTTAGCGTGCTCGCTTCTCACCAATGCAACCCGGGCACGATCCTCGGACCGGGAAGTATGTGAGATGGTACGATGGTCGCCAGATCGGACAGGTGGGTTTTCTCCAGTTTCCTCCCACACGAATGACCACGCGTTCATCCAGCGCCAACGAGAGTGGTTAATATAAGTTGTTAAAACTTGCTTCGCAATCGTTGTAAAATAAGTTTAAATTAAGTCCACATAATACATGTAGGCTATCTACTACTGACATAGCAACACATGTGTACACAATACACCTGTTTGCACACAACGGGTTTGCAATAAACCCACACAACTGGTTTGCAATAAACCTTTTTACCTCCTCCATCCCAATAATGTGACCTCGCAATACTAGGTATACCATATGACTGTATGTATACACAACACGATTGGTACGCTCAATTAAAAAGTTTATTAAAAACAATGTAGGCATACATGTATTTCAACATTATTTCTGTTCAGGATATTGGCAAGTACATTTCTTTTTTTCTTCTTTTTTTGAGGCCCCTAATGGGTAGCCCCGTTTATTTCAAAAGCACCGTTTATTTCCAAAGCATACGTAGGCTACACAGCAGTATCAAACATAACAATGTCTCTCTAATGGTCTGTTTTATATGTTTGAAAAATAGAATGAACATGTTCCGTAACAATGCACCAAACAATGTAGGCTATTTATGCTCAAGAATTTTGTTTGAGAGTGTGTTTACCTCGAGATAGAAAGAGAGGGGTAGAGAGGGAGGGAGAGGGGGGGAGAGAGGAGAGAGGATCGAACCGGGGTTGCATTGGTGAGAAAGAGAGCGGGCTAACCACTGCGCTAATCGGACAATCGAAGCAATAAGAGCCGCCAATATGAGGTGTTGCAACAATAAATGCCATCAAACATCATGCCACATCAATAGTTATGGTCAGTTGAAAGTAAACAAGCTTGCATACATATGAGAAAGTGGAGACATCGTCTTTCTTTAAAACGCTAATACAGTATCATCCGGGAACCATTGCGCCTTCATGAATACTCAACTATCGAATTCGTGGTCCACGCCTCATTTATTATACGAATATAGCTGGCCCGTAGCCACACTGAGGCACACCGAGGAGGGTTTCCTCGGTTAAAATGTCCAAAGCCAAAACTTAATAAACGAAAAATTAAATAAATAAAATGCAAAAAATATCACTTTGCTATATAAAATGTTTGACTGCTAGAGAGCTGAAGGGTCAGTACATATGTATACGTCTAAACTCATTAAATCAGAAAACGCAGGAAATTGCTTCTATACCCCAAACCATTTTAAGGGGGAACATGCCCCGGGCCCCCTAAATTGCCTCGGTTGAAATTTTCCTCTGGCTACGGTACTGCATAGTATCATATATTAACACGTCTAGCCGGAACTAACCGACGTGTTTTTATTCGTTGAAGACTTCCTTGTTCAGTTCGGATTAAGTCGTTGTTAGGCTAAACAAAGAAGTACCTGGAGACGGTAAGTACTGTTTACATGCGTTTCTATCTGAATCTAGAAATAGTATACAAATGTATATAGTACATACGTAGTCTTTGTGTTTTACGTTTATTTATCGTCGCTACTGGTTGCCCATATGAGTGACGCCTCCTGAAGAGATTAGTCATTTTGATCTTTGGAGGATAGTATAATGATACAGACATATATCCATTCCAGAATCTCCTATGGTTCTTTTACGTACACGGTGTACAGCACCGACACGAGACCTCGGTTTAATGTTGATCTGAAAGACTTAATTGTTTTAGGGTCATAAGGGGGGTCGAACCTGCGATCCCTGGATTACCAGTCCAGCGCGTTACCACTGGAATACAGATCCGTAGTCGGTTAGTTGTAGATCATATATATATATGGTCAGTATAGACTACGTGGTGAGTGGAGCCTATGTGGTCAATAAAGGCCCTGTGGTGAGTGGAGTCTATGTGGTCAGTAGAGGCCCTGTGGTGAGTGGAGCATATGTGGTCAGTAGAGGCCCTGTGGTGAGTGGAGCATATGTGGTCAGTAGACCCAAACACAGGCCCTGTGGTGAGTGGAGTAGATGTTGTCAGTAGAGGCCCTGTGGTGAGTGGAACACCTGTGGTCAATATAGGCACTGTGGTAAGTGGAGTAGATGTTGTCAGTAGAGGCCCTGTGATAAGTGGAGTAGATGTGGTCAGTAGGGGCCCTGTGGTGAGTGGAGTAGATGTCAAACCCAAACAACCCTGTGTGAGTGGAAATGTGTCATAGAGCCCTGTGGTGAGTGGACAATGGTCAAACCCAAATGTCAGTAGAGGCCCTGTGGTGAGTGGAGTAGATGTTGTCAGTAGAGGCCCTGTGGTGAGTGGAGTACATGTGGTCAATAGAGGCCCTGTGGTGAGTGGAGCCTATGTGGTCAATAGAGGCCCTGTGGTGAGTGGAGTAGATGTGGTCAGTAGAGGCCCTGTGGTAAGTGGAGTAGATGTTGTCAGTAGAGGCCCTGTGGTGAGTGGAGTAGATGTGGTCAGTAGAGGCCCTGTGGTGAGTGGAATGTGGTCAGTAGAGGCCCTGTGGTGAGTGGAACACATGTGGTCAATAGAGGCCCTGTGGTAAGTGGAGTAGATGTTGTCAGTAGAGGCCCTGTGGTAAGTGGAGTAGATGTTGTCAGTAGAGGCCCTGTGGTGAGTGGAGTATATGTGGTCAGTAGAGGCCCTGTGGTGAGTGGTGTAGATGTGGTCAGTAGAGGCCCTGTGGTGAGTGGAGCCTATGTTGTCAGTAGAGGCCCTGTGGTGAGTGGAGTAGATGTGGTCAGTAGAGGCCCTGTGGTGAATGGAGCATATGTGGTCAGTAGAGGCCCTGTGGTGAGTGGAGTAGATGTGGTCAGTAGAGGCCCTGTGGTGAGTGGAGTAGATGTGGTCAGTAGTGGTGAGTGGAGCCTATATTAATTCACATAGTCGTCATGGTTGGATGACGGGGTAGGATTCACGTAGGCACCATGGTTGGATTACGGGGTAGCATTCACCTAGTCGTCATGGTTGGATGACGTGGTAGCATTCACGTAGTCGTCATGGTTGGATCACGTGGTAGCATTCACGTAGTCATCATGGTTGGATGACGGGGTAGCATTCACGTAGTCGTCATGGTTGGATGACGGGGTAGCATTCACGTAGTCGTCATGGTTGGATGACGGACACACCACCAAAAACAACAAACAACACACAAACAACACACCAAACAAACACCAAACACACACACCAAACCACACACACCAAACAACACACCAACACACACACCAAACAACACACCAAACAAACACCAAACACACACACCAACAACACACCAAACAACACACAAACACACACACCAAACACGGGTAGCATTCACGTAGTCGCATGGTTGAATCACGGGTAGCATCACGTAGTCGCATGTGAATCACGGGGTAGCATTCACGTAGTCGCCATGGTTGAATCACGGGTAGCATTCACGTAGTCGTCATGGTTGGATGACGGGGTAGCATTCACGTAGTCGTCATGGTTGAATCACGGGGTAGCATTCACGTAGTCGCCATGGTTGAATCACGGGGTAGCATTCACGTAGTCGTCATGGTTGAATCACGGGGTAGGATTCGTATATTAGGACACGTAATAGATATCCTTAAAAACGAAAGAGGATGTAAATTAAAACAAGGTTTATATATTATTCCTGGAATACGATTATCGTTTATGTTTTTCACATATTTATTGCATTTCAGTTTACAAGAAAGACCGGTTTACAAGAGAGACCAGTTTACAAGAGAGACCGGTTTACAAGAGAGACCAGTTTACAAGAGAGACCGGTTCACAAGAAAGACAAAACAATTACAACATAAAATGGTGAGTATCTAAATTTACATTTATTCTTATATTATTTATTAATAATATTGTATATATATTGAATGAACTGAATAAAATATGTTTAAAACAGTGTTGTTTTCATGTCATTGTATTCATTACAAAAACCTGTATTACCCCACAGTTTACACTTTAAATTTAATTAGTTTAAACAAATTTATTTTAGCTCGATTGCGAAACAAGTTCTTACAACTTATATTAATCACTTTCGAGACCTCATTCCTGACGGAATCCATCGCCACGAGGGAGAGATAAGAGGCATGTGGAATTTAAATGCCTTGCCTACGCAGTACCGTAGCCAGAGGCAAATTTCAACCAAGGCAATCTAGGTGGTCATGTACCCCTTAAATTGTTGAGGATGGAAGCGATTTCCTGCGTTTTCTGATTTAATGAGCTTAGAGGTATATTTATGTACTGACCATTCAGCTATCAAGCAGTCAACATGTTATACAACAAAGGGATATGTTTTGCATTTTATTTATTTAATTTAATATTTAATTTGTTTTTTGCGTTGGAAATTTTAACCGAGGCAACTGCATCGGTGTGTCTCAGTGTGGCTACAGGTCTGATACGGGCACACGCGGCTCCAGCGGGGAGCGAACTCCGGGCATTTCGCACCTGAAGCGAACGCTCTACCACTGCGCTATCACGATTTCCATTACTTTAAATGTACTTGAATATTGTTTTTCAGATTTTAGGCATGTTACAATGGCTTGTTAAAATTGTATATCTTGTTCTGTATGTAACATTTGTCAGGTCCAACATGTGTGTTGATAAAAGAGGACGGACGGACGATTCACAGTTTCGGATTTGAGGCAGAGACCAAGTATAGTGAGTTGGCCACAGATGATAAGCATCATTCCTGGTACTTCTTTAAACGCTTTAAAATGATGCTCTTTGATCAGAAGGTAAAGTATACTAATATAAATGTATAGGTAATGTTCATGCTTAATTATACACCTGTATTTGTTATATATGTACCGTTCATGCTTAATTATACACCTGTATTTGCTATATCTGTACTGTCCATGCTTAATTATACACATGTATTTGTTATATATGTACTGTTCATGCTTAATTATACACCTGTATTTGTTATATATGTACTGTTCATGCTTAATTATACACCTGTATTTGTTATATATGTAATGTTCATGCTTAATTATACACCTGTATTTGTTATATCTGTAATGTCCATGTTTACTTATACACCTGTATTTGTTATATCTGTAATGTGTAATGTTCATGCTTAATTATACACCTGTATTTGTTATATATGCTAACTACACCTGTATTTGCTATATCTGTACTGTCCATGCTTAATTATACACCTGTATTTGTTATATATGTACTGTCATGCTTAATTATACACCTGTATTTGTTATATCTGTAATGTTCATGCTTAATTATACACCTGTATTTGTTATATATGTAATATTCATGCTTAATTATACACCTGTATTTGTTATATCTGTAATGTTCATGCTTAATTATACACCTGTATTTGTTATATCTGTAATGTGTAATGTCCATGCTTAATTCTACACCTGTATTTGTTATATATGTACTGTTCATGCTTAATTCTACACCTGTATTTGCTATATCTGTACTGTCCATGCTTAATTATACACCTGTATTTGTTATATATGTACTGTTCATGCTTAATTATACACCTGTATTTGTTATATCTGTAATGTTCATGCTTATTATACACCTGTATTTGTTATATATGTAATGTCCATGTTACTTATACACCTGTATTTGTTATATCAATGTAATGTTCATGCTTAATTATACACCTGTATTTGTTATATATGTACTGTTCATGCTTAATTATACACCTGTATTTGTTATATATGTAATGTTCATGCTTAATTATACACCTGTATTTGTTATATATGTAATGTCCATGTTTACTTATACACCTGTATTTGTTATATCTGTAATGTGTAATGTTCATGCTTAATTATACACCTGTATTTGTTATATCTGTACTGTTCATGCTTAATTATACACCTGTATTTGTTATATCTGTACTGTTCATGCTTAATTATACACCTGTATTTGTTATATATGTACTATTCATGCTTAATTATACACCTGTATTTGTTATATATGTACTGTTCATGCTTAATTATACACCTGTATTTGTTATATCTGTACTGTTCATGCTTAATTATACACCTGTATTTGTTATATATGTAATGTCCATGTTTACTTATACACCTGTATTTGTTATATCTGTAATGTGTAATGTTCATGCTTAATTATACACCTGTATTTGTTATATATGTACTGTTCATGCTTAATTATAAAATTAAATGTACTTGAATATTGTTGAATAATAAATATTCATTTTTGCCTAGGATAGTCTTTGTTTCGTTCGATTTGATATTTCGTAGCTCTGTTAGCTCCGTCACGCTCCGTCACACTCCGTTATCTTCGTCACGTGTGTGTTTGTGTTTTTACGTTTATTTATCGTCGCTACCGGTTGCCCATATGAGCGACGCCTCCAGAAGAGATTAGTTATTTTAGATTTTGGAGGATAGTGCATGATACAGACAGAGACACATTCCAGAATCTCCTCTGGTTCTTTTACGTGCACGGTGTAAAGCACCGAAACGAGACCTCGGTTTAACGTCCCATCTGAAAGACTGTTAATTTTATTAGGGTCAGACGGGGGATCGAACCTGCGATCCCTGGATTGCCAGTCCAGCGTGTTACGTGATCATTAAATATATATATGTTATTACTAGTTTTGTTAAGACGATGTATGTATGTACAAGTCTGCCAAAATAAACTTCTGTTCTGTTCTGTTCTGTTATGTAAGCTCCCTCGTAAAATAAAGTCTTTATTATTATTATTATTATTATTATAGCCGAACGCGTGCAACGCTCTCCATCGTTCTCAACATTTAAATGTAAACGTTGGAGAACCCTCGTCTCGAGGAAAACTTTATTCGGACCAGCGTTCTCCAGTGATGACCGACGATTACCAACGTTCACGCGTGTTACAATGGGCTACTAATGCTCTTCTGGGCATTATTCCAGTGACCATGGACGATTACCAACGTTTCCTCAAATATTCAATTGGCAAACGCTGGCCAAAACGTTGACGTGTGACAAGGCCCATAACAAATCTTCATAACAAAGACATTGTCCTAATATCATTATCATTGTGTTTTATCTTAAGACAATGCTGGCAGAAAAAGCGGGACACTCGCATGTGCAATGCAATAATGCTTTATCATTTTCTTAACAAAAGCTTTAACTTAAAATGTGTACGATTTTGTTAGCCTGGGAACAGGCGTCGACATATTTTGCCTGATCAGTAAAATAAATATATTTTAACACCGAGACTATTAATTGGGCCGTATTGAGCTCAGGCTACGATTTTGTTAATGTTTAGGTATGAAATATGCTATCACGCGCTATCACGACTTCAACATCGAGCTAAAATTAATTTGTATAAATAGGAAATATGTTGACATGTTCAGGCTATATCAAGATATTTGGATTGTCTTGATGTATATTGCGTTTATTTATCGTCGCATCTAGTTGCCCACATGGACGAGAAGAGATTCGTGTCATTTTAGGTTTTGGAACATAGTGCAATGATACAGACAGTCACATTCACGGCTTCTCTGCTTCCTCTATTGCCACCGTGTAAATCACTGGCACGGGGCACGGGCTATCAGTTAATGTCTCACCCGAAATAATGGGATGTTATAATCCCATAATGTTTGCTTCACAGAATAACGTTGAAATAGAACATATGTAGTCCAGTGGTTAACACGCTGGACAGGTACTCCAGGCTAGCAGGTTCGATCTGCCGTCTGACCTTAATAAAATTATCAGTCTTTCAATTGCGACTTTAAACCGAGGTCTCGTGTCGGTGCTGTACACCGTGCACGTAAAAGAACCAGCGGAGACTCTGGAATGTGTCTATGTCTGTATCATTGCACTATCCTCCAAACATCTAAAATGAATAATCTTTTCAGGAGGCGTCGCTCATATGGGCAACAGGTAGCGACGATAAACAAAAGTAAAACACAAAATAGAAAATATGACAAAAGTTATTAATAATAATAATAAATAATAAAGAATTTATTTAACGAGAGAACACATTAACAAAAGTTAGAATTAAATATACCTTGAGACCCTCAATATATATACAAATCAAATGTAATCAAAAGATAGGACTATAAGTGAGAACTGCACATTGGAATTACAGTAGCGAAACATTATATATTATATGTTATGGAATATGATGATAATGGAATTGGCCAGTAGAGTAGAAAAGGGGAATGAGATAGTATATACAGTCTACATCCATTATGTCAAAGTCGGTTATGTCGATTTCTCCGGTTATCTCGAAGTCGGATCAAAGTCCCGTTTCAGACACTATCATTTTACATATAACTGGCTCTGTTTATATCGAATTTCGTTAAGTCAAATTTCGGTTATGTATTTTGTCCGGTCCGACGGATTTCGACATAACGGATGCAGACCGTAGTATGCTGATACTAAATGTATATAACAATGTGCAGATATATGACTAATTAAGCTCATCTTCAACATAAAGCTGATTAGGAATTACGAAGTTCACAAATATTTCTTGATTAATGCAGTGCAATGTATGTTTGGTGTTGTTTTATATAGGCTTACAGAATTTGAATACATGCAAAAAGACTTGTCAATGCCATGCGAAACACAAATTCTACTAATATTCATGGACTATAATTATCTGGTACAACCATACTATGATATGATACGAAATTTAAGTTTTGAAATTGATGTGGACATTTATTTCGATTGGAATTACATGACGATTGGTAGCCTCAGTGATGAAATAGATACTGTTAGTCCCCCCCCCCCCGAACCTTGGTCATGGCTCTTTCTGAAACAAGTTTTTACATTAGATTAATCGCTCTGCGAGTCAACTTGAGTTGACATTGTAGTTTTGATTTGTAGACTTAATCTTATTTAGTTTAGCTTAATCTTTATTTATTTTACAATGATTGCAAACTTATATAAATCACTCTCGTTTACGCGGATGAAAGCGTAACTTTTTATGTGGTCATTCGTGTGGGAGGAAACTGGAGTACCCGGAGAAAACCCACCTGTCCGATCTGGCGACCACCGTACCATCTCACATACTTCCCGGTCCGAGAACTTAATCTTATGTTCCGTAGTATCCTTTCTAGTAAGTAAAGACACGTGCAATATTTGATTGAATATGGCCCTCAAACTATCGAAACTGAAGTAACTGAACTGGCTCAATTCTTTTAATTGAGAACATTTTGAGTGTTTAGCTGAAGTCTTATATTCATCTTCCTGTTTTAAGGCCAGCGATTCTCTTGTGGTTGCCGCTATTGACTTTGGTACAACGTATTCTGGCTGGGCGTTTTCATTTAAACATGAGTTTGAACGGGACCCTACACAGGTGTCAGCCAAAACCTGGACAGGAGGCCAGCTTGTATCTTTGAAAGGTAACGGAAATTTATACCTCCAATATGAGCTTACAAATCTAATTTTCAAATATTAGTTTATTCAGATTCTAAATACCATTTTATAGATCTTGATATTTCTAAATATAGTGCTACATTCCATTTGGATATTTATCAACATAAAACAACCAATAACTGTAATCTACGCTATATGCATATTTTCCCAGTCCGCCTGCGTGGTCCAGAGGTTACGGTCGTTCACTTGCATACCACTGTAACCTATCATCACTGATGGTCACGGGTTCGAGCACCACTCAGACCGTGTCTCTTTATATGAAAAAGTTGGCAGTTTCTTACGGAGGTTGGTGCATCAATTACTGGGTACCCACTGGAGCCTGCGCAGATAAGGTGTTGTTAGGTAAACAGCCCGTCGCTCAAATGGGCAACCGGTAGCGACGTTAAATAAACTTTAATAATGAAGAAGAAAAAACAAATACCTCATGCAATTGTTTGTTAATTGAATTACTTTGTGTTTGAGGTATGCACTTTAATAGTAAATTATATTCTACAGAAGGCATGTTACAATGGCTTGTTAAAATTGTATATCTTGTTCTGTATGTAACATTTGTCAGGTCCAACATGTGTGTTGATAAAAGAGGACGGACGGACGATTCACAGTTTCGGATTTGAGGCAGAGACCAAGTATAGTGACTTGGCCACAGATGATAAGCATCATTCCTGGTACTTCTTTAAACGCTTTAAAATGATGCTCTTTGATCAGAAGGTAAAGTATACTAATATAAATGTATAGGTACTGTTGATGCTTAATTATACACCTGTATTTGTTATATCTGTATATTTCATGCATAATTATACATCTGTATTTGTTATATCTATATTGTGTAATGTTCATGCTTAATTATACACCTGTATTTGTTATATCTGTAATGTGTAATATTCATGCTTAATTATACACCTGTATTTGTTATATCTGTAATGTTCATGCTTAATTATACACCTGTATTTGTTATATCTGTAATGTGTAATGTTCATGCTTAATTATACACCTGTATTTGTTATATATGTAATGTTCATGCTTAATTATACACCTGTAAGTGTTATATCTGTAATGTTCATGCTTAATTATACACCTGTATTTGTTATATCTGTAATGTGTAATGTTCATGCTTAATTATACACCTGTATTTGTTATATCTATAATGTGAAATGGTCATGCTAACTTATACACCTGTATTTGTTATATATGTAATATTGATGCCTAATTATACACCTGTATTTGTTATATCTGTAATGTGTAATGTTCATGCTTAATTATACACCTGTATTCGTTATATCTATAATGTGTAATGTTCATGCTAACTTATACACCTGTATTTGTTATATATGTAATATTGATGCTTAATTATACACCTGTATTTGTTATATCTGTAATGTGTAATGTTCATGCTTAATTCTACACCTGTATTTGTTATATATGTACTGTTCATGCTTAATTATACACATGTATTTGCTATATCTGTACTGTCCATGCTTAATTATACACCTGTATTTGTTATATATGTACTGTTCATGCTTAATTATACACCTGTATTTGTTATATCTGTAATGTTCATGCTTAATTATACACCTGTATTTGTTATATATGTACTGTTCATGCTTAATTATACACCTGTATTTGTTATATATGTAATGTTCATGCTTGATTATACACCTGTATTTGTTATATATGTAATGTCCATGTTTACTTATACACCTGTATTTGTTATATCTGTAATGTGTAATGTTCATGCTTATTTATACACCTGTATTTGTTATATATGTAATATTCATGCTTGATTATACACATGTATTTGTTATATCTGTACCATTCATGCTTAATTATACACCTGTATTTGTTATATATGTACTGTTCATGCTTAATTATACACCTGTACTTGTTATATATGTACTATTCATGCTTAATTATACACCTGTATTTGTTATATATGTAATGTTCATGCTTAATTATACACCGTATTTGTTATATATGTAATGTCCATGTTTACTTATACACCTGTATTTGTTATATCTGTAATGTGTAATGTTCATGCTTAATTATACACCTGTATTTGTTATATATGTACTGTTCATGCTTAATTATACACCTGTATTTGTTATATCTGTAATATTCATACTTAATTATACACCTGTATTTGTTATATCTGTACCGTTCATGCTTAATTATACACCTGTATTTGTTATATATGTACTGTTCATGCTTAATTATACACCTGTATTTGTTATATCTGTACTGTGCATGCTTAATTATACACCTGTATTTGTTATATCTGTAATGTTCATGCTTAACTATACACCTGTATTTGTTATATATGTAATATTGATGCTTAATTATACACCTGTATTTGTTATATCTGTAATGTTCATGCTTAATTATACACCTGTATTTGTTATATATGTAATATTGATGCTTTCTTATACACCTGTATTTGTTATATATGTAATATTGATGCTATCTGACTGACTGCGAGTATTCCACACTGACTGAGAGTGTTACACACTGACTGCGAGTGTTCCACAGTGACTGAGAGTGTTCCACACTGACTGAGAGTGTTCCACACTGACTGTGATTGTTCCACACTGACTGCGCGTGTTCCACACTGACTGTGATTGTTCCACACTGACTGCGGGTGTTCCACACTGACTGCGAGTGTTTTACACTGACTGAGAGTATTCCACACTGACTGAGAGTGTTCCACACTGACTGAGAGTGCTCCACACTGACTGTGATTGTTCCACACTGACTGCGCGTGTTCCACACTGACTGCGCGTGTTCCACACTGACTGAGAGTATTCCACACTGACTGAGAGTGTTCCACACTGACTGAATGTGTTCCACACTGACTGCGCGTGTTCCACACAGACTGAGAGTGTTCCACACTGACTGAGAGTGTTCCACACTGACTGAGTGTGTTCCACACAGACTGAGAGTGTTCCACACTGATTCAGAGTGTTCCACACTGACTGAGCGTGTTCCACACTGACTGCGAGTGTTCCACACTGACTGAGAGTGTTCCACACAGACTGAGTGTGTTCCACACTGACTGCGAGTGTTCTACACTGACTGAGAGTATTCCACACTGACTGCGCGTGTTCCACACTGACTGAGAGTATTCCACACTGACTGCGCGTGTTCCACACTGACTGCGAGTGTTCTACACTGACTGAGAGTGTTCCACACTGACTGCGCGTGTTCCACACTGACTTCGCGTGTTCCACACTGACTGAGAGTATTCCACACTGACTGCGCGTGTTCCACACTGACTGAGAGTGTTCCACACTGACTGAGAGTATTCCACACTGACTGAGAGTGTTCCACACAGACTGAGAGTGTTCCACACTGACTGAGAGTGTTCCACACTGACTGAGTGTGTTCCACACTGATGAGGTGTTCCACACACTGAAGTGTTCCACACTGACTGAGAGTGTTCCACACTGACTGCGCGTGTTCCACACTGACTGCGAGTGTTCTACACTGACTGAGAGTATTCCACACTGACTGAGAGTGTTCCACACTGACTGAGAGTATTACACACTGACTGAGAGTGTTCCACACTGACTGAGTGTGTTCCACTCTGACTGCGCGTGTTCCACACAGACTGAGAGTGCTCCACACTGACTGAGAGTGTTCCACACTGACTGAGTGTGTTCCCCACTGACTGCGCGTGTTCCACACAGACTGAGAGTGTTCCACACTGACTGAGAGTGTTCCACACTGACTGAGCGTGTTCCCCACTGACTGCGAGTGTTCTACACTGACTGAGAGTATTCCACATTGACTGAGAGTGTTCCACACTGACTGAGAGTGTTCCACACTGACTGCGCGTGTTCCACACTGACTGCGCGTGTTCCACACTAACCGAGAGTGTTCCACACTGACTGAGAGTGTTCCACACTGACTGAGAGTGTTCCACACTAACTGCGCGTGTTCCACACTGACTGCTAGTGTTCCACAGTGACTGTGAGTGTTCCACACTGACTGAGTGTGTTCCACACTGACTGCGCGTGTTCCACACAGACTGAGAGTGTTCCACACTGACTGAGAGTGTTCCACACTGACTGCGCGTGTTCCACACTGACTGCGCGTGTTCCACACTGACCGAGAGTGTTCCACACTGACTGAGAGTGTTCCACACTGACTGCGCGTGTTCCACACTGACTGCGAGTGTTCCACAGTGACTGAGAGTGTTCCACACTGACTGCGCGTGTTCCACACAGACTGAGAGTGTTCCACACTGACTGAGCGTGTTCCACACAGACTAAGAGTGTTCCACACAGACTGAGTGTGTTCCACACTGACTGCGAGTGTTCTACACTGACTGAGAGTATTCCACACTGACTGGGCGTGTTCCACACTAACTGAGAGTATTCCACATTGACTGCGCGTGTTCCACACTGACTGCGAGTGTTCTACACTGACTGAGAGTATTCTACACTGACTGCGCGTGTTCCACACAGACTGAGAGTGTTCCACACTGACTGAGAGTGTTCCACACTGACTGAGTGTGTTCCACACTGGCTGCGCGTATTCCACACAGACTGAGAGTGTTCCACACTGACTGAGAGTGTTCCACACTGACTGCGCGTGTTCCACACTGACCGCGCGTGTTCCACACTGACTGCGCGTGGTCCACACTGACTGAAAGTGTTCCACACTGACTGAGAGTGTCCCACACTGACTGAGAGTGTTCCATACTGACTGCGCGTGTTCCACACTGACTGAGAGTGTTCCACACTGACTGAGAGTATTCCACACTGACTGAGAGTATTCCACACTGACTGAGAGTGTTCCACACTGACTGCGAGTATTTCTGAAATGATCATATATAACATTTTATAGAGCTCACCAAAATAAAATATCCCCATCCTCGATTTATTATGTGTCTAGTACATGACTTTGTGAGATGGTAAACTAATACACCACTATAATGATGTGGATATAGTAGTGACTGAGAGGTTATTGCTGATGCATTGAGATACATACATGGTGGAGAGGTTATTGCTGATGCATTGAGATACATACATGGTGGAGAGGTTATTGCTAATGCATTGAGATACATACATGGTGGATAGGTTATTGCTGATGCATTGAGATACATGTACAATGGAGAGGTTATTGCTGATGCATTGAGATACATGTACGATGGATAGGTTATTGCTGATGCATTGAGATACATGTATGGTGGATAGGTTATTGCTGATGCATTGAGATACATGTATGGTGGATAGGTTATTGCTGATGCATTGAGATACATGTATGGTGGATAGGTTATTGCTGATGCATTGAGATACATGTACGATGGATAGGTTATTGCTGATGCATTGAGATACATGTATGGTGGATAGGTTATTGCTGATGCATTGAGATACATGTACGGTGGATAGGTTATTGCTGATGCATTGAGATACATGTATGGTGGATAGGTTATTGCTGATGCATTGAGATACATGTACGATGGATAGGTTATTGCTGATGCATTGAGATACATGTACGGTGGATAGGTTATTGCTGATGCATTGAGATACATGTATGATGGATAATTCATTGCTGATGCATTGAAATACATGTACGATGGATAGGTTATTGCTGATGCATTGAGATACATGTATGATGGATAATTCATTGCTGATGCATTGAGATACATGTACGATGGATAGGTTATTGCTGATGCATTGAGATACATGTATGATGGATAGGTTATTGCTGATGCATTGAGATACATGTACGATGGATAGGTTATTGCTGATGCATTGAGATACATGTACGATGGATAGGTTATTGCTGATGCATTGAGATACATGTACGGTGGATAGGTTATTGCTGATGCATTGAGATACATGTATGATGGATAGGTTATTGCTGATGCATTGAGATACATGTATGATGGATAGGTTATTGCTGATGCATTGAGATACATGTATGGTGGATAGGTTATTGCTGATGCATTGAGATACATGTATGGTGGATAGGTTATTGCTGATGCATTGAGATACATGTACGATGGATAGGTTATTGCTGATGCATTGAGATACATGTATGGTGGATAGGTTATTGCTGATGCATTGAGATACATGTACGATGGATAGGTTATTGCTGATGCATTGAGATACATGTATGGTGGATAGGTTATTGCTGATGCATTGAGATACATGTATGGTGGATAGGTTATTGCTGATGCATTGAGATACATGTATGGTGGATAGGTTATTGCTGATGCATTGAGATACATGTATGGTGGATAGGTTATTGCTGATGCATTGAGATACATGTACGGTGGATAGGTTATTGCTGATGCATTGAGATACATGTACGGTGGATAGGTTATTGCTGATGCATTGAGAAACATGTACGATGGATAGGTTATTGCTGATGCATTGAGATACATGTACGGTGGATAGGTTATTGCTGATGCATTGAGATACATGTATGATGGATAGGTTATTGCTGATGCATTGAGATACATGTATGGTGTATAGGTTATTGCTGATGCATTGAGATACATGTATGGTGGATAGGTTATTACTGATGCATTGAGATACATGTATGATGGATAGGTTATTGCTGATGCATTGAGATACATGTATGGTGGATAGGTTATTGCTGATGCATTGAGATACATGTATATTATATTATTCAGGGACTGGGAAGAAAAGCGGAACTTGAGGATGCGTGTGGCAAGAAACTGTCAGCAAAGACAGTGTTTTCTCTGTCCATCAAGTACCTACGAGATGATTTGTTGAAGATGTCAGAGTCTCGTATGTTAGGCGGTGGACTCCAAGATGGTGACATACACTGGGTTCTTACTGTGCCTGCCATCTGGGATGACGCAGCCAAGCAGTTCATGAGAGAAGCGGCACAGGCGGTTAGTGGGAAATCTGGGTGCAGTTATGTGATGGCTTGTATTCACAGGGTGGTCTATATGTGCAGATATGTGATAGCTTGTATTCACAGGGTGGTCTATATGTGCAGTTATGTGACTGGTTTGTATTCACAGGGTGGTCTATATGTGCAGTTATATGATAGCTTGTATTCACATGGTGGTCTATATGTGCAGTTATGTAATGGCTTGTATTCACAGGGTGGTCTATATGTACAGTTATGTGATGGCTTGTATTCACAGGGTGGTCTATATTTGCAGTTATGTGACTGGCTTGTATTCACAGGGTGGTCTATATGTGCAGTTATGTGATAGCTTGTATTCACAGGGTGGTCTATATGTGCAGTTATTCCTCAGTAAATGACTACCTTCGAATAGAGATAACTTTGACATTTCCGCAGCTTGATTGTATAGTAATGTTTGCAATTTCTGCAGCTGGTTTTATAAGCTTGCCATTTCCGCGGCTTTTTATCATATGCAGATTTGTCATTTCTATGGACGGTCTTTACAGTCAAGTTTGCTATTTCTGCGGCTTGTCACAACAGGTTTGCTATATACGTGGCTGATCACCATAGGTTTGCTATATACGTGGCTGATCACCATAGGTTTGCTATATACATGGCTTGTCACCACAGGTTTGCTATATACGTGGCTTGTCACCACAGGTTTGCTATATATGCGGCGGCTGGTCTTTATTGTAAAGTTTGCCATTTCCGTGGCTCGTGTTTAATATCCTGCAGATGGTCTTTATAGTAAAGTTTGCTATTTCCGTGGCTCGTGTTTAATATCCTACGGCTGGTCTTTATAGTAAAGTTTGCTATTTCCGTGGCTCGTGTTTAATATCCTACGGATGGTCTTTATAGTAAAGTTTGCTATTTCCGTGGCTCGTGTTTAATATCCTACGGATGGTCTTTATAGTAAAGTTTGCTATTTCCGTGGCTCGTGTTTAATATCCTACGGATGGTCTT
>CM026391.1:84158479-84186454 GCA_014843695.1 Archivesica marissinica
CCATATGGCCCAAGTTGTTGGTGTCTGAAATAATGTTCCTAGCGGCATGCAGCTCTTCCTGCACCAGTGGTTAGCGGCTGGATAGTCGCCATATGGCCCAAGTTGTTGGTGTCTGAAATAATGTTCCTAGCGGCATGCAGCTCTTCCTGCACCAGTGGTTAGCAGCTGGATAGTCGCCATATGGCCCAAGTTGTTGGTGTCTGAAATAATGTTCCTAGCGGCATGCAGCTCTTCCTGCACCAGTGGTTAGCATCTGGATAGTCGCCATATGGCCCAAGTTGTTGGTGTCTGAAATAATGTTCGTAGGGGCATGCAGCTCTGGTTAGCAGCTGGATAGTCGCCATACTTTAAACCAAATTTATCTTAGCTCGATTGTGTAGCAATTTCTTACAACAGTAGTTTGTTTGCTCTCGACATCATTCCTGATAAATTTCATCGCCACGAGATACAAAGATAGACGATATACAGTCTACATCCGTTATGTCAAAGTCGGTTATGTTGAATTCTCCGGTAATCACAAATCGGATCAATGTCCCGTTTCAGACACTTATCATTTTACATATAACTGGTTCCGTTTATATATAATTTCATTAAGTCAAACTTCGGTTATGTCGAAATATTTTGTTCGTTCCGATAGAATTCGACATAACGGATGTACACTGTATGTATAACGTGACATTAACTTACATTACCTTATTGATATAGTGGACACAACACTTATTATCTTATCCAATGCAGAAGTAAAAGATGTGCGAATAATGTATTTTCTATATTATATACATGTAAGCATATAATTTATAAACGTTGGTTATATGAGTTAGTATTTACAGATATACGTCTATAATGCTTATCTGGAGCAGAAATATATCAGAATAATGCATCACTTAAAAAAAAACAAGAAATATCGCAGTAGGTGATGAACACACCCCTCTGTGTGACCCTGACCTTGAAGATACAGACCTGGGTCATATGTAAGATACATCACATCTATATATATACGGCGAACATTTATGGCATATTAGTATTGAAATCCCTCCATATCCGAAGAAGTTAAAGACCGGACAGGAACTATTGACTCGGATGGACACACACAGGCGGGTATGAAAAACTATATGCACTCAAAAAAAGAGGATGCAAAATATAGTGTTCTGTACTTACACTGTGTTTAAATATAAACTGTTCTGTACTTACACAGTGTTTAAATATAAACTGTTCTGTACTTACACTGTGTTTAAATATAGTGTTCTGTACTTACACGGTGTTTAAATATATAGTGTTCTGTCTTACACTGTGTTTAAATATAAAGTGTTCTGTACTTACACTGTGTTTAAATATAGTGTTCTGTACTTACACGGTGTTTAAATATATAGTGTTCTGTACTTACACGGTGTTTAAATATAGTGTTCTGAACTTACACTGTGTTTAAATATAGTGTTCTGTACTTACAATGTGTTTAAATATTGTGTTCTGTACTTACACTGTGTTTAAATATAGTGTTCTGTACTTAAACTGTGTTTAAATATATAGTGTTCTGTACTTAAACTGTGTTTAAATATATAGTGTTCTGTACTTACACTGTGTTTAAATATAAACTGTTCTGTACTTACACTGTGTTTAAATATATAGTGTTCTGTACTTACACTGTGTTTAAATATATACTGTTCTGTACTTACACTGTGTTTAAATATATAGTGTTCTGTACTTACACTGTGTTTAAATATATAGTGTTCTGTCTTACACTGTGTTTAAATATATAGTGTTCTGTACTTACACTGTGTTTAAATATATACTGTTCTGTACTTACACTGTGTTTAAATATATAGTGTTCTGTACTTACACTGTGTTTAAATATATAGTGTTCTGTACTTACACTGTGTTTAAATATATAGTGTTCTGTACTTACACTGTGTTTAAATATATACTGTTCTGTACTTACACTGTGTTTAAATATATAGTGTTCTGTACTTACACTGTGTTTAAATATATACTGTTCTGTACTTACACTGTGTTTAAATATATAGTGTTCTGTACTTACACTGTGTTTAAATATATACTGTTCTGTACTTACACTGTGTTTAAATATATACTGTTCTGTACTTACACTGTGTTTAAATATATACTGTTCTGTACTTACACTGTGTTTAAATATATAGTGTTCTGTACTTACACTGTGTTTAAATATATACTGTTCTGTACTTACACTGTGTTTAAATATAATATACTGTTCTGTACTTACACTGTGTTTAAATATATAGTGTTCTGTCTTACACTGTGTTTAAATATATAGTGTTCTGTCTTACACTGTGTTTAAATATATACTGTTCTGTCTTACACTGTGTTTAAATATAGTGTTCTGTACTTACACTGTGTTTAAATATATACTGTTCTGTACTTACACTGTGTTTAAATATAAAGTGTTCTGTCTTACACTGTGTTTAAATATAAAGTGTTCTGTACTTACACTGTGTTTAAATATAAAGTGTTCTGTCCTACACTGTGTTTAAATATAAAGTGTTCTGTACTTACACTGTGTTTAAATATAAAGTGTTCTGTACTTACACTGTGTTTAAATATATACTGTTCTGTACTTACACTGTGTTTAAATATAAAGTGTTCTGTACTTACACTGTGTTTAAATATAAAGTGTTCTGTACTTACACTTTGTTTACTCTCTTGAATATTCTTTATTTTCTGGACATACATCCGCTGACAATGACCAAACCCTCCTTTTTGACGCCAGTTCCCTTTCCCTCTATTATCTTGCAGCAGTGCACCTTTTGCCGTTTGTATCTGAACTTCATTATTCATCAATCCAACAAAATAAAGTGCCAGTATGTAATGATAAGCTACAGATGTTGAACTTGAGACGTCATATCCTTCACAGATGCATAAATTGGGCATGATTCTTGGCATGTGACTGCAAGTTCGTAGTGGTGAAATATTTGTAAGAAGTCCATGCTTTGTCACATTGAACAAATGATTGAAAGCATTTACTTCACTTTTAACATCAGATTCAGCCTTCACTTCACTGTTATAACCATATAGTTTTTCAATGATAGCAGTCAGAGTGTAGTGCAGATCTAACACACTAATCAACCTATGCTGATTCACAACTAACGCATGCACTTGACTCTTGGTGAAGAAGGATTGAACCTTTTCTGGAATTATCATAAATATGAAAGGCTGATATATTTCGTGTCTTCCTTCTGGCGCTTTTTTCACGAAATCACCGTAGGCATTACCATGATCTGATAGCACTATGGTCAATGTGTTAGGCATATCCTTTAAGTAATCTAAATATTCTGAAAATGCAGAGTCCAAGTACTGTATTCTCTTCCCTGAACCTTGATGACCAATGTTAGTTTCTAGAAATGTAAAGAATGGCTGAGATCTGTGTGTCATGGTTCTTTGATAAGTTTTTAGATAATCAAATATATAATCGTGTTGATGCTTTCCATTGTAACACATTTTATCTGGAGCATGAAATGGATCTGGCACGTCATTTGCCTCAAGGATATCACAGCTGGAAAATGTGTTCCCTAAGTTACCAATACCCGCTCTTCTAGTTGTATCCTTGAATTTTCTGTACATCGATTTCCTGTCTAAGCTGCTGTTATAGACTAGTAAATCTTTCGATAGTCCCCACTCCCAGAATGGGCAGAGGTCCTCCTGCCAAAGCGTCGAATACCCTAGTCTCTGCAAAGGCAACATAATTTTATCTATGTTCAACTTTTCTCTTGGCATTTCCTGAGTTCCAAAAGGTACTTCAAATGGATTTATTGAGCCAGCAAATAATGTTTGCAGTGTTTCAAATGTCCTTGACCGGACTCCCTGAACTAGCTCAAAATCTAGGATCATCATGTTATCATCTTTGTCTTTTGCTGCTAGACTATCCAACATTCTGACTGATCTGGGCAACGACCTGTAGAAATGGTGTCTTGCAACAGAATCTATGAATATGAAATTGAAATTGATGTAGTTTTCTAGCTGGTCAACTTTTGAAAACTGCATGGGTGGAGGTAGATTTAAAATTTGTGGCTCAGACATGTCAGTATTTTGTGCAATATCATATTCTTCACCGCAATACAGACGACAATATCCAATATTGTCCTTGGAGAAATGAGATTCAATGGATTTCTGTAAGTCTGTGTCTGACGTGTACGGAGTCCAAGTATGCTGACCACTGCTTGCATCAGTTATACCAAGGTAGATCGTTTTATCACAGGATGCAACATCACAACTAACTATCCATTTATCTGGATCACCCTGTAAAATAATACATGGTTTTATATTTATGACAATAATGAGTGTGTAAATCTGACAAAACATTTGTATAGTCTACAACCGTCATGTCAATGTCGGTTATGTCGAATTCTCCGGTTATCTCGAAGGATCAAAGTCCTGTTTCATACACTATCATTTTACATATAACTGTCTCCATTTATATCGAATTTCGTTAAGTCAAACTTTGGTTATGTCGAAGTATTTTGTTCGGTCCGACGGAATTCGACATAACGGATGTAGACTGTAGTTAATAACAAGAGTCAATTAAACGCATTAAATGGTCAGTAATAGGGCCGGAATTATTATACAAGTTAATTACCAGGAATTCACGAGTCTCCCAAATGCATCTATGCGATGGCGCCTTTAAACAGAATTTATACAGTCAGTTTGTGAATGAGCCTTGTCTCAGAGTTATTAGCAGTGACATACTGTACCAGTATATTAGCAGTGACATACTGTACCAGTGTATTAGCAGTGACATACTGTACCAGTATATTAGCAGTGACATACTGTACCAGTGTATTAGCAGTGAGATACTGTACCAGTGTTACCAGTGTATTAGCAGTGACATACTGTACCAGTGTATTAGCAGTGACATACTGTACCAGTGTATTAGCAGTGAGATACTGTACCAGTGTATTAGCAGTGAGATACTGTACCAGTGTATTAGCAGTGAGATACTGTACCAGTGTATTTGCAGTGACATACTGTACCAGTGTATTAGCAGTGAGATACTGTACCAGTGTATTAGTAGTGACATACTGTACCAGTGTATTAGCAGTGAGATACTGTACCAGTGTATTAGCAGTGACATACTGTACCAGTGTATTTGCAGTGACATACTGTACCAGTGTATTAGCAGTGAGATATTGTACCAGTGTATTAGCAGTGACATACTGTACCAGTGTATTAGCAGTGAGATACTGTACCAGTGTATTTGCAGTGACATACTGTACCAGTGTATTAGCAGTGACATACTGTACCAGTATATTAGCAGTGACATACTGTACCAGTGTATTAGCAGTGACATACTGTACCAGTGTATTAGCAGTGACATACTGTACCAGTGTATTAGCAGTGACATACTGTACCAGTGTAAATTAGCAGTGAGATACTGTACCAGTGTATTAGCAGTGACATACTGTACCAGTGTATTAGCAGTGAGATACTGTACCAGTGTATTAGCAGTGAGATACTGTACCAGTGTATTAGCAGTGACATACTGTACCAGTGTATTAGCAGTGACATACTGTACCAGTGTATTAGCAGTGAGATACTGTACCAGTGTATTAGCAGTGACATACTGTACCAGTGTATTAGCAGTGACATACTGTACCAGTGTATTAGCAGTGACATACTGTACCAGTACATTAGCAGTGACATACTGTACCAGTGTATTAGCAGTGACATACTGTACCAGTGTATTAGCAGTGACATACTGTACCAGTACATTAGCAGTGACATACTGTACCAGTGCATTTGTGTTTATTTTCAGCCTAGAAATTATGCCTAGAAATTCTATGACAAGGTTTCATAAGCATCAGATAGTATCTGTTCGAGTAAGAAAGCAGCGAGGTCTAGATCGATTACATTTCAGTCATTCAATGGCCATAACTCTGATGTTGCAGTTGCGATATGACTGATTTAGTCATGGTCAATGGTATAGCAATTCCGACTTGAAAGGAACAGTATATATACTACTTATGATTGCTTTCCTCATGCTACATGATAAACTCTAGCCTGGGTTCCAGTCTGTCGCTTTTTCACTTTTTAACTTCTAGCCAAATGACAGCCTGGGGAAACTGGATTTCCGATCGTAGCACCATCTACTTACACCCACTTTTTTGAGGGTCTAGATTTGAAGAACGACAACTCTTCTGTACAAGATAATATCCCTAAATATAGAAACGGAATTCTATCGGAAATCGCCGAACAGGCACGATTATACACGATCATTTCCGAATATACACGAATGTTCCCGTAGACTCATTTACATATAATGTCCTGTTTCTGTGTTATACCGACAAGATGGCGGAAATCGTCGAAAAGGCACGATTATACACGATCATTTCCGAATATACACGAATATTTCCGTAGACTCATTTACATATAATGTCCCGTTTCTGTGTTATATCGACGAGATGGCGGATTTTAAATATTACATTTAGATGGTAATGGATCGATTCGGCGTAATTGAACTAAGGACGACTTAAATATTGAGTAAATATGTCAAATCAGACGCACATTGTACTTTTTAAAACTATTTATTGTTCCGTTGACCCATAAACAATGGCGGCCAATTATAAAGTTTATCAGCATTGCAGTGCCTCGCTTTCGATTCAAGTACGTCATTACTTAAGTCACATGCTAATAGGCCTATTAATAGGATTAATAATTTCACGGGAAACCCTGCCAGTTTCCCCAGGCGTTGATATGTTCAGAAACTCAATACGGCCCAATTAATAGTCTTGGTGTTAAAAATATATTTATTTGACTGACCAGGCAAAATATATCGACGCCTGTTCCCAGGCTAGATAAACTCATTTGGAACTGTTCTAAACGGCCATAATATTTGCAGTGTATATTTTGAGACCCAGACAGATTAATTTAACATAACTTTATGGGGGTTTATATAAACCATATTGATCTTAATAATTAATTTGATTATCGATAACTCTGCCTGGACCTCAATTTGTTACTAGTATTGACAGGTAATATAACAGTAAAACCCATGCATTGCTGTAAAAGTTCACCTGCCAGACTTGTCCGTAATCTAGGTCGGCCCAATGTCTTTAAGACTAAATCACATTTGTTTCATTCACTTACGGTTATCTTGCAATATTCTTCTGACAGATGTTTACGACATGCACCTTCTATGTCCAGAGCACTAGGGTTCCCAAATAACTTCTTTGCTAAACGGCAGGCACTACTAGATGGCTTCACTCTAACACAATCTGCTGCCTTCTTAGGATCAATTTCAACTGTATTCTGTGAAGTGACAATAGTAGCATTGAATGACAAATGTGTCTGTAAACAGTGAAGTGACAATAGTAGCTTTAAATGACAATGTGTCTGTAAACAGTGAAGTGATAATAGTAGCTTTGAATGACAATGTGTCTGTAAACAGTGAAGTGACAATAGTAGCTTTGAATGACAATGTGTCTGTAAACAGTGAAGTGACAGAATGGGATATGAATGAAATGAAGAGGTCAAGGCGTCGAGTGGGTTGTCAGTTTGACGACTCATATATATAAACAACAAATACCACATGCAGCGACACACGCACAGATGGATCTGTAGTCCAGTGGTTAACACGCTGGACTGGTAATCTAGGGATCGCAGGTTCGATACCCCCGTCTGACCTTAATAAAATTAACAGTCTTTCAGATGGGACTTTAAACCGAGGTCTCGTGTCGGTGCTTTACACCGTGCACGTTAAAGAACCAGAGGAGACTCAGGAATGGGTATCTGTCTGTATCATTGTACTATCCTCCAACAATCTAAAATGACTAATCTCTTCAGGAGGTGTCGCTCATATGGGCAACCGGTAGCGACGATAAATAAACGCAAAATATAAATGCAGCGTCACATGAAAAGTGCATAAGTTCATATTATTTACAATAATGATTTATATTCCAGTTATTGAACTTGATTGAACAGTGGAAATCGTGATTGCGCAATGGTAGCTCATTCGCTTCAGGTGCGAAAGGCCTCGGGTTCACACCCAGCTGTAGCTGTTACGATTGTGCCCCTAGGCAAGGCATTTAAATTCCACATTGCCCCTTCTCTCTCCCTCGTGGCGATGGATTCCATTAGGAATGAGGTCTCGAGAGTGATTAATATAAGTTGTAAGAACTTGTTTCGCAATCGAGCTAAAATAAATTGTGACAGTCAGTATGAACATGAGTATGATATTGGATGTTGGATTACTGTAGCAGGGTTCCCTCTGTCTATGAACACGAGTATGATATTGGATGTTGGATTACTGTAGCAGGGTTCCCTCTGTCTATGAACACGAGTATGATATTGGATGTTGGATTACTGTAGCAGGGTTCCCTCTGTCTGTATGAACACGAGTATGATATTGGATGTTGGATTACTGTAGCAGGGTTCCCTCTGTCTATGAACACGAGTATGATATTGGATGTTGGATTACTGTAGCAGGGTTCCCTCTGTCTGTATGAACACGAGTATGATATTGGATGTTGGATTACTGTAACAGGGTTCCCTCTGTCTGTATGAACACGAGTATGATAGTTGGATTACTGTAGCAGGGTTCCCTCTGTCTGTATGAACACGAGTATGATATTGGATGTTGGATTACTGTAACAGGGTTCCCTCTGTCTGTATGAACACGAGTATGATAGTGGATTACTGTAGCAGGGTTCCCTCTGTCTGTATGAACACGAGTATGATATTGGATGTTGGATTACTGTAGCAGGGTTCCCTCTGTCTGTATGAACACGAGTATGATATTGGATTACTGTAACAGGGTTCCCTCTGTCTGTATGAACACGAGTATGATATTGGATGTTGGATTACTGTAGCAGGGTTCCCTCTGTCTATGAACACGAGTATGATATTGGATGTTGGATTACTGTAGCAGGGTTCCCTCTGTCTGTATGAACACGAGTATGATATTGGATGTTGGATTACTGTAACAGTGTTCCCTCTCTCTCAAAGTTTGTCTGAGCCACTTCTGTCGCCATTTGAAAAAACTTGAGCCAATTAAAAATAACTTGGAGCCAACTAAGAGCCACATAGTTCACAAATAAATATTTGAAGCCATGTATTTGACAAAAAATGTGCCAAAGAAAGAAAGAAAGATTTTGCCAAATATTTTCGCCAATTCACAAAATTTGGCACACCGTTAAATAGGCTTACAAAAAGTGCAGATACAGATGAGCCAGTGCCATGAGCAGTCTCAACAAGATCTGAACTTTTTGCCAGTAATATTACTATTTGTCGACAAAATTACCCATTTTGATGAATGAACTGGTCCAAATTGTTCTTATTAATGAATTGGTCGAAAAATATTATACACCAGTGCATGTGTTGAGTGGGCTAAAAGAAGAATATTGCTATACTTTAAGATGTGGAATAGGGCAAGCAGACATGTGTCTTGTGTTATCTTCACCCATCATCTCCCTAATAACGCTTCCTCCTCCGTGTTGACCATCAGTATTGGCAGTGTCTTCCATAGTCCTGTACAATGAGGCTTCGAGGTTGCTAAGTCTACCACGTGCTGATTGCCCCTCTACGTGTTTCTCCCTGCTAGGATGCGACTTGCTGATGAATATGTTAGCCAGCCAATCTGTCCGTATGAGCATCAACAGGATGAAACCAACTCCTACTAGTTTCAGTGTAAGCGACCTGTTTCGTTTTCTCATTTCTCTATCTGATGCCTTCATTTGTCTGTGAAGAAAATACATACAATTTCTAACATGGTACACATTCAATTTTCAGGACTAAAGAATAATAATTACAAGTATGTATTAGTATGATCCTACGTCATCGACTGCAGGCTACAACAGTACATCCCGCAGGCTACAACAGTATATCCTGCAGACTACAACAGTATATCCTACAGGCTACAACATTATATCCCACAGGCTACAACAGTACATCCTGCATGCTACAACAGTATATCCTACAGGCTACAACAGTATATCCTACAGGCTACAACAGTATATCCTACAGACTACAACAGTATATCCTACAGGCTACAACAGTATATCCTGCAGGCTACAACAGTATATCCTACAGACTACAACAGTATATCCTACAGGCTACAATAGTATATCCTTCAGGCTACAACAGTATATCCTACAGGCTACAACAGTATATCCTACAGGCTACAACAGTATATCATGCAGGCTACAACAGTATATCCCACAGACTACAACAGTATATCCTGCAGACTACAACAGTATATCCTACAGACTACAACAGTATATCCCGCAGGCTACAACAGTATATCCTGCAGGCTACAACAGTACATCCCGCAGGCTACAACAGTATATCCTACAGACTACAACAGTATATCCTACAGACTACAACAGTATATCCTACAGACTACAACAGTATATCCTACAGACTACAACAGTATATCCCACAGACTACAACAGTATATCCCGCAGACTAAAACAGTATATCATGCAGGCTACAACAGTACATCCTGAAGGCTACAACAGTATATCCTGCAGACTACAACAGTATATCATGCAGGCTACAACAGTATATCCTACAGGCTACAACAGTATATCCTACAGGCTACAACAGTATATCCTACAGACTACAACAGTATATCCTGCAGACTACAACAGTATATCCTGCAGGCTACAACAGTATATCCTGCAGGCTACAACAGTACATCCTGAAGGCTACAACAGTATATCCTACAGACTACAACAGTATATCCTGCAGGCTACAACAGTATATCCTACAGGCTACAACAGTATATCCTACAGACTACAACAGTACATCCCACAGACTACAACAGTATATCCTACAGGCTACAACAGTATATCCTGCAGGCTACAACAGTATATCCCACAGACTACAACAGTATATCCTGCAGGCTACAACAGTATATCCTACAGACTACAACAGTATATCCTACAGACTACAACAGTATATCCTGCAGGCTACAACAGTATATCCTACAGGCTACAACAGTATATCCTACAGGCTACAACAGTATATCCTACAGACTACAACAGTATATCCTACAGACTACAACAGTATATCCTACAGACTACAACAGTATATCCTGCAGGCTACAACAGTATATCCTACAGGCTACAACAGTATATCCTACAGCTACAACAGTATATCCCACAACAGACTACAACAGTATATCCACAGCTACAACAGTATATCCTACAGGCTACAACAGTATATCCTACAGGCTACAACAGTATATCCTACAGACTACAACAGTATATCCTACAGCTAAACAGTAATCCTCAGGCTACAACAGCAGGCTACAACAGTATATCCTACAGCTACAACAGTATATCCTACAGCTACAACAGTATATCCTACAGATACAACAGTATATCCTACACTACAACATAATCACACAAACCACAACACAAACCACAACACAACCCTACAGACTACAACAGTATATCCTACAGACTACAACAGTATATCCTACAGACTACAACAGTATATCCTACAGCTACTATATCCTACAGACTACAACAGTATATCCTACAGACTACAACAGTATATCCTACAGACTACAACAGTATATCCTACAGACTACAACAGTACATCCTACAGACTACAACAGTATATCCTACAGACTACAACAGTATATCCTACAGACTACAACAGTATATCCCACAGACTACAACAGTATATCATGCAGACTACAACAGTATATCCTACAGACTACAACAGTATATCCTACAGACTACAACAGTATATCCTACAGACTACAACAGTATATCCTACAGACTACAACAGTATATCCTGCAGGCTACAACAGTACATCCTGCAGACTACAACAGTATATCCTGCAGGCTACAACAGTACATCCTACAGACTACAACAGTATATCCTGCAGGCTACAACAGTATATCCTACAGACTACAACAGTATATCCTGCAGGCTACAACAGTATATCCCACAGACTACAACAGTATATCCTGCACACTACAACAGTATATCCTACACACTACAACAGTATATCCTGCAGACTACAACAGTATATCCTACAGACTACAACAGTATATCCTACAGGCTACAACAGTATATCCTACACACTACAACAGTATATCCTACAGACTACAACAGTATATCCTGCAGACTACAACAGTATATCCTGCAGGCTACAACAGTACATCCTACAGGCTACAACAGTATATCCCACAGACTACAACAGTATATCATGCAGACTACAACAGTATATCACGACTACAACAGTATATCCTACAGACTACAACAGTATATCCTACAGACTACAACAGTATATCCTACATACTATAACAGTATATCCTACAGACTACAACAGTATATCCTACAGGCTACAACATTATATCCCACAGACTACAACAGTATATCATGCAGACTACAACAGTATATCCTACAGGCTACAACAGTATATCCCACAGACTACAACAGTATATCATGCAGACTACAACAGTATATCCTACAGACTACAACAGTATATCCTACAGACTACAACAGTATATCCTACAGACTACAACAGTATATCCTACAGGCTACAACAGTATATCCTGCAGACTACAACAGTATATCCTGCAGACTACAACAGTATATCCTACAGACTACAACAGTATATCCTACAGGCTACAACAGTATATCCTGCAGGCTACAACAGTATATCCTACATACTACAACAGTATATCCTACAGACTACAACAGTATATCCTACAGACTACAACAGTATATCCTACAGACTACAACAGTACATCCTACAGACTACAACAGTATATCCTACAGACTACAACAGTATATCCTACAGACTACAACAGTATATCCCACAGACTACAACAGTATATCATGCAGACTACAACAGTATATCCTACAGACTACAACAGTATATCCTACAGACTACAACAGTATATCCTACAGACTACAACAGTATATCCTACAGACTACAACAGTATATCCTGCAGGCTACAACAGTACATCCTGCAGACTACAACAGTATATCCTGCAGGCTACAACAGTACATCCTACAGACTACAACAGTATATCCTGCAGGCTACAACAGTATATCCTACAGACTACAACAGTATATCCTGCAGGCTACAACAGTATATCCCACAGACTACAACAGTATATCCTGCACACTACAACAGTATATCCTACACACTACAACAGTATATCCTGCAGACTACAACAGTATATCCTACAGACTACAACAGTATATCCTACAGGCTACAACAGTATATCCTACACACTACAACAGTATATCCTACAGACTACAACAGTATATCCTGCAGACTACAACAGTATATCCTGCAGGCTACAACAGTACATCCTACAGGCTACAACAGTATATCCCACAGACTACAACAGTATATCATGCAGACTACAACAGTATATCCTACAGACTACAACAGTATATCCTACAGACTACAACAGTATATCCTACAGACTACAACAGTATATCCTACATACTACAACAGTATATCCTACAGACTACAACAGTATATCCTACAGGCTACAACATTATATCCCACAGACTACAACAGTATATCATGCAGACTACAACAGTATATCCTACAGGCTACAACAGTATATCCCACAGACTACAACAGTATATCATGCAGACTACAACAGTATATCCTACAGACTACAACAGTATATCCTACAGACTACAACAGTATATCCTACAGGCTACAACAGTATATCCTGCAGACTACAACAGTATATCATGCAGACTACAACAGTATATCCTACAGACTACAACAGTATATCCTACAGGCTACAACAGTATATCCTACAGGCTACAACATTATATCCTACAGACTACAACAGTATATCCTACAGGCTACAACAGTACATCCTACAGACTACAACAGTATATCCTACAGACTACAACAGTATATCCTACAGACTACAACAGTATATCCTACAGACTACAACAGTATATCCTACAGACTACAACAGTATATCCTACATACTACAACAGTATATCCCACACACTACAACAGTATATCCTGCAGACTACAACAGTATATCCTGCAGGCTACAACAGTATATCCTACAGACTACAACAGTATATCCTACAGACTACAACAGTATATCCTACAGACTACAACAGTATATCCTGCAGACTACAACAGTACATCCCGCAGGCTACAACAGTATATCCTACAGACTACAACAGTATATCCTACAGACTACAACAGTATATCCTGCAGACTACAACAGTATATCCTACAGACTACAACAGTATATCCTACAGACTACAACAGTATATCCTACAGACTACAACAGTATATCCCGCACACTACAACAGTATATCCTACAGACTACAACAGTATATCCTACAGACTACAACAGTATATCCTACAGACTACAACAGTATATCCTGCACACTACAACAGTATATCCTGCACACTACAACAGTATATCCTGCAGACTACAACAGTATATCCTGCAGGCTACAACAGTATATCCTGCACACTACAACAGTATATCCTGCACACTACAACAGTATATCCTGCAGACTACAACAGTATATCCTGCAGGCTACAACAGTATATCCTGCAGGCTACAACAATATATCCTGCACACTACAACAGTATATCCTGCACACTACAACAGTATATCCTACAGACTACAACAGTATATCCTACAGGTTACAACAGTATATCCTACAGTCTACACCAGTACATCCTGCAGGCTACAACAGTATATCCTACAGACTACAACAGTATATCCTACAGACTACAACAATATATCCCACAGGCTACAACAGTATATCCTACAGGCTACAACAGTATATCCTGCACACTACAACAGTATATCCCACAGACTACAACAGTATATCGCACATGCTACAACAGTATATCCCACAGGCTACAATAGTATATCCTGCAGGCTACAACAGTATATCCTACAGGCTACAACAGTATATCCTGCACACTACAACAGTATATCCCACAGACTACAACAGTATATCGCACATGCTACAACAGTATATCCCACAGGCTACAATAGTATATCCTGCAGGCTACAACAGTATATCCGGCACACTACAACAGTATATCCTGCACACTACAACATTATATCCTGCAGGCTACAACAGTATATCCGGCAGGCTACAACAGTACATCCTGCAGGCTACAACAGTACATCCTGCAGGCTACACCAGTATATCCAGCAGGCTACAACAGTATATCATGCGGGCTACAACAGTATATCATGCAGGCTACAACAGTATATCATGCAGGCTACAACAGTATATCATGCAGGCTACAACCGTACATCCTGCAGGCTACAACAGTATATCCTGCAGGCTATAACAGTATATCCTGCAGGCTATAACAGTATATCCTGCAGGCTATAACAGTATATCCTGCAGGCTACAACAGTACATCCGGCAGGCTACAACAGTATATCCTGCAGGCTACAACAGTATATACGGCAGGCTACAACAGTATATCCTGCAGGCTACAACAGTATATCCTGCAGGCTACAACAGTACATCCTGCAGGCTACGACAGTACTCGTCCTGCAGGCTACAACAGTACATCCTGCAGGCTACAACAGTACATCCTGCAGGCTACAACAGTACATCCTGCAGGCTACAACAGTATATCCTGCAGGCTACAACAGTATATCCTGCAGGCTACAACAGTACATCCTGCAGGCTACGACAGTACTCGTCCTGCAGGCTACAACAGTACATCCTGCAGGCTACAACAGTACATCCTGCAGGCTACAACAGTATATCCTGCAGGCTATAACAGTATATCCTGCAGGCTATAACAGTATATCCTGCATGCTACAACAGTACATCCGGCAGGCTACAACAGTATATCCTGCAGGCTACAACAGTATATACGGCAGGCTACAACAGTATATCCTGCAGGCTACAACAGTATATCCTGCAGGCTACAACAGTACATCCTGCAGGCTACGACAGTACTCGTCCTGCAGGCTACAACAGTACATCCTGCAGGCTACAACAGTACATCCTGCAGGCTACAACAGTATATCCTGCAGGCTACAACAGTATATCCTGCAGGCTATAACAGTATATCCTGCAGGCTACAACAGTACATCCGGCAGGCTACAACAGTATATCCTGCAGGCTACAACAGTATATACGGCAGGCTACAACAGTACATCCTGCAGGCTACAACAGTATATACGGCAGGCTACAACAGTATATACGGCAGGCTACAACAGTATATACGGCAGGCTACAACAGTATATACGGCAGGCTACAACAGTATATACGGCAGGCTACAACAGTATATACGGCAGGCTACAACAGTATGTCATGCTAATAATATAATATATCATAATATAAATACATCAACTCATAATACAGCAAATAGAAACGTACTTTCAAACTATCATCTTTTTGTCTGAATCAAAACCTCCTGATATTCTACCATAAATATGTGCATGCGTTTCTACAAGTGAGTCATTGCCCTTGAATGTATGGTCTTGGGCCTTGTGTGGTATATACACGTACACCTCTGCGACCTCAACATCAGCACTATTTGACCTCAAGTCTGGTGAAATTCCAGTAGTATGAGTGTTATTTCACATGGTATGAAGCACTTCTGTGCATGCTTATACTCAAGGTATGACACTCTGGAATCACACCAGATAACCTTTATAATACATTTCAAACAAATGTACACACACTGAATATATTACATAGTGACATTACTTACAGGTCTACATGCTATCTGCTAGATGAGAGTACACATCCGAGATGAAATACACGTCAACATGCAGACGTCATATACTATGCCAATGACTATCTGCATTTACACACATGTTCAATAACGACCAGTCACAAACCACGAAACACCTAAAACAGAATGTAAAATATTTTCGAATTAATATGATAACATAGGAATGAGTTGGTTATTACTGACACAGTGGTAGCGCGTTCGCTTCAGGTACGAAATGCCCAGGGTTCGAGCCTCCGCTGGAGCCGTTACGATTGTGCCCTTAGGCAAGGCATTTCAATTCCACGTTGCCTCTTCTCTCTACCTCATGGTGATGGTTTACATCAGGAATGAGGTCTCGAGATCAATTGAAATAAGGAATTGGACAGATTTTCAACAATTATTTACAACAATTGTAATTAAGGAATTGGTCAGATTTCCAAGCACTTTCCAGGCCTTGAATATTTTTTCAAATTCAAATACTTTCAAGGACCCGTAGGAACCCTGTCAGATTTCTTGTTAATGGTAGTTGAGATACAGTTGAATGAATAACCAGATCAAAAGCCGTGATTCAGGTTAGTGACGATCTTGTTCCGTTTTAGCTTTCATTATTAACTCTTTCAACACCAAGTAACTGACATGGACTGGTCCATGATATTCTTAGACCAATAAATGAATAAGAAAATTACATTCGGACCAGTTCATTTATCAAGATGGGTAATTTTGTCTAAAATTAGTAATACTACTTGCAAAAAGTGCAGATCCTGGATCTACACTTTTTGTAAGCCTATATAGAGGTCTGTGGTGTTGAAAGGGTTAAGCTACACATAATATGTTAGAGAATCTTGCACATTACATAAGTTAATGATACCGGCTAGATTCTCTGGCCAGATGTTCTCGGCTAGATGTCCATCACCTTTCTTGAAGATGGGGGCAATCGTAACGGCTCTAACAGTGCTCGTACTCTGTGCCTTTTGTACCTGAAGCGAACGAGTTACCACTGCGCTATCATGACTTCCACACAAAAAACATTACACTCATGTACTAGTCCTATATATAAGACCTCTACATCATTTTTTCCGATCTGTTATTTGAAAAATGCCTTGATAGTAAAATGTCACATATTTCGGGTATAAATATTTGGATTAATGGTATAGTCGTTTCTTAACATACCGCTGGTCGTAACATACCGAGGCATCCACAATTTTTTAGAACGAGGTATAATAACGCCACCTATCATTCTTTCCATTGGATCAATGTTGACCCAGAAAGGTAATCATGTGTTGATAAACAAGAAATCATAAACTGTCAACGTAAGTGGTGAGTAAATTACTGATGCAAGATGCTTACCTGAATATCAAGATCTATGTAAAATTACCCCACCCCTTTATCTGAAAAAATGCTCTAAATGTCCATGATATATATTTATGTTCATTCCAACTTTGTAAAATGGCGGTCTGCTATCTGATATTTATGAATGAAACTGTTTTGATCACGTGTTTAGGTTACTACATAATTCCCGTAATTCCAAATATGGGCATAATTTTAAGGTCAGAGAGGTGCTTTTTCTATTGAATGATTATTTTTCAAAACAGATCCCCCAACAAATTTAGTATATTTTATTAAAATCAAGTTGATGTTCATATATATGGAACTCTCTCCCGTGATGTACATCTATTGACATGTGGAGTTATAGCCAGATTCCCGCATTTTATTATTCATAAAAAGTACCGTAGGCCCATCGTGGGCCTAAAGCTATTTGTTGTTTTCTGGTGGGATTAAAAAGATATTCATGTTTTATGTTAAAATGATATATATATATACTGCTAGACTTACATAATATACAGATTAAGATCTCTATCAAATACTCACATACTTTTATTATGACTAACTTTGTATAAACACCCAAATCAGGGCCTCGGCCATTTGCCGCGATATACTCGGAACTACTGACTAAGCAACTGCTGACACGGTGGCGTTAAAAATATGATAAACACAAGCGATTCCCAATAGTATTTCTTCTTTGTGTATTTGTAATGTTGAAGTGGAGAAGTCATAGGATGAAGCAAAATGAGGTTTAAATTCAGGTACATAATAGTATATCTGTATTTTGGTGTTTAATAGCTAGTACCGCGATATACCCATAATGCATCCTACGACTTTAAGTCCATAGACTGAGATGTTTTTACACATGTACTAGACCTATATATAAGACCTCTACCGTTTTTTTGATCTGTTATTTCGAGAAAAATGCCTTGATAGTAAAATGTTACATGTTTCAATTGTAAATATTTGGACCCTACACGCCACGTCAATTCTAATAAACAGATAAAGCTCTATTGATCAAACTTGAACAGTCACATTCTTTCATCAGAAACATTCAATATACCGATTCGCTTCCGAATAACTTAAATAAAAACTAATTAAATAGAATAATAAAGAAATAAAATAGAAACAAAGGAATCTTACCTATCTGTCCACCATTATCGGTATTCCTCTTTGCAAATGGGGGAGATTAATATAAGGGAAGTAACTATGGTAGAATCAGATTTTTAAAAGTTGTACGTAGTATCTTGAAGCAGCTCTGTAAACTCACATAAATGGATAGAATTGCTTCAATATCCAATATTTTATATACTATTTCAGCGGTATGACTAGAATGCGAAAAGGACATTTTCGGCGAAAAGAGGCGAAAAGAACATGAAGTGCGAAAAGGAGCTGCGAAAAGAACATGAAATGCGAAAAGGAGCTGCGAAAAGAACATGAAATGCGAAAAGGAGCTGCGAAAAGAAGCTGATGCGAAAAGGGCATACGAAAGCGGCATACAGTGCGAAAAGGACCTGCGAAAAGAACATACTGTATGAAAAACCTGCGAAAAGAACATGTTGGCATCATAAAAGTACCGTATAACAATAGTGTATAGGAATATTTCGCTACATTACTATTTTATTTAAATTATTGTGAAATTGTCCTAAATTGCATTGCATATTCAACGTGCACACATTGATACATATACGCCGAGAACCTTGTGTGGGAGGCTTCCTTGCGGAGCTGTTATATGTGTCAATGTGTTCACTTTGAATGTGTATCGTCCGTCTGCATATTACTCGTCAATGTCGTCCGTCATTTTCAATGTACACAGCACTGTAAATAATATTTTGTTATATGCACATTTAGTTCTGTACATGTACATGTAGCTTTTAAATGACAATGTTCAACATTATTCCCGCCTCATTGCAAACAGCTCTATATGAACAGTCCGTGTGACGACCAGTCCTAGGGACGATCGGGTTTGGCACGAACAGTCCCGTGCATCATCATAATCGATTTAGCAAAATATTCCTGACACAATTGTTATACTTTTCTGATACCAAAATGTTCTTTTCGCTGGTTCTTCATACAATATGTTCTTTTCGCATGTCCTTTTCGCACTGTATGCCTCTTTCGTATGCCCTTTTCGCATCAGCTCCTTTTCGCATGTCCTTTTTGCCCTTCATTTACTTTTCGCAACTTCTTTTCGCACTTCATGTTCTTTTCGCAGCTCCTTTTCGCACTTCATGTTCTTTTCGCCTCTTTTCGCATTCTAGCTATACCCCTATTTCAGGGGCTCTATCCAAATGATATAACACCGGATGCTTAAACCATCACTAGATATACCCTATTTTGCAATAAGCGTTAATAATCATTTAGGTCAGAAAGTGTGCCAACATGTCTACATCCCCGCGAGGGGTTTGACATTAGATGAAGATAGATATAACTAGAGTTACGGCATGCGAAGCAACCTACTAGACTGTGTCTCGGACTTCCTTTTTCAGGCGTACCCAGTCAGTAGTGCTTGAATGGCAACACACATCCTTGCTCCTGTAATCAGCGGTATCCCACAAGGCACTGTTCTTGGGCAGTTTTTGTTCTTACAATTCAGTTTCTTTTTACAGTATCGCCAATAAAACACAGTCTCTAAGGCATAGTTCGTAGACACGCAGCTAGAACAAGTCAAGTGTAACAAAATGGTCAGAATTGCAAATAATTCCAGTTGGGATACTGTGAATGAATATGAGAAAGCCGACTATGCTAGTGATGAAGAGCATTCATGATCGCAAGATTAGACAAGCAGAAGAGAGGGCGAAATAAGTGGACCGCAGCAGTAAGCGAGTGACAGATGCTGTTATGAAGGTATGCAATTATAAGTTATTGGGACGCGATTATGGGTAATGACACCCACGTATTTATAACCCGAAGGGGATCACGATTTAATTCCCCACCACCACTCTCTCAGCCAAATCAGAATGAGGACTGTATTGTGTTGCCGTTGCTACGGCTCGTCTTTGTGTGTATGATTTAAAGGGTTATAGCACCCATGCATAAGCCGAAGTAGTTATCTCCCCATCCCTTTCAGAGCCAAAGCTATCCAACAATAGTATACTTTGGAACATGTGCAGGATTGTCACGTCAAGTAGCCTTGTTGACGTGCTGCATTGGTCATGACCCTTTGGTGAAGTTGGAAACTTGCAACACTATATAGTGTTCTAAAGATATATTAGGTAAGTCAGAACATTTGATATATTAAGCATTATATTAAGTGTGTATCTACTCTATATTCCATAAGCCATTGCTTTCTAAATGTATTCCTTCCAGTTCCATTGTATGGTCGAAGCAAGTCTAATATGAATCTTTGGACATGAATTTGCAAAAATTGTATTGTTGGAGCGTTTGTAATATTTATTAATTCATTTTATGCTCTCATTAATATTTGGAATATTTGCATAGTATAATTCTAGAATTGGGACAAAAGCTCTATAATTGTCCTTAATCCAATTGATCGACGGATAGGTACCGGATCTGGTGTATTTGGTGTAGTATATATTTGATTCCCTCTTTGTCTTTCTCGATATATGCTAGCAATACATTACAATGGCATATTCCTAAATATACTCTCTAGGTTGGTTTCTTATACATTATGAATGCACTGCTTTTCAAATTGTTGGCGTCATGTTTACTGTTGTTCCCTAACCAGATGTTGTATGATAAATGTGATTTTATCCAAATCGTGTTAATGAACTGATAACATTGTTTTACAAATAAGTACCCATTGTATATACTGTATGAGATATGTCGAGATAGAGATAATTTAATAATCACAAGAAGCGATAGTAGAATAAACTTGTTAGCATGTTGTGCAAAGGAAACAAACGATAAAAACAGAGGAAAACACATAATAGGACCTATCTACTTTTAGGGAGTATTCAGGGGCAGTAACTGACCGATGTCCCTCATTATTTCAACATTTTCACTGGTACGTGTTTGCATGTGAAACACTACAAGCTGGAACCACCATCTAGACCATTTATAACGTAACATCCTAGAGAATGTGCAATATTGCATTTGTATAGTTGTTCGTGGAAGTCGTGATAGCGCAGTGGATGCGCGTTCGCTTCAGGTGCGAACGGTCCGGAGTTCGAGCCCCACTGGAACAGTTACGATTGTGCCCTTAGGCAAGGTATTTAAATTCCACATGCCTCTTCTCTCTCCCTTGTGGTGATGGATTCTATCAGGAATGAGGTCTCGAGAGTGATTAATATAAGTTGTAAGAAATTGTTTCGCAATCGAGCTAAAATAATTTTGTATAAACTATAGTTGTTCACCGAACTTGTTCTACCCAATCATTAGACAACATGATACAATGTTTAAACGCAACCTAACTCGTGTATTTCTTAATTGCTTACATGGAAATTGAATGCAAACATGTGCAGGTGTCCCAATTGACGACATGAATTATAATGTGGAATTCTGTGGAGAAATACAATAGGGGTACACAATAAATTTAAATTAAGTACACTGACTCTAAATGAATTTGAGCATAAGCAGTATACATGATTGTAAAGCGTTCGTGGATACTGTATCCACCTCGGATCCTAGGGGGTATGAGTTCGAACCAGCCATACTGACGGTGGTTATATCCTTAAGCAGGACATGCAAATCTATCGTGCCTCTTCTCTCCATTATGGCGATGAATTCCATAAGGAATGAGATCTCATAAGTGATTAAGCCAGGAATGAGATCTCATAAGTGATTACGCCAGGAATGAGATATCATAAGTGATTACGCCAGGAATGAGATCGCTTAAGTGATTAAGCCAGGAATGAGATCCCATAAGTGATTAAGCCAGGAATGAGATCCCATAAGTGATTAAGCCAGGAATGAGATCCAATAAGTGATTAAGCCAGGAATGAGATCCAATAAGTGATTAAGCCAGGAATGAGATCTCATAAGTGATTAAGCCAGGAATGAGATCCAATAACTGTAAACATTTATTTCGCATTCAATCAAATAGAAATATATATACTAATTGTGAAGCTGAACAGCTCTAATAGTGATCTACAGTCTACATCCGTTATGTCAAAGTCGGTTATGTCGAATTCTCCGGTTATCTCGAAGTCGGATCGAAGTCCCGTTTCAGACACTATAATTTTACATATAACTGGATCCGTTTATATCAAATTCCGTGACGTCAAACTTCGGTTATGTCGAAGTATTGTGTTCGGTCCGACGGAATTCGACATAACGGACGTAGACTGTATGTAATAAGGTAATACATTAAGAGAATAGTAATCTTACATGTGTCGTAAAATCCAAAACAGCGATGAAAAGTTTAAACTTTATTTATTTTACAACAATTGCGAAGCAAGTTTTAACAATTTATATTAATCACTCTCGTTGGCGCGGGTGGAAGTGTATTATGTGGTCATTCGTGTGGGAGGATACCGGAGTACTCGGGGGAAAACCCACCTGTCCGAGCTGGCGATCACCGTACCATCTCACACACTTTCAGGTCCGAGGATCGAAACCGGGTTGCATTTGTGAGAAGCGAGCGCGCTAACCATTGCGCTAATCGGACAGCCAACACAGCAATGAAATTGTCCTTGAAATTAGACTGTTCAAAGTTATACAAACAACTATAACCATACATCCACATTATATAACAGTAATATTGTATTATCTATACATGTATAATATAAATGTATAAACTAGTACTTGCCCCAAACGTGTCCCCTGGACCAATCTCCTGGACCGTTTTCGTAAACTTCCTGCCATTAGTTGGGCTTACTTCTTCAACATTCGCCATAACAAATCCAGACAATACTATATAGAATGCTTCAGGACGGTGGCCTTGTTTCAATACCACTCTTCTAGCCTCGTAGCTGCAAGTTGAAACCACTAGCCTTTGACAGATGCGGTTACCTTCCCGGACAACATACATGTCCAGTTCACCGTACCAACTAACCGTGTGGAAGACGTTATAGCGAAGTGGTAGCGAGTTGGTTTCAGGATAGTGCAATGATACAGTGAGATACCCATTCCAGAGTCTCCTATGGTTCTTGTACGTGCACGGCGTAACGCACCGACACGAAACCTCGGGTCTATAGTCTCATTTTAAAGACTGTTAATTTTATTAGGGTCAGACGGGGGATCGAACCTGCGATTACCATTCCGTTATTTGGTCATAGGTTGGACCGTTATATTATATGAGACAACACGAAGGTATTGGGATATGAGACAACACGAATGTATTGGGATATGAGACAACACGAATGTATTGGGATATGAGACAACACGAAGGTATTGGGATATGAGACAACACGAAGGTATTGGGATATGAGACAACACGAAGGTATTGGGATATGAGACAACACGAAGGTATTAGGATATGAGACAACACGAAGGTATTGGGATATGAGACAACACGAAGGTATTGGGATATGAGACAACACGATGGTATTGGGATATGAGACAACAATAAGCTATAGGGATATAAGACAACAGGACGATATTGGAATATGAGACAAAACGAAGCTATTGAGATATGAGACAACACGAAGCTATTGGGATATGAGACAACAAGAAGCTATAGGGATATAAGACAACAGGACGATATTGGAATATGAGACAAAAAAAGCTATTGAGATATGAGACAACACGAAGGTATTGGTGATACTATAGTAAACTACTTTCACGATTGCGCTATCGTCACAACCAAAACATGATTGCTCAAAACACTAAAAGAACTAACTATATTCATCATGCATTAAGCAATTTTGTTAAACAATCCAGTGAAGGATGAACAGTATATTTCAAATTATTGTTACCGATATTGGTAATGCTGCTAAAGAAATAGTTTTGTATGAAACAAATTGTTGAAATAGTGATCATGATGCGCATATTCCAAAGGCAAATTGTTGAAATAGGGTCATGATGCGCATATTCTAAAGGCAAATTGTTGAAATAGTGATTATGAGGCGCATATTCCAAAGGCAAACAGTTGAAATAGGGTCATGATGCGCATATTCCAAAGGCAAATTGTTGAAATTGGGTCATGATGCGCATATTCCAAAGGCAAAATGTTGAAATAGGGTCATGATGCGCATATTCCAAAGGCAAATTGTTGAAATTGGGTCATGATGCGCATATTCCAAAGGCAAAATGTTGAAATAGGGTCATGATGCGCATATTCCAAAGGCAAATTGTTGAAATAGGGTCATGATGCGCATATTCCAAAGGCAAATTGTTGAAATAGTGATTATGAGGCGCATATTCCAAAGGCAAACTGTTGAAATAGGGTTATAATGCGTATATTCCAAAGGCAAATTGTTGAAATAGTGATTATGAGGCGCATATTCCAAAGGCAAACTGTTGAAATAGGGTTATGATGCGCATATTCCAAAGGCAAACTGTTGAAATAGGGTCATGATGCGCATATTCCAAAGGCAAAATGTTGAAATAGGGTCATGATGCGCATATTCCAAAGGCAAATTGTTGAAATAGGGTCAGGATGGGCATATTCCAAAGGTAAACTGTTGAAATAGTGATTATGATGCGCATATTCCAAAGGCAAATTGTTGAAATAGTGATTATGAGGCGCATATTCCAAAGGCAAAATGTTGAAATAGGGTCATGATGCGCATATTCCAAAGGCAAATTGTTGAAATAGGGTCATGATGCGCATATTCCAAAGGCAAACTGTTGAAATAGGGTTATGATGCGCATATTCCAAAGGCAAACTGTTGAAATAGGGTCATGATGCGCATATTCCAAATATAAAGGCATTTCATGATCTAACGTTCTGATTTTGTTTATTATTTGTCAGTTTTCAAATGAAATGCCACTTATATTATTTTCCACCCATTTATATTGAACATAGCTCCATTATGATGTGTTCAGTGTGTTCGTAGGCATCAAAAACATGGTATTTGGTGCAAACAATTAAGCTTTATCACCCTTCATTCAAAGGTTATGGGCGTTTTAAGTTTCCCATGGCGGTCATTTTTGGTTTTAGAAATTTGGGTAACGAAAAATCAAAATTGAGCTTGGCAAACAAAATATTCATTTTCAGCATACCCAAATCCCTTGGAAAAAGATGTTTGCCAACTTTTCCTCAAAAACGCCTCATAAACTCTAAGCGCCAACATTTCGCTGAAATTGTCCCAGTCTAAAAGGCAAATTGTTGAAATAGGATCATGCTGCGCATATTCCAAAGGCAAATGTTGAAATATAGTCATGATGCGCATATTCCAAAGGCAAACTGTTGAAATAGGGTTATGATGCGCATATTCCAAAGGCAAACTGTTGAAATAGTGATTATGATGCGCATATTCCAAAGGCAAATTGTTGAAATAGTGATTATGAGGCGCATATTCCAAAGGCAAACTGTTGAAATAGGGTTATGATGCGCATATTCCAAAGGTAAAATGTTGAAATAGGGTCATGATGCGCATATTCCAAAGGCAAATTGTTGAAATAGGGTCATGATGCGCATATTCCAAAGGTAAACTGTTGAAATAGTGATTATGATGCGCATATTCCAAAGGCAAATTGTTGAAATAGTGATTATGAGGCGCATATTCCAAAGGCAAAATGTTGAAATAGGGTCATGATGCGCATATTCCAAAGGCAAATTGTTGAAATAGGGTCATGATGCGCATATTCCAAAGGCAAACTGTTGAAATAGGGTTATGATGCGCATATTCCAAAAGCAAACTGTTGAAATAAGGTCATGATGCGCATATTCCAAATATAAAGGCATTTCATGATCTAACGTTCTGATTTTGTTTATTATTTGTCAGTTTTCAAATGAAATGCCACTTATATTATTTTCCACCCATTTATATTCAACATAGCTCCATTATGATGTGTTCAGTGTGTTCGTAGGCATCAACAACATGGTATTTGGTGCAAACAATTAAGCTTTATCACCCTTCATTCAAAGGTTATGGGCGTTTTAAGTTTCCCATGGCGGCCATTTTTGGTTTTAGCAATTTGGGTAACGAAAAATCAAAATTGAGCTTGGCAAACAAAATATTCATTTTCAGCATACCCAAATCCCTTGGAAAAAGATGTTTGCCAACTTTTCCTCAAAAACGCCTCATAAACTCTAAGCGCCAACATTTCGCTGAAATTGTCCCAGTCTAAAAGGCAAATTGTTGAAATAGGATCATGATGCGCATATTCCAAAGGCAAATGTTGAAATAGGGTCATGATGCGCATATTCCAAAGGCAAACTGTTGAAATAGGGTCATGATGCGCATATTCCAAAGGCAAACTGTTGAAATAGTGATTATGATGTACATATTCCAAAGGCAAATTGTTGAAATAGTGATTATGAGGCGCATATTCCAAAGGCAAACTGTTGAAATAGGGTTATGATGCGCATATTCCAAAGGTAAAATGTTGAAATAGGGTTATGATGCGCATATTCCAAAGGCAAATTGTTGAAATAGGGTCAAGATGCGCATATTCCAAAGGCAAACTGTTGAAATAGTGATTATGATGCGCATATTCCAAAGGCAAACTGTTGAAATAGTGATTATGATGCGCATATTCCAAAGACAAATTGTTGAAATAGTGATTATGAGGCGCATATTCCAAAGGCAAACTGTTGAAATAGGGTCATGATGCGCATATTCCAAAGGCAAAATGTTGAAATAGGGTCATGATGCGCATATTCCAAAGGCAAATTGTTGAAATAGGGTCATGATGCGCATATTCCAAAGGCAAATGTTGAAATAGGTATGAGGCGCATATTCCAAAGGCAAACTGTTGAAATAGGGTTATAATGCGTATATTCCAAAGGCAAAATGTTGAAATAGGGTCATGATGCGCATATTCCAAAGGCAAACTGTTGAAATAGGGTTATGATGCGCATATTCCAAAGGCAAACTGTTGAAATAGGGTCATGATGCGCATATTCCAAAGGCAAAATGTTGAAATAAGGTCATGATGCGCATATTCCAAAGGCAAA
>CM026391.1:84187454-84248361 GCA_014843695.1 Archivesica marissinica
TCCCTCTGTCTGTATGAACACGAGTATGATAGTGGATTACTGTAGCAGGGTTCCCTCTGTCTGTATGAACACGAGTATGATATTGGATGTTGGATTACTGTAGCAGGGTTCCCTCTGTCTGTATGAACACGAGTATGATATTGGATGTTGGATTACTGTAGCAGGGTTCCCTCTGTCTATGAACACGAGTATGATATTGGATGTTGGATTACTGTAGCAGGGTTCCCTCTGTCTGTATGAACACGAGTATGATATTGGATTTGGATTACTGTAGCAGGGTTCCCTCTGTCTGTAAACACGAGTGTGATATTGGATGTTGGATTACTGTAACAGGGTTCCCTCTGTCTGTATGAACACGAGTATGATAGTGGATTACTGTAGCAGGGTTCCCTCTGTCTGTATGAACACGAGTATGATATTGGATGTTGGATTACTGTAGCAGGGTTCCCTCTGTCTGTATGAACACGAGTATGATATTGGATGTTGGATTACTGTAGCAGGGTTCCCTCTGTCTGTATGAACATGAGTATGATATTGGATGTTGGATTACTGTAGCAGGGTTCCCTCTGTCTATGAACACGAGTATGATATTGGATGTTGGATTACTGTAGCAGGGTTCCCTCTGTCTGTATGAACACGAGTATGATAGTGGATTACTGTAACAGGGTTCCCTCTGTCTGTATGAACACGAGTATGATAGTGGATTACTGTAGCAGGGTTCCCTCTGTCAGTATGAACACGAGTATGATATTGGATGTTGGATTACTGTAGCAGGGTTCCCTCTGTCTGTATGAACACGAGTATGATAGTGGATTACTGTAGCAGGGTTCCCTCTGTCTGTATGAACACGAGTATGATATTGGATGTTGGATTACTGTAGCAGGGTTCCCTCTGTCTATGAACACGAGTATGATATTGGATGTTGGATTACTGTAGCAGGGTTCCCTCTGTCTATGAACACGAGTATGATATTGGATGTTGGATTACTGTAGCAGGGTTCCCTCTGTCTGTATGAACACGAGTATGATATTGGATATTGGATTACTGTAGCAGGGTTCCCTCTGTCTGTATGAACACGAGTATGATATTGGATGTTGGATTACTGTAACAGGGTTCCCTCTGTCTGTATGAACACGAGTATGATAGTGGATTACTGTAGCAGGGTTCCCTCTGTCTGTATGAACACGAGTATGATATTGGATGTTGGATTACTGTAACAGGGTTCCCTCTGTCTGTATGAACATGAGTATGATATTGGATGTTGGATTACTGTAGCAGGGTTCCCTCTGTCTATGAACACGAGTATGATATTGGATGTTGGATTACTGTAGCAGGGTTCCCTCTGTCTGTATGAACACGAGTATGATATTGGATGTTGGATTACTGTAGCAGGGTTCCCTCTGTCTGTATGAACACGAGTATGATATTGGATGTTGGATTACTGTAACAGGGTTCCCTCTGTCTGTATGAACACGAGTATGATATTGGATGTTGGATTACTGTAGCAGGGTTCCCTCTGTCTATGAACACGAGTATGATATTGGATGTTGGATTACTGTAGCAGGGTTCCCTCTGTCTGTATGAACACGAGTATGATAGTGGATTACTGTAGCAGGGTTCCCTCTGTCTGTATGAACACGAGTATGATATTGGATGTTGGATTACTGTAGCAGGGTTCCCTCTGTCTGTATGAACACGAGTATGATATTGGATGTTGGATTACTGTAGCAGGGTTCCCTCTGTCTATGAACACGAGTATGATATTGGATGTTGGATTACTGTAGCAGGGTTCCCTCTGTCTGTATGAACACGAGTATGATATTGGATGTTGGATTACTGTAGCAGGGTTCCCTCTGTCTGTATGAACACGAGTATGATAGTGGATTACTGTAGCAGGGTTCCCTCTGTCTGTATGAACACGAGTATGATATTGGATGTTGGATTACTGTAGCAGGGTTCCCTCTGTCTATGAACACGAGTATGATATTGGATGTTGGATTACTGTAGCAGGGTTCCCTCTGTCTATGAACACGAGTATGATATTGGATGTTGGATTACTGTAGCAGGGTTCCCTCTGTCTGTATGAACACGAGTATGATATTGGATGTTGGATTACTGTAGCAGGGTTCCCTCTGTCTGTATGAACACGAGTATGATATTGGATGTTGGATTACTGTAGCAGGGTTCCCTCTGTCTGTATGAACACGAGTATGATATTGGATGTTGGATTACTGTAGCAGGGTTCCCTCTGTCTGTATGAACACGAGTATGATATTGGATGTTGGATTACTGTAGCAGGGTTCCCTCTGTCTGTATGAACACGAGTATGATATTGGATGTTGGATTACTGTAGCAGGGTTCCCTCTGTCTGTATGAACACGAGTATGATATTGGATGTTGGATTACTGTAGCAGGGTTCCCTCTGTCTATGAACACGAGTATGATATTGGATGTTGGATTACTGTAGCAGGGTTCCCTCTGTCTGTATGAACACGAGTATGATATTGGATGTTGGATTACTGTAGCAGGGTTCCCTCTGTCTGTATGAACACGAGTATGATAGTTGGATTACTGTAGCAGGGTTCCCTCTGTCTGTATGAACACGAGTATGATATTGGATGTTGGATTACTGTAACAGGGTTCCCTCTGTCTGTATGAACATGAGTATGATATTGGATGTTGGATTACTGTAGCAGGGTTCCCTCTGTCTATGAACACGAGTATGATATTGGATGTTGGATTACTGTAGCAGGGTTCCCTCTGTCTATGAACACGAGTATGATATTGGATGTTGGATTACTGTAACAGGGTTCCCTCTGTCTGTATGAACACGAGTATGATAGTGGATTACTGTAGCAGGGTTCCCTCTGTCGTATGAACACGAGTATGATATTGGATGTTGGATTACTGTAGCAGGGTTCCCTCTGTCTGTATGAACACGAGTATGATATTGGATGTTGGATTACTGTAGCAGGGTTCCCTCTGTCTGTATGAACACGAGTATGATATTGGATGTTGGATTACTGTAGCAGGGTTCCCTCTGTCTGTATGAACATGAGTATGATATTGGATGTTGGATTACTGTAACAGTGTTCCCTCTCTCTCAAAGTTTGTCTGAGCCACTTCTGTTGCCATTTGAAAAAACTTGAGCGAATTAAAAATAACTTGGAGCCAACTAAGAGCCACATAGTTCACAAATAAATATTTGAAGCCATGTATTTGACAAAAAATGTGCCAAAGAAAGATTTTGCCAAATATTTTCGCCAATTCACAAAATTTGGCACACCGTTAAATAGGCTTACAAAAAGTGCAGATCCAGATGAGCCAGTGCCATGAGCAGTCTCAACAAGATCTGCACTTTTTGCCAGTAATATTACTATTTGTTGACAAAATTACCCATTTTGATGAATGAACTGGTCCAAATTGTTCTTATTAATGAATTGGTCGAAAAATATTATACACCAGTGCATGTGTTGAGTGGGCTAAAAGAAGAATATTGCTATACTTTAAGATGTGGAATAGGGCAAGCAGACATGTGTCTTGTGTTATCTTCACCCATCATCTCCCTAATAACGCTTCCTCCTCTGTGTTGACCATCAGTATTGGCAGTGTCTTCCATATTCCTGTACAATGAGGCTTCGAGGTTGCTAAGTCTACCACGTGCTGATTGCCCTTCTACGTGTTTCTCCCTGCTAGGATGCGACTTGCTGATGAATATGTTAGCCAGCCAATCTGTCCGTATGAGCATCAACAGGATGAAACCAACTCCTACTAGTTTCAGTGTAAGCGACCTGTTTCGTTTTCTCATTTCTCTATCTGATGCCTTCATTTGTCTGTGAAGAAAATACATACAATTTCTAACATGGTACACATTCAATTTCCAGGACTAAAGAATAATAATTACAAGTATGTATTAGTATGATCCTACGTCATCGACTGCAGGCTACAACAGTATATCCTGCAGATTACAACAGTATATCCTGCAGGTACAACAGTATATCCTGCAGTCTACAACAGTATATCCTACAGGCTACAACAGTACATCCTGCAGGCTACAACAGTATATCCTGCAGGCTACAACAGTATATCCTGCAGGCTACAACAGTACATCATGCAGGCTACAACATTATATCCTGCAGTCTACAACAGTACATCATGCAGGCTACAACATTATATCCAGCAGGCTACAACAGTATATCCAGCAGGCTACAAAAATATATCCTACAGGCTACAACAGTATATCCTGCAGGCTACAACAGTATGTCATGCTAATAATATAATATATCATAATATAAATACATCAACTCATAATACAGCAAATAGAAACGTACTTTCAAACTATCATCTTTTTGTCTGAATCAAAACCTCCTGATATTCTACCATAAATATGTGCATGCTTTTCTACAAGTGAGTCATTGCCCTTGAATGTATGGTCTTGGGCCTTGTGTGGTATATACACGTACACCTCTGCGACCTCAACATCAGCACTATTTGACCTCAAGTCTGGTGAAATTCCAGTAGTATGAGTGTTATTTCACATGGTATGAAGCACTTCTGTGCATACTTATACTCAAGGTATGACACTCTGGAATCACACCAGATAACCTTTATAATACATTTCAAACAAATGTACACACACTGAATATAATATATTACATAGTGACATTACTTACAGGTCTACATGCTATCTGCTAGATGAGAGTACACATCCGAGATGAAATACACGTCAACATGCAGACGTCATATACTATGCCAATGACTATCTGCATTTACACACATGTTCAATAACGACCAGTCACAAACCACGAAACACCTAAAACAGAATGTAAAATATTTTCGAATTAATATGATAACATAGGAATGAGTTGGTTATTACTGACACAGTGGTAGCGCGTTCGCTTCAGGTACGAAATGCCCAGGGTTCGAGCCTCCGCTGGAGCCGTTACGATTGTGCCCTTAGGCAAGGCATTTCAATTCCACGTTGCCTCTTCTCTCTACCTCATGGTGATGGTTTACATCAGGAATGAGGTCTCGAGATCAATTGAAATAAGGAATTGGACAGATTTTCAACAATTATTTACAACAATTGTAATTAAGGAATTGGTCAGATTTCCAAGCACTTTCCAGGCCTTGAATATTTTTTCAAATTCAAATACTTTCAAGGACCCGTAGGAACCCTGTCAGATTTCTTGTTAATGGTAGTTGAGATACAGTTGAATGAATAACCAGATCAAAAGCCGTGATTCAGGTTAGTGACGATCTTGTTCCGTTTTAGCTTTCATTATTAACTCTTTCAACACCAAGTAACTGACATGGACTGGTCCATGATATTCTTAGACCAATAAATGAATAAGAAAATTTCATTCGGACCAGTTCATTTATCAAGATGGGTAATTTTGTCTAAAATTAGTAATACTACTGGCAAAAAGTGCAGATCCTGGATCTACACTTTTTGTAAGCCTATATAGAGGTCTGTGGTGTTGAAAGGGTTAAGCTACACATAATATGTTAGAGAATCTTGCACATTACATAAGTTAATGATACCGGCTAGATTCTCTGGCCAGATGTTCTCGGCTAGATGTCCATCACCTTTCTTGAAGATGGGGGCAATCGTAACGGCTCTAACAGTGCTCGTACTCTGTGCCTTTTGTACCTGAAGCGAACGAGCTACCACTGCGCTATCATGACTTCCACAAAAAAACATTACACTCATGGTATGACTAGTCCTATATATAAGACCTCTACATCATTTTTTCCGATCTGTTATTTGAAAAATGCCTTGATAGTAAAATGTCACATATTTCGGGTATAAATATTTGGATTAATGGTATAGTCGTTTCTTAACATACCGCTGGTCGTAACATACCGAGGCATCCACAATTTTTTAGAACGAGGTATAATAACGCCACCTATCATTCTTTCCATTGGATCAATGTTGACCCAGAAAGGTAATCATGTGTTGATAAACAAGAAATCATAAACTGTCAACGTAAGTGGTGAGTAAATTACTGATGCAAGATGCTTACCTGAATATCAAGATCTATGTAAAATTACCCCACCCCTTTATCTGAAAAAATGCTCCAAATGTCCATGATATATATTTATGTTCATTCCAACTTTGTAAAATGGCGGTCTGCTATCTGATATTTATGAATGAAACTGTTTTGATCACGTGTTTAGGTTACTACATAATTCCCGTAATTCCAAATATGGGCATAATTTTAAGGTCAGAGAGGCGCTTTTTCTATTGAATGATTATTTTTCAAAACAGATCCCCCCCACAAATTTAGTATATTTTATTAAAATCAAGTTGATGTTCATATATATGGAACTCTCTCCCGTGATGTACATCTATTGACATGTGGAGTTATAGCCAGATTCCCGCATTTTATTATTCATAAAAAGTAGGCCCATCGTGGGCCTAAAGCTATTTGTTGTTTTCTGGTGGGAGATTAAAAAGATATTCATGTTTTATGTTAAAATGATATATATATACTGCTAGACTTACATAATATACAGATTAAGATCTCTATCAAATACTCACATACTTTTATTATGACTACCTTTGTATAAACACCCAAATCAGGGCCTCGGCCATTTGCCGCGATATACTCGGAACTACTGACTAAGCAACTGCTGACACGGTGGCGTTAAAAATATGATAAACACAAGCGATTCCCAATAGTATTTCTTCTTTGTGTATTTGTAATGTTGAAGTGGAGAAGTCATAGGATGAAGCAAAATGAGGTTTAAATTCAGGTATATCTGTATTTTGGTTTTTAATAGGCTAATAGCTAGTACCGCGATATACCCATAATGCATCCTACGACTTTAAGTCCATAGACTGAGATGTTTCTACACATGTACTAGACCTATATATAAGACCTCTACAGTTTTTTTGATCTGTTATTTCGAGAAAAATGCCTTGATAGTAAAATGTTACATGTTTCAATTGTAAATATTTGGACCCTACACGCCACGTCAATTCTAATAAACAGATAAAGCTCTATTGATCAAACTTGAACAGTCACATTCTTTCATCAGAAACATTCAATATACCGATTCGCTTCCGAATAACTTAAATAAAAAACTAATTAAATAGAATAATAAAGAAATAAAATAGAAACAAAGGAATCTTACCTATCTGTCCACCATTATCGGTATTCCTCTTTGCAAATGGGGGAGATTAATATAAGGGAAGTAACTATGGTAGAATCAGATTTTTAAAAGTTGTACGTAGTATCTTGAAGCAGCTCTGTAAACTCACATAAATGGATAGAATTGCTTCAATATCCAATATTTTATATACCCTTTCAGCGGTATGACTAGAATGCGAAAAGGACATTTTCGGCGAAAAGAGGCGAAAAGAACATGAAGTGCGAAAAGGAGCTGCGAAAAGAACATGAAATGCGAAAAGGAGCTGCGAAAAGAACATGAAATGCGAAAAGGAGCTGCGAAAAGAAGCTGATGCGAAAAGGGCATACGAAAGCGGCATACAGTGCGAAAAGGACCTGCGAAAAGAACATACTGTATGAAAAACCTGCGAAAAGAACATGTTGGCATCATAAAAGTACCGTATAACAATAGTGTATAGGAATATTTCGCTACATTACTATTTTATTTAAATTATTGTGAAATTGTCCTAAATTGCATTGCATATTCAACGTGCACACATTGATACATATACGCCGAGAACCTTGTGTGGGAGGCTTCCTTGCGGAGCTGTTATATGTGTCAATGTGTTCACTTTGAATGTGTATCGTCCGTCTGCATATTACTCGTCAATGTCGTCCGTCATTTTCAATGTACACAGCACTGTAAATAATATTTTGTTATATGCACATTTAGTTCTGTACATGTACATGTAGCTTTTAAATGACAATGTTCAACATTATTCCCGCCTCATTGCAAACAGCTCTATATGAACAGTCCGTGTGACGACCAGTCCTAGGGACGATCGGGTTTGGCACGAACAGTCCCGTGCATCATCATAATCGATTTAGCAAAATATTCCTGACACAATTGTTATACTTTTCTGATACCAAAATGTTCTTTTCGCTGGTTCTTCATACAATATGTTCTTTTCGCATGTCCTTTTCGCACTGTATGCCTCTTTCGTATGCCCTTTTCGCATCAGCTCCTTTTCGCATGTCCTTTTTGCCCTTCATTTACTTTTCGCAACTTCTTTTCGCACTTCATGTTCTTTTCGCAGCTCCTTTTCGCACTTCATGTTCTTTTCGCCTCTTTTCGCATTCTAGCTATACCCCTATTTCAGGGGCTCTATCCAAATGATATAACACCGGATGCTTAAACCATCACTAGATATACCCTATTTTGCAATAAGCGTTAATAATCATTTAGGTCAGAAAGTGTGCCAACATGTCTACATCCCCGCGAGGGGTTTGACATTAGATGAAGATAGATATAACTAGAGTTACGGCATGCGAAGCAACCTACTAGACTGTGTCTCGGACTTCCTTTTTCAGGCGTACCCAGTCAGTAGTGCTTGAATGGCAACACACATCCTTGCTCCTGTAATCAGCGGTATCCCACAAGGCACTGTTCTTGGGCAGTTTTTGTTCTTACAATTCAGTTTCTTTTTACAGTATCGCCAATAAAACACAGTCTCTAAGGCATAGTTCGTAGACACGCAGCTAGAACAAGTCAAGTGTAACAAAATGGTCAGAATTGCAAATAATTCCAGTTGGGATACTGTGAATGAATATGAGAAAGCCGACTATGCTAGTGATGAAGAGCATTCATGATCGCAAGATTAGACAAGCAGAAGAGAGGGCGAAATAAGTGGACCGCAGCAGTAAGCGAGTGACAGATGCTGTTATGAAGGTATGCAATTATAAGTTATTGGGACGCGATTATGGGTAATGACACCCACGTATTTATAACCCGAAGGGGATCACGATTTAATTCCCCACCACCACTCTCTCAGCCAAATCAGAATGAGGACTGTATTGTGTTGCCGTTGCTACGGCTCGTCTTTGTGTGTATGATTTAAAGGGTTATAGCACCCATGCATAAGCCGAAGTAGTTATCTCCCCATCCCTTTCAGAGCCAAAGCTATCCAACAATAGTATACTTTGGAACATGTGCAGGATTGTCACGTCAAGTAGCCTTGTTGACGTGCTGCATTGGTCATGACCCTTTGGTGAAGTTGGAAACTTGCAACACTATATAGTGTTCTAAAGATATATTAGGTAAGTCAGAACATTTGATATATTAAGCATTATATTAAGTGTGTATCTACTCTATATTCCATAAGCCATTGCTTTCTAAATGTATTCCTTCCAGTTCCATTGTATGGTCGAAGCAAGTCTAATATGAATCTTTGGACATGAATTTGCAAAAATTGTATTGTTGGAGCGTTTGTAATATTTATTAATTCATTTTATGCTCTCATTAATATTTGGAATATTTGCATAGTATAATTCTAGAATTGGGACAAAAGCTCTATAATTGTCCTTAATCCAATTGATCGACGGATAGGTACCGGATCTGGTGTATTTGGTGTAGTATATATTTGATTCCCTCTTTGTCTTTCTCGATATATGCTAGCAATACATTACAATGGCATATTCCTAAATATACTCTCTAGGTTGGTTTCTTATACATTATGAATGCACTGCTTTTCAAATTGTTGGCGTCATGTTTACTGTTGTTCCCTAACCAGATGTTGTATGATAAATGTGATTTTATCCAAATCGTGTTAATGAACTGATAACATTGTTTTACAAATAAGTACCCATTGTATATACTGTATGAGATATGTCGAGATAGAGATAATTTAATAATCACAAGAAGCGATAGTAGAATAAACTTGTTAGCATGTTGTGCAAAGGAAACAAACGATAAAAACAGAGGAAAACACATAATAGGACCTATCTACTTTTAGGGAGTATTCAGGGGCAGTAACTGACCGATGTCCCTCATTATTTCAACATTTTCACTGGTACGTGTTTGCATGTGAAACACTACAAGCTGGAACCACCATCTAGACCATTTATAACGTAACATCCTAGAGAATGTGCAATATTGCATTTGTATAGTTGTTCGTGGAAGTCGTGATAGCGCAGTGGATGCGCGTTCGCTTCAGGTGCGAACGGTCCGGAGTTCGAGCCCCACTGGAACAGTTACGATTGTGCCCTTAGGCAAGGTATTTAAATTCCACATGCCTCTTCTCTCTCCCTTGTGGTGATGGATTCTATCAGGAATGAGGTCTCGAGAGTGATTAATATAAGTTGTAAGAAATTGTTTCGCAATCGAGCTAAAATAATTTTGTATAAACTATAGTTGTTCACCGAACTTGTTCTACCCAATCATTAGACAACATGATACAATGTTTAAACGCAACCTAACTCGTGTATTTCTTAATTGCTTACATGGAAATTGAATGCAAACATGTGCAGGTGTCCCAATTGACGACATGAATTATAATGTGGAATTCTGTGGAGAAATACAATAGGGGTACACAATAAATTTAAATTAAGTACACTGACTCTAAATGAATTTGAGCATAAGCAGTATACATGATTGTAAAGCGTTCGTGGATACTGTATCCACCTCGGATCCTAGGGGGTATGAGTTCGAACCAGCCATACTGACGGTGGTTATATCCTTAAGCAGGACATGCAAATCTATCGTGCCTCTTCTCTCCATTATGGCGATGAATTCCATAAGGAATGAGATCTCATAAGTGATTAAGCCAGGAATGAGATCTCATAAGTGATTACGCCAGGAATGAGATATCATAAGTGATTACGCCAGGAATGAGATCGCTTAAGTGATTAAGCCAGGAATGAGATCCCATAAGTGATTAAGCCAGGAATGAGATCCCATAAGTGATTAAGCCAGGAATGAGATCCAATAAGTGATTAAGCCAGGAATGAGATCCAATAAGTGATTAAGCCAGGAATGAGATCTCATAAGTGATTAAGCCAGGAATGAGATCCAATAACTGTAAACATTTATTTCGCATTCAATCAAATAGAAATATATATACTAATTGTGAAGCTGAACAGCTCTAATAGTGATCTACAGTCTACATCCGTTATGTCAAAGTCGGTTATGTCGAATTCTCCGGTTATCTCGAAGTCGGATCGAAGTCCCGTTTCAGACACTATAATTTTACATATAACTGGATCCGTTTATATCAAATTCCGTGACGTCAAACTTCGGTTATGTCGAAGTATTGTGTTCGGTCCGACGGAATTCGACATAACGGACGTAGACTGTATGTAATAAGGTAATACATTAAGAGAATAGTAATCTTACATGTGTCGTAAAATCCAAAACAGCGATGAAAAGTTTAAACTTTATTTATTTTACAACAATTGCGAAGCAAGTTTTAACAATTTATATTAATCACTCTCGTTGGCGCGGGTGGAAGTGTATTATGTGGTCATTCGTGTGGGAGGATACCGGAGTACTCGGGGGAAAACCCACCTGTCCGAGCTGGCGATCACCGTACCATCTCACACACTTTCAGGTCCGAGGATCGAAACCGGGTTGCATTTGTGAGAAGCGAGCGCGCTAACCATTGCGCTAATCGGACAGCCAACACAGCAATGAAATTGTCCTTGAAATTAGACTGTTCAAAGTTATACAAACAACTATAACCATACATCCACATTATATAACAGTAATATTGTATTATCTATACATGTATAATATAAATGTATAAACTAGTACTTGCCCCAAACGTGTCCCCTGGACCAATCTCCTGGACCGTTTTCGTAAACTTCCTGCCATTAGTTGGGCTTACTTCTTCAACATTCGCCATAACAAATCCAGACAATACTATATAGAATGCTTCAGGACGGTGGCCTTGTTTCAATACCACTCTTCTAGCCTCGTAGCTGCAAGTTGAAACCACTAGCCTTTGACAGATGCGGTTACCTTCCCGGACAACATACATGTCCAGTTCACCGTACCAACTAACCGTGTGGAAGACGTTATAGCGAAGTGGTAGCGAGTTGGTTTCAGGATAGTGCAATGATACAGTGAGATACCCATTCCAGAGTCTCCTATGGTTCTTGTACGTGCACGGCGTAACGCACCGACACGAAACCTCGGGTCTATAGTCTCATTTTAAAGACTGTTAATTTTATTAGGGTCAGACGGGGGATCGAACCTGCGATTACCATTCCGTTATTTGGTCATAGGTTGGACCGTTATATTATATGAGACAACACGAAGGTATTGGGATATGAGACAACACGAATGTATTGGGATATGAGACAACACGAATGTATTGGGATATGAGACAACACGAAGGTATTGGGATATGAGACAACACGAAGGTATTGGGATATGAGACAACACGAAGGTATTGGGATATGAGACAACACGAAGGTATTAGGATATGAGACAACACGAAGGTATTGGGATATGAGACAACACGAAGGTATTGGGATATGAGACAACACGAAGGTATTGGGATATGAGACAACACTAAGCTATAGGGATATGAGACAACACGACGGTATTGGAATATGAGACAACACGAAGCTATTGAGATATGAGACAACACGAAGCTATTGGGATATGAGACAACAAGAAGCTATAGGGATATAAGACAACAGGACGATATTGGAATATGAGACAAAAAAAGCTATTGAGATATGAGACAACACGAAGGTATTGGTGATACTATAGTAAACTACTTTCACGATTGCGCTATCGTCACAACCAAAACATGATTGCTCAAAACACTAAAAGAACTAACTATATTCATCATGCATTAAGCAATTTTGTTAAACAATCCAGTGAAGGATGAACAGTATATTTCAAATTATTGTTACCGATATTGGTAATGCTGCTAAAGAAATAGTTTTGTATGAAACAAATTGTTGAAATAGTGATCATGATGCGCATATTCCAAAGGCAAATTGTTGAAATAGGGTCATGATGCGCATATTCAAAGGCAAATTGTTGAAATAGTGATTATGAGGCGCATATTCCAAAGGCAAACAGTTGAAATAGGGTCATGATGCGCATATTCCAAAGGCAAATTGTTGAAATTGGGTCATGATGCGCATATTCCAAAGGCAAAATGTTGAAATAGGGTCATGATGCGCATATTCCAAAGGCAAATTGTTGAAATTGGGTCATGATGCGCATATTCCAAAGGCAAAATGTTGAAATAGGGTCATGATGCGCATATTCCAAAGGCAAATTGTTGAAATAGGGTCATGATGCGCATATTCCAAAGGCAAATTGTTGAAATAGTGATTATGAGGCGCATATTCCAAAGGCAAACTGTTGAAATAGGGTTATAATGCGTATATTCCAAAGGCAAATTGTTGAAATAGTGATTATGAGGCGCATATTCCAAAGGCAAACTGTTGAAATAGGGTTATGATGCGCATATTCCAAAGGCAAACTGTTGAAATAGGGTCATGATGCGCATATTCCAAAGGCAAAATGTTGAAATAGGGTCATGATGCGCATATTCCAAAGGCAAATTGTTGAAATAGGGTCAGGATGGGCATATTCCAAAGGTAAACTGTTGAAATAGTGATTATGATGCGCATATTCCAAAGGCAAATTGTTGAAATAGTGATTATGAGGCGCATATTCCAAAGGCAAAATGTTGAAATAGGGTCATGATGCGCATATTCCAAAGGCAAATTGTTGAAATAGGGTCATGATGCGCATATTCCAAAGGCAAACTGTTGAAATAGGGTTATGATGCGCATATTCCAAAGGCAAACTGTTGAAATAGGGTCATGATGCGCATATTCCAAATATAAAGGCATTTCATGATCTAACGTTCTGATTTTGTTTATTATTTGTCAGTTTTCAAATGAAATGCCACTTATATTATTTTCCACCCATTTATATTGAACATAGCTCCATTATGATGTGTTCAGTGTGTTCGTAGGCATCAAAAACATGGTATTTGGTGCAAACAATTAAGCTTTATCACCCTTCATTCAAAGGTTATGGGCGTTTTAAGTTTCCCATGGCGGCCATTTTTGGTTTTAGCAATTTGGGTAACGAAAAATCAAAATTGAGCTTGGCAAACAAAATATTCATTTTCAGCATACCCAAATCCCTTGGAAAAAGATGTTTGCCAACTTTTCCTCAAAAACGCCTCATAAACTCTAAGCGCCAACATTTCGCTGAAATTGTCCCAGTCTAAAAGGCAAATTGTTGAAATAGGATCATGATGCGCATATTCCAAAGGCAAATGTTGAAATAGGGTCATGATGCGCATATTCCAAAGGCAAACTGTTGAAATAGGGTTATGATGCGCATATTCCAAAGGCAAACTGTTGAAATAGTGATTATGATGCGCATATTCCAAAGGCAAATTGTTGAAATAGTGATTATGAGGCGCATATTCCAAAGGCAAACTGTTGAAATAGGGTTATGATGCGCATATTCCAAAGGCAAAATGTTGAAATAGGGTCATGATGCGCATATTCCAAAGGCAAATTGTTGAAATAGGGTCATGATGCGCATATTCCAAAGGCAAACTGTTGAAATAGTGATTATGATGCGCATATTCCAAAGGCAAATTGTTGAAATAGTGATTATGAGGCGCATATTCCAAAGGCAAAATGTTGAAATAGGGTCATGATGCGCATATTCCAAAGGCAAATTGTTGAAATAGGGTCATGATGCGCATATTCCAAAGGCAAACTGTTGAAATAGGGTTATGATGCGCATATTCCAAAAGCAAACTGTTGAAATAAGGTCATGATGCGCATATTCCAAATATAAAGGCATTTCATGATCTAACGTTCTGATTTTGTTTATTATTTGTCAGTTTTCAAATGAAATGCCACTTATATTATTTTCCACCCATTTATATTCAACATAGCTCCATTATGATGTGTTCAGTGTGTTCGTAGGCATCAACAACATGGTATTTGGTGCAAACAATTAAGCTTTATCACCCTTCATTCAAAGGTTATGGGCGTTTTAAGTTTCCCATGGCGGCCATTTTTGGTTTTAGCAATTTGGGTAACGAAAAATCAAAATTGAGCTTGGCAAACAAAATATTCATTTTCAGCATACCCAAATCCCTTGGAAAAAGATGTTTGCCAACTTTTCCTCAAAAACGCCTCATAAACTCTAAGCGCCAACATTTCGCTGAAATTGTCCCAGTCTAAAAGGCAAATTGTTGAAATAGGATCATGATGCGCATATTCCAAAGGCAAATGTTGAAATAGGGTCATGATGCGCATATTCCAAAGGCAAACTGTTGAAATAGGGTCATGATGCGCATATTCCAAAGGCAAACTGTTGAAATAGTGATTATGATGTACATATTCCAAAGGCAAATTGTTGAAATAGTGATTATGAGGCGCATATTCCAAAGGCAAACTGTTGAAATAGGGTTATGATGCGCATATTCCAAAGGTAAAATGTTGAAATAGGGTTATGATGCGCATATTCCAAAGGCAAATTGTTGAAATAGGGTCAAGATGCGCATATTCCAAAGGCAAACTGTTGAAATAGTGATTATGATGCGCATATTCCAAAGGCAAACTGTTGAAATAGTGATTATGATGCGCATATTCCAAAGACAAATTGTTGAAATAGTGATTATGAGGCGCATATTCCAAAGGCAAACTGTTGAAATAGGGTCATGATGCGCATATTCCAAAGGCAAACTGTTGAAATAGGGTCATGATGCGCATATTCCAAAGGCAAACTGTTGAAATAGGGTCATGATGCGCATATTCCAAAGGCAAAATGTTGAAATAGGGTCATGATGCGCATATTCCAAAGGCAAAATGTTGAAATAGGGTCATGATGCGTATATTCCAAAGGCAAATTGTTGAAATAGGGTCATGATGCGCATATTCCAAAGGCAAACTGTTGAAATAGGGTCATGATGCGCATATTCCAAAGGCAAACTGTTGAAATAGGGTCATGATGCGCATATTCCAAAGGCAAACTGTTGAAATAGGGTTATGATGCGCATATTCCAAAGGCAAACTGTTGAAATAGGTATGAGCGCATATTCCAAAGGCAAAGGTCATGATGCGCATATTCCAAAGGCAAACTGTTGAAATAGGGTCATGATGCGCATATTCCAAAGGCAAATTGTTGAAATAGTGATTATGAGGCGCATATTCCAAAGGCAAAATGTTGAAATAGGGTCATGATGCGCATATTCCAAAGGCAAATTGTTGAAATAGGGTCATGATGCGCATATTCCAAAGGCAAACTGTTGAAATAGGTATGATGGCATATTCCAAAGGAAATGTTGAAATAGGGTCATGATGCGCATATTCCAAAGGCAAATGTTGAAATAGGGTCATGATGCGCATATTCCAAAGGCAAATTGTTGAAATAGGGTCATGATGCGCATATTCCAAAGGCAAACTGTTGAAATAGGGTTATGATGCGCATATTCCAAAGGCAAACTGTTGAAATAGGGTCATGATGCGCATATTCCAAATATAAAGGCATTTCATGATCTAACGTTCTGATTTTGTTTATTATTTGTCAGTTTTCAAATGAAATGCCACTTATATTATTTTCCACCCATTTATATTGAACATAGCTCCATTATGATGTGTTCAGTGTGTTCGTAGGCATCAAAAACATGGTATTTGGTGCAAACAATTAAGCTTTATCACCCTTCATTCAAAGGTTATGGGCGTTTTAAGTTTCCCATGGCGGCCATTTTTGGTTTTAGCAATTTGGGTAACGAAAAATCAAAATTGAGCTTGGCAAACAAAATATTCATTTTCAGCATACCCAAATCCCTTGGAAAAAGATGTTTGCCAACTTTTCCTCAAAAACGCCTCATAAACTCTAAGCGCCAACATTTCGCTGAAATTGTCCCAGTCTAAAAGGCAAATTGTTGAAATAGGATCATGATGCGCATATTCCAAAGGCAAAATGTTGAAATAGGGTCATGATGCGCATATTCCAAAGGCAAACTGTTGAAATAGGGTTATGATGCGCATATTCCAAAGGCAAACTGTTGAAATAGTGATTATGATGCGCATATTCCAAAGGCAAATTGTTGAAATAGGGTCAGAGCGCATATTCCAAAGGCAAACTGTTGAAATAGGATTATGATGCGCATATTCCAAAGGCAAACTGTTGAAATAGGATTATGATGCGCATATTCCAAAGGCAAATTGTTGAAATAGGATTATGAGGCGCATATTCCAAAGGCAAACTGTTGAAATAGGGTCATGATGAGCATATTCCAAAGGCAAACTGTTGAAATAGTGATTATGATGCGCATATTCCAAAGGCAAACTGTTGAAATAGGGTCATGATGCGCATATTCCAAAGGTAAAATGTTGAAATAGGGTCATGATGCGCATATTCCAAAGGCAAAATGTTGAAATAGGGTCATGATGCGCATATTCCAAAGGCAAACTGTTGAAATAGTGTCATGATGCGCATATTCCAAAGGCAAACTGTTGAAATAGGGTCATGATGCGCATATTCCAAAGGCAAAATGTTGAAATAGGGTCATGATGCGCATATTCCAAAGGCAAAATGTTGAAATAGGGTCATGATGCGCATATTCCAAAGGCAAATTGTTGAAATAGGGTCATGATGCGCATATTCCAAAGGCAAACTGTTGAAATAGGGTCATGATGCGCATATTCCAAAGGCAAACTGTTGAAATAGGGTCATGATGCGCATATTCCAAAGGCAAACTGTTGAAATAGGGTCATGATGCGCATATTCCAATGGCAAACTGTTGAAATAGGGTCATGATGCGCATAATACAAAGGCAAATGTTGAAATAGGGTCATGATGCGTATATTCCAAAGGCAAAATGTTGAAATAGGGTCATGATGCGCATATTCCAAAGGCAAACTGTTGAAATAGGGTCATGATGCGCATATTCCAAAGGCAAACTGTTGAAATAGGGTCATGATGCGCATATTCCAAAGGCAAACTGTTGAAATAGGGTCATGGTGCGCATATTCCAATGGCAAACTTTGAAATAGGGTCATGATGCGCATAATCCAAAGGCAATGTTGAAATAGGGTCATGATGCGTATATTCCAAAGGCAAAATGTTGAAATAGGGTCATGATGCGCATATTCCAAAGGCAAACTGTTGAAATAGGGTCATGATGCGCATATTCCAAAGGCAAATTGTTGAAATAGGGTCATGATGCGCATATTCCAAAGGCAAAATGTTGAAATAGGGTCATGATGCGCATATTCAAAGCAAACTGTTGAAATAGGGTCATGATGCGCATATTCCAAAGGCAAACTGTTGAAATAGGGTTATGATGCGCATATTCCAAAGGCAAACTGTTGAAATAGGGTCATGATGCGCATATTCCAAAGGCAAAATGTTGAAATAGGGTCATGATGCGCATATTCCAAAGGCAAACTGTTGAAATAGGGTCATGATGCGCATATTCCAAAGGCAAACTGTTGAAATAGGGTTATGATGCGCATATTCCAAAGGCAAACTGTTGAAATAGGGTATGATGCGCATATTCCAAAGGCAAATTGTTGAAATAGTGATTATGATGCGCATATTCCAAAGGCAAACTGTTGAAATAGGGTTATGATGCGCATATTCCAAAGGCAAACTGTTGAAATAGGGTCATGATGCGCATATTCCAAAGGCAAACTGTTGAAATAGGGTCATGATGCGCATATTCCAAAGGCAAACTGTTGAAATAGGGTCATGATGCGCATATTCCAAAGGCAAACTGTTGAAATAGGATTATGATGCGCATATTCCAAAGGCAAAATGTTGAAATAGGGTCATGATGCGCATATTCCAAAGGCAAATTGTTGAAATAGGGTCATGATGCGCATATTCCAAAGGCAAACTGTTGAAATAGGGTCATGATGCGCATATTCCAAAGGCAAACTGTTGAAATAGGGTCATGATGCGCATATTCCAAAGGCAAAATGTTGAAATAGGGTCATGATGCGCATATTCCAAAGGCAAACTGTTGAAATAGGGTCATGATGCGCATATTCCAAAGGCAAACTGTTGAAATAGGGTCATGATGCGCATATTCAAAGGCAAACTGTTGAAATAGGGTCATGATGCGTATATTCCAAAGGCAAAATGTTGAAATAGGGTCATGATGCGTATATTCCAAAGACAAACTGTTGAAATAGTGATCATGATGCGCATATTATTCCAAAGGCAATATGTTGAAATAGGGTCATGATGCGCATATTCCAAAGGCAAACTGTTGAAATAGGGCTATGATGCGTATATTCCAAAGGCAACATGTTGAAATAGGGTCATGATGCGCATATTCCAAAGGCAAACTGTTGAAATAAGGCTATGATGCGCATATTCCAAAGGCAAACTGTTGAAATAGTGGTTATGATGCGCATATTCCAAAGGCAATATGTTGAAATAGGGTCATGATGCGCATATTCCAAAGGCAAACTGTTGAAATAGGGTCATGATGCGCATATTCCAAAGGCAAACTGTTGAAATAGGGCTATGATGCGCATATTCCAAAGGCAAACTGTTGAAATAGTGGTTATGATGCGCATATTCCAAAGGCAATATGTTGAAATAGAGTCATGATGCGCATATTCCAAAGGCAAACTGTTGAAATAGGGCTATGACGCGCATATTCCAAAGGCAAACTGTTGAAATAGTGGTTATGATGCGCATATTCCAAAGGCAATATGTTGAAATAGAGTCATGATGCGCATATTCCAAAGGCAAACTGTTGAAATAGTGTCATGATGAGCATATTCCAAAGGTAAACTGTTGAAATAGTGATTATGATGCGCACATTCCAAAGGCAAAATGTTGAAATAGGGTCATGATGCGCATATTCCAAAGGCAAAATGTTGAAATAGGGTCATGATGCGTATATTCCAAAGGCAAAATGTTGAAATAGGGTCATGATGCGCATATTCCAAAGGCAAACTGTTGAAATAGGGTCATGATGCGCATATTCCAAAGGCAAACTGTTGAAATAGGGTCATGCTGCGTATATTCCAAAGGCAAAATGTTGACATAGGGTCATGATGCGTATATTCCAAAGACAAACTGTTGAAATAGTGATCATGATGCGCATAATTATTCCAAAGGCAATATGTTGAAATAGGGTCATGATGCGCATATTCCAAAGGCAAACTGTTGAAATAGGACTATGATGCGTATATTCCAAAGGCAAAATGTTGAAATAGGGTCATGATGCGCATATTCCAAAGGCAAACTGTTGAAATAGTGGTTATGATGCGCATATTGCAAAGGCAATATGTTGAAATAGGGTCATGATGCGCATATTCCAAAGGTAAAATGTTGAAATAGGGTCATGATGCGCATATTCCAAAGGCAAACTGTTGAAATAGGGCTATGATGCGCATATTCCAAAGGCAAACTGTTGAAATAGTGGTTATGATGCGCATATTCCAAAGGCAATATGTTGAAATAGGGTCATGATGCGCATATTCCAAAGGCAAACTGTTGAAATAGGTCTATGACGCGCATATTCCAAAGGCAAACTGTTGAAATAGTGGTTATGATGCGCATATTCCAAAGGCAATATGTTGAAATAGAGTCATGATGCGCATATTCCAAAGGCAAACTGTTGAAATAGTGTCATGATGAGCATATTCCAAAGGTAAACTGTTGAAATAGTGATTATGATGCGCACATTCCAAAGGCAAAATGTTGAAATAGGGTCATGATGCGCATATTCCAAAGGCAAAATGTTGAAATAGGGTCATGATGCGCATATTCCAAAGGCAAAATGTTGAAATAGGGTCATGATGCGCATATTCCAAAGGCAAACTGTTGAAATAGGGTCATGATGCGCATATTCCAAAGGCAAACTGTTGAAATAGGGTCATGATGCGTATATTCCAAAGGCAAAATGTTGAAATAGGGTCATGATGCGTATATTCCAAAGACAAACTGTTGAAATAGTGATCATGATGCGCATATATTCCAAAGGCAATATGTTGAAATAGGGTCATGATGCGCATATTCCAAAGGCAAACTGTTGAAATAGGACTATGATGCGTATATTCCAAAGGCAAAATGTTGAAATAGGGTCATGATGCGCATATTCCAAAGGCAAACTGTTGAAATAGGGTTATGATGCGCATATTCCAAAGGCAATATGTTGAAATAGGGTCATGATGCGCATATTCCAAAGGCAAAATGTTGAAATAGGGTCATGATGCGCATATTCCAAAGGCAAAATGTTGAAATAGGGTCATGATGCGCATATTCCAAAGGCAAAATGTTGAAATAGGGTCATGATGCGCATATTCCAAAGGCAAACTGTTGAAATAGGGTCATGATGCGCATATTCCAAAGGCAAAATGTTGAAATAGGGTCATGATGCGCATATTCCAAAGGCAAACTGTTGAAATAGGGTCATGATGCGCATATTCCAAAGGCAAACTGTTGAAATAGGGTCATGATGCGCATATTCCAAAGGCAAACTGTTGAAATGGGTCATGATGCGCATATTCCAAAGGCAAAATGTTGAAATAGGGTCATGATGCGCATATTCCAAAGGCAAACTGTTGAAATAGGGCATGATGCGCATATTCCAAAGGCAATGTTGAAATGGTCATGATGCGCATATTCCAAAGGCAAAATGTTGAAATAGGGTCATGATGCGCATATTCCAAAGGAATGGAAAGGGTTGGGTATATTCCAAAGACAAACTGTTGAAATAGGATCAGATGCGCATTTCCAAAGGCAAAATGTTGAAATAGGGTCATGATGCGCATATTCCAAAGACAAAATGTTGAAATAGGGTTATGATGCGTATATTCCAAAGGCAAACTGTTGAAATAGTGTCATGATGCGCATATTCCAAAGGCAAAATGTTGAAATAGCATGATGCGCATATTCCAAAGACAAAATGTTGAAATAGGGTTATGATGCGTATATTCCAAAGGCAAACTGTTGAAATAGTGTCATGATGCGCATATTCCAAAGGCAAACTGTTGAAATAGTGGTTATGATGCACATATTCCAAATGTTGTCTGTCTTACTACTTTAACATGTTCCAGTGTTCGTTGATGCGGGTGGATCCACAGTAGTTTCTTCAATTTTTATCTTTCCTGCAAGAAACAAGACGAGCGATATTTATTAGTGTGATATTGGTATAGCCCTGGTTGAACTATAGTGTGCATGTTGTGGTAGTGGACGGGTTGAAGCCAAACTGAAGGCGTTGGGTGCGGCGTTTTCAACTTCTCTTTCAGCACACTATCTTCGTAATCAGTGCAGATATATCGAAACATTATGAATTATTCATTATATATTTTATACAAATTTATTTTAGCTCGATTGCGAAACAAGTTCTTACAACTTATATTAATCACTCTGGAGGCCTCATTCCTGATGGAATCAATCGCCACGAGGGAGAGAGAAGAGGCAACGTAGAATTTCAATGCCTTGCCTAACGGCACACTCGTAACGGCTCCAGTGGGGCTCGAACTCCGGGCATTTCGCACCTGAAGCGAACACGCTAATATGAGACAACACGAAGCTCTATTCCATTTAACGCCTTTGATATATTTTATCTCAAATGTCATAAATGACTCTAAATATTTAACCTGAGTTAATGAAACGCACACATTAAGTTACTTTATGTTGTACATAGGATATGTAGTCCAGTGGTAACAAGCTGGACTGGTAATCCAGGGATCGCAGGTTCGACCCCCGTGTGACCCTAATAACATTAACAGACTTTCAGATGGGACTTTGAACCGAGGTCTCATGTAGGTGCTGTACACCGTGCACACAAACGAACCAGAGGAGGTTACTCTGGAATGGGTCTCTCTATGTATCATTTTTCTACACGAATGATGACATTGTCCATGTATCAGAAAATGAAGGAAGCAACCAATTTACCGTTTCTTTGTTTTTGGTGCATGTGTTTCTTGCAGCCGAATGCTTAGAGTATTTACATCGTCTGAAATCCCGACTTTTCTGAATAAACTTCTAGAGGTGTATTCGTGAATAAACTTCTGAATAAACTTCTGAATAAACTTCTGGATGTGTATTCGTGAATAAACTTCTGAATAAACTTCTGAATAAACTTCTAGATGTATATTCGCGAATAAACTTCTGAATAAACTACTGAATAAACTTCTAGATGTGTATTCACGAATAACCGCCCGGAGAAACTGCTGAATAAACGTCTGGATGTATATTCCCAAATTTGCGAATAAACTTCTGAATAAACTTCTAGATGTGTATTCGCGAATAAACATCTGACTAAGCTTCTGAATAAACTTCTAGATGTGTATTCGCGAAGGCATTTCTGAATAATCAACTAACATCATCTGTAAGCCACCTTCACCGATCTACCGATTAGAACATTAGCCCTTCTACACAGCAGGGGGGTATTCTTTGGAATAGTAATTGTTGAGCTTTCTTATCAATATTTGCCTCTTCTTTGGCCATTGGCAACTTTATCGTTTCACCAAATCGTTTGAATTCGCTTGCAATTTCCTGGTCATTCAATATGTCCGCCATTTTGCCAGCGCGGACAGGAAGTACTTGAAGCGCATGCGTAAGATAAACACTGAACACACAACAAAATAACACACCTTAAACGTGCGGTATGGCTGAATTGCGCGTTGGAGATGTGTGCTTATTGTGCGCATTGGAACACTAACCCATTAAACTCATGATTTCCATCGGGCGACTGCCCCGACGTTCTTGCGATATGAAACGAATAGAACAATATAGCGCATGAAAATAGATCCTTGACGTCGACGTCAATAACAGCGTCGTTGCCAGCGTAACGTCAACAGACCATAATAATTATTTCATTTGTATACGCCACAATTTTGAGCATGCACAATTTTAAATATATCTGATGCGGAAATCATCGTACAATAGTACATCAGCATCTACAGATCATCCATTGCCTGGTAAGTATATTTACATTAACTTTGTCAACGAGTGGTGGCGCTTGATTTAAACAAAAACACATCAAAGTTAGGGTATTCCGGATCACTTGGTGTGGATTCCGCCGAGTGAAACTATTTATGTTTTAATCAAGTACAACACGTTGGTAGTGTATATTGTCCAATAACTGTGGAATATATGTCATATACAGTCAAACCCGTGCGAAAGGCCACCTCCGAATAAAGGCCGCATATGAAAAACCTGTCTCTAAAGACAACCATTTTTCTCTGCCGTCGAGCCATTTTATATGCATTTTAACCCACTATTGAGAGGCCACCTGCCAACAAAGGTCACTTTTGACTTTCCCGAGGGTGGCCTTTATAGACATGTTTGACTGTACTAAAGCACTGCTCGATTAAACCGACTTTGGCATGACAGATGGTTATTTGTTGATGTCATTGTATATGTATAGCGAGACATCAACAATTGAATGAATCAAATTTCATCTCGCGTCGTACCTTTTCATTTCCTACATGGCCACACGTCCTCTTTCCCCCTTTTCACATCCGATTAACAATTGTTAATAATACTATGCCACCAGTTTAAATGAAGTGAATTCTATTTTAGGCCCTTCTCATGAAACAACTCCACATGTAACGAAGAAACGGAAGGTGCCTGAGGCAGATGTAGAGGTTGGTGCGAGTAGTGTTGAGGAGAAGAAGGAGCGCAAGAAGCTGGTCACACGTAATAAAGATGCCAGAGGTATGAATTTAATAGTTTATACAAATTAGCTCGATTGCGAAACAAGTTCTTTCAACTTATATTAATCACGCTCGAGACCTCATTCCTGATGGAAATCATCGCCATGAGGGAGAGAGAGGAGGCAATGTGGAATTTAAATGCCTTGCCTAATCGTAACGGCTCCAGCAGGACTCGAACTCCGGACCTTTCGCACCTGAAGCGAACTGGTTACCCTGAATAGGTCGGCCATTTCAGACACTGGAGAATAGTAGCACAGTCAGGGAACGCACCAGGTGCTTCTATGGTTCTTTAATTGCAGGGTGTAAAGCACCACCGTGTAAGTCGTGATAGTGCAATCGTAGCGCGTTCGCTCCGGGTGTGAGAGGCCTGGAGTTCGAGCCAAGCTGTAGATTGTTCCCTTACACGTTATTTCCACCCTCCCCCCTCTCTCTCTCTCTAATACTAAGATATTAGTCATTGTAGTACGATACAAGGGGCTTAGCTATCGATTTTGAATTTGTAGTCCGACTAGTAAATTGAATATCAAAGAATGTGATTATGCTAGAGGGGTCTGCAAAATTGTGCAAAATTGTGAATCCTGCACTCATTTACATTTACGTCTTAGATGTTCAAATTTCAATATTTTCAGAGATATGACTTTAACTCTTTATGTGTTGTGCAGAATACATGTGATCTTCAAGTTGACAACCCAACTCTTCGTCATATCCCCTCCACCGTTTTGATTGCATTTTTGGAGTTTTAGATTTATTTATTTTCTGGGACAATAGTAGCTACGCCCCCGAATCGTACTTACCATCGAAATACGAGTTCAGTGTAATTAGGAATATTTATCTTTTCAACAAATTTAACTGTGCTACAATGTATGTTTCTGGAGTGTTTCCGAATCTATGCAATATTGAATGTAATTACATTTAACCTTTAACCTGCCGAATAAATTTGACGTAATGTGCAAACAACATAGATCCTGATTAGACGTGGTGTTAGTTGTTGTTTTTTTACAATTTTAACAATTACGAAGCAAGTTTTAACAACTTTTATTAATCACTCTCGTTTGCGCGGATGCAAGCATACATGTGGTAATTCGTGTGGGAGGACACCGGAGTACCCGGAGAAAACCAACTTATTCGATCAAGCGACAACCGTACCATCTCGTATACTTCGCGGTGTGAGGATCGAAACCGGGTTGCATTGGAGAGAAGCGAGCGCAATAACCACTTCGCTAATCGGACAGTGGCGTTAGTTGTTTGCTATTCAAACAAGCGTTTTAGTTCCACTATCCGAATAGCAAACAGCTGAGAGCCTGATCAGACAGCACGTTCTGTGTCGTCTGATCTGGCTCTATATTGTTTGTGTTAGCGACTTTAGTCGTGATTAGCAGGTTAAGGGTTAAAATGTATATGCCGTTTTACAAAGTGTAATATGATAATTCTTGGTTTCAGATAAGAAATATCCTGTTGAGTATTTCCGAAGAAATTACACAGGTGGTACACTTATTGGAAGTGGAGGTTTCGGACAGGTTTTCAACGGAGTACGAATAAAGGACAACTTACCCGTTGCAATAAAGCAAGTCTACAAAAACACAATCTCATCATGGGGAGAGGTAAATACATGTATACATTAACATATTTTATATTCCGACTGAGCGTAACGTTTTATTTCATATTAAAGCGACACTATATCGTGGCGAGAGGTAAACACATGTATACATTAACACATTTTATATTCCGACTGAGCGTAAAGTTTTATTTCATATTAAAGCGACACTATATCGTGGCGAGAGGTAAACACATGTATACATTAACACATTTTATATTTCGACTGAACGTAACGTTTTATTTCATATTAAAGCGACACTATGACAATATATCGTATGGAAGAAAAATATGATAATTTTTGACATTTTATGCACAAGTAGAAATACTACTACACATGCTTCCATTATAATTGAATAATAATTTGTGCATTCTTGAACTATAGCAAACTGAAAGCGAAAGTAGGACTTTCCTGAATCGGTTTGCCACGCCTTGCGTATTTTCGGAAGGCATCGCTCTCTATCAGTAACCAGAACAAACACCTAAAACAGCTGTTTAAACATCAGGCATACATATAAAATATTTTAATGTCGTAAGCTATTCAAAGTTTCTTGACACACATATATAGTATAACACGTGATTAAGTACCAATCAACATAGCACGATATTCAAAACAGTATACACGTAAGTTCAATAGTATCCGCGTAAACCACCCCGCCGCCCTACTGTGTGGTTGAACACTCACCCACTAAGCACGGTCAGAAAGATTGTATACGTGTAACTCGCAATGCAACATTTCACATACATATAGTAAAACAAATGATTTAACAGACTGCGGAGGCTGTACTAGATTGCAGTGCCAACTCCTAATAATAATAATAATCTAACTTATCTTATTAATTACAGAATTTCTTAAAAGGAAAAGTTCAGTTATGAACTTGCATAGATTTGTAACGTTTGATTTAATTAGGTCAACATATTTGTACATACTGGGTCATCTAGACCGTCTCCATGGCCTAGTGGTTAAGGTGTCCGCCTTAAGGAAGGTTCGAACCTCTTCAGGGGGTTCATTCTGATATGGCCAGTTGGTGAGCCGCAAGCTAGTTAAATATAATGGTAAACTGATAAGATTAGGGAAGAACAAATGTCCATAAAAGGTGTCCCATAAGTCAGAAATGACTGGCCAATTCAACAGGGGTGACACCATAATAAACACACATTTTACTGTTTTACGTTTTCTGATAAAACCATTCGCGTAAGAGGTGTCTCATAAGTCAGAAATGACTGGCCAATTCTATCTATCTATCTTCCTTTAATGTCGAACCCCTCGCGGGGACGTAGATAGGGTTGACACTATAATAAACAGACACTTTACTGTTTTACGTTTTCTAATAAATCATTCCATGCTTTATTTTTCTATTCGTTTATGTGGGAATATTTTGCATTATTTCAATATACAGTCAATCAATGAATGGCAATTAATTTTGTTTAAAGCGACAATACATCGCAAAAAGCAAATAAAATGCTTTTTTCACGTATAAATGCATTGCTACTACAAATTCTTCGAAATACATTCGAACACTAACATTGAATCAATAAACAGTGTTTTGTGGTCTACACACGTAGGTAGGATTTCATATAACGGTCATCCATGCTCCTGCATTGACGTTTGTTTGTCATCGGAGTCAATACTAAATAATGTCTATTTTTTAACTGGAAAGACCAGTATACAAATAAATATGCATAGGCACACATGTGAGATATAACGGTAAATCTGTACCATAAACATATATCGTGTTATTCAGGATACACTAGTTGTATTACGCATGAATGTTGACCATATTTACATTATTTTGTTATGTCAACAAATCTTGTATACACCGTTTGTGTATTAGTTGAAATACTCAGTTATTGAGGCAAATATTTGGAAAACAATTATACCATATAATAGGAAAATACATTCTGTAGCAATTTGCATTTTCAACGATGTAGGGTCGCTTTAAATATCTGGGAGTTTTTACCAAACAACATCCTTCTTCCTATATGATGTCACTTTAATTAAACGAAAAATAATTCGATCTTTTTTTAAAGTCTATATGCGATTTGTTTTCTTCAGATGAAAATAATACTATAATTCATATGCAAAATTTATTCTATTGCTATCTTTAGTAAACTACCATTTACAGAGTTATTGGTGATTTTGTTAAGAAATATCCATAAAGAGAGGCAATATACTAATGGTTATTTCGCAATATCAGATTCGTTTGGGGCCATATTTTCCACATTTTACGTTTTACACTAATACTTTATTATTGAAAAATAAAAAAATAGATTAGTCAATAATCACAATATCTAATCATCACTATCTCTCTGTGTAGCACATTATAAGAAAACACAATTTGGTGCTTTGGATATGTAGTCCAGTGGTAACACGCTGGACTGGTAATCCAGGGATCGCATGTTCGATCCCCCGTCTGACCCTAATAAAATTAACAGTCTGTCAGGTGGAACGTTACGCCGAAGTCTCGTGTCGGTGCTTTACACCGTGCACGTAAAATAACCAGAGGAGACTCTGGAATGGGTCTATGTCTGTATCATTGCACTATCCTCCAAAATCTAAAATGACTAATATCTTCAGGAGGCGTCGCTCATAATTATGGGCAACCGGTAGCGACGATAAATAAACGTAAAACACACACCCTTTAAATTTTCCAGTCGCCCAAATGCATTTATTCGATGGCGACTTTAAATAAACTTATTAGTCAGTTTAAATTGTAACACTACTAAATAATTTAATAAAATGAAATATGCTGAACTAAATAATTTCCACATGCTTAATCGTTCTATATTTCCAATTTCAGATAAATGGCTGCAAGGTCCCTATGGAGATAGCATTATTGAATAAAGTGTCACATTTGAATGGCATCATACAAATGCTGGATTGGATAGAGTTTGATGCAGCCTATGTTATCATCATGGACAGACCAGAGGAGGTGGAGGACCTGTTTCACCATATCGCCAAAACACGTGTCTTGGATGAAAACAAAGCCAAGCACTCATTTAGACAAGTGTTGGAAGCGATGAGAAACATCCATAGAGCTGGCGTGGTCCACAGGGATATCAAAGCTGAAAATATACTTGTGGATTTACAAACGGACGAACTGAAGATAATTGACTTTGGTGTCGGTGATTTCATGAAAGAAACAGAATATCGCTCACGTGCTGGTTAGCAACTGTTTCACTCATTTTATTTTTTAAGTAATAAAAAGCGAAATTAATGTTAGTGCCTTGCAACGATGGTTTGTTTAATTATTCATCTATCGTTTGTTTTCTATGTCTATTTTGCTAAGTTAAACTCAAATCCAATAGAAAGTAAAATAGGTCAATATGTAATTTGTTGTTTCGAGTTGATTGGTAGCTTTTTAATTGTGTTACCTGTGCATCAAATACGTATTTAAACTAATGGCATAAATTGGAGAGAATTTTATTCAATATTCAAGAACATATATTTTCTGAAAATCTACAATATTTTATTAATGTTTATGCCTGAATATTCATAAGCATATTCAGGTATTTTGATCGATGACAAATATATAGAAAGTATATTAATATTTGTGAATGACACGCTCAGTATATTACAGACGGATATGTAGTCCAGTGGTAACACGATGGACTGGTAATCCAGGGATCGCAGGTCCGATCCCCCGTCTGACCCTAATAAAATTAACAGTCTTTCAGATGGCACGTTAAAACGAGGTCCTGTGTCGGTGCTTTATACCATGCACGTAACAGAACCAGAGGATACTCTGGAATGGGTCTATGTATCATTGCACTATCCTCCAAAAATCTAAAATGACTAATCTCTTCAGGAGGCGTCGCTCATATGGGCAACCGGTAGCGACGATAAATAAACGTAAAACAAATCGCTCAGTATAAATTTAAATTCGAAAGCTATGAATAATAAATGCATCATTTAAACTTTTCAGGTACTCGTGTATACAATCCACCAGAGTGGTTTAAATACCATCGCTACCATGGAATACCCGCAGCTGTGTGGTCCATGGGCATCCTGCTGTACTACATGGTCTGCGGGGACGTTCCATTCCACAGTAACAGAGAGATTAAGAGAGCCCGACCTGATTTTGAAAGCCGCAGAACTAAAGTGTCACACGGTAAGCTGCATGATATTTATCTTTATATCTTTTAAGGTTGTGTTTTTAAAGATACTAGTTCAGAGCTCTATGACATTCCGTGGAATTGGAATGTTTATTTCATCTATCATATTTAATCGTGCTCTATGGATGGTAAAGTATTAACAATAGTTGGTTCCAATTTTTTCGGACCATAATTATTTATGCAAATCAGTATGACGTCATAACGGTGCATTTTGATTTACTTTAAACATGGTTGTTTATGCTTCTATTATAAGTGGAAGTGGTGATAGTGCAGTGGTAGCACGTTCTCTTCAGGTGTGAAAGCCACTGAGTTCGAGTCCCGCTGACAAGGCATTTAAATTCCATGTTGCCTCCTCTCTCTCTCGCGCCATCGTGGGATGGATTCCCTCAGGAATGGGGTCTCGGGAGTGATTGCATGAACTTGTTTCGGATTCGAGCTAAAATAAATTTGTACAAACTATAATCTGCTTCTATTTGATATATGATAATGACTTTTGTGTCTATTACCATGTTTTGGGGGCCATGCACTAATTGTGTAAGCATTATGTTGATGTAGTAAGATTTGTTATATTACAATTCAAGATAGCTGATAGATAATTTGACGTTAATGATTTCTATGTGGATAATACAGCTTGGTCCATCAATAATTACATATTCACCGTTCTACGTGTTTAAAATGAGAACAAATGCTTCGTCAATGGAATTCCGTCAGCTACGCCTATAAGTAATTTTAATGGCCACGTATGTTTGTCTTTTGTTTTGTCTGTCGGGTTTTTCCGTCTTCGAACACCTAAAATCCACGAAGCTCGTGTACTGCGTGATTTGATTTCTCGATATATATATATATCAGTTGTATTCGGAGAATAAAGGAAAACTTGAAACAATTCATAATATTCCATCCTTTTGCATTCACAGAAGTCCAAGACCTCATTAAGAGTTGTCTATCATGCCATGCAGGGGACCGCCCGACAATAGAAGAAATGCTCGATCACCCATGGATGAGAGATACAACATACATGCATGCAGCCAATCCAAAACACAAGCTTATTAGTGAAACTGGATCACATGATGGCGAAACAAGCAGCAGTAAACGACCACGGCTAGATTAAACAAATTCTAAATTAAAGCAAACAATCACAATTCTATTTAAAATTTGAAATAAAGTATTTAGTAACATTTGGAAACATAACACAGTATAATAACATTTTGGGTGATACTGTGGATAATGTTGAACATTTTTACAATGTGCTAAATATGGAGATTTGAACACTATTGATAAAGTGCTGTCAGTTAGCTAAGTTATTATAGAAAATGCAAATAAATACAAAACATTTGAAGACAGAATGCCAGGAAATGGTGGTGCGTGGATGAGCAGCGTATGCATACGACATGGTTGAGATCCCTACACATTCAACAGAACTATTGGGTGATATTGAACATGTCAACACAGTGCTAAATATGGAGATTTGAACACTATTGATGAAGTGCTGTCAGTTAGCTAAGTTATTATAGAAAATGCAAATAAATACAAAACATTTGAAGACAGAATGCCAGGAAATTGTGGTGCGTGGAAGAGCAGCGTATGCATACGGCATTGTTGAGATATCTCCCCTACATATCCAACAGAACTATTGGGTGATATTGAACATGCTAACAAAGTGATACATATGGAGATTTGAACACTATTGATAAAGTGCTGTCAGTTAGCTAAGTTATTATAGAAAATGCAAATAAATACAAAACATTTGAAGACAGAATGCCAGGAAATTGTGGTGCGTGGAAGAGCAGCGTATGCATACGGCATGGTTGAGATATCTCCCCTACATATCCGACAGAACTATTGGGTGATATTGAACATGCTAACAAAGTGATAAATATGGAGATTTGAACACTATTGATAAAGTGCTGTCAGTTAGCTAAGTTATTATAGAAAATGCAAATAAATACAAAACATTTGAAGACAGAATGCCAGGAAATTTTGGTGCGTGGAAGAGCAACGTATGTATAAGGCATTGTTGAGATCCCTACATATCAGTTGCTATGCCAAGCTGTATGTGCTCTCAATATATGTTTCACATAATATGCATCATTTGTGCATGCATGCGATTCATCATATATGTATGTGCTGTTCGCATACGATTTAATAATAAACTTATGTTATGCTATGTAGTATTCATGTTCCATATTACCCCCAACATCCACTCCTTTACCTAATAGATTGCCCTTTGTGTGTGTGTTGTGTGTGTGTTGTGTGTGTTGTGTGTGTGTGTGTGTGTGTGTGAGAGAGAGAGAGTGTGTGTGAGAGTGTGTGTGAGTGTGTGTGTGTGAGTGACCGAGTGTGTGTGTGTGTGTGTGTGTGTGTGTGTGTGTGAGCGAGAGAGAGAGAGTGTGCGTGGGCGAGAGAGTGTGTGAATGTGTGTGTGTGAATGTGAGTGTGTGTGCGTGTGCGTGTGTGAGAGAGAGAGAGAGAGAGAGAGAGAGAGAGAGAGAGTGTGAGTGTGTCTTTGTATTTGGTGCATTTGTTTCTTGCAGCCGAATGCTTACAGTATTTACATCTTCGGGAATCCCGAATGTTCTGAATATACTTTTAGATGTGTATTCGTGAATAATCTTTTGAATACACATCTGTATAAGCTTCTAGATGTGTATTCGTGAATAAACTTTTGAATAAACATCTGTATAAACTTCTAGATGTGTAATCACGAATAACCGTCTGGAGAAACTTCCGAATACACTTCTGGATGTATATTCGCGAATTTGCGAATAAACTTATGAATAAACTTCTAGATGTGTATTCGTGAAGACATTTCTGAATAACCAACTACCATCATCTGTAAGCCAACTTCACCGATATGCCGATTAGACCATTAGCCCTTCTACATAGGGGATATGCTTTGGAATAGTAATTGTTGAGCTTTCTTATCAATATTTGCCTCTTGTGTGGCTATTGTCAACATTATCGTTTGAATTCGCTTGCAATTTCCTGGTCATTCGATATGTCCGCCATTTTGCTAGCACGGACAGGAAGTACTTGAAGCGCATGCGTAAGATAAACACTGCACACACAATAAAATAACACACCTTAAACGTGCGGTATGGTTGAATTGCGCTTCGGAGATGTTTGTTCAGTGTGCGCATTATACAAGAAATCAACGTTTAAATTTCATGGCAGAGTTTCGCCATTCCAAATCGTCCATTTTGAATATTTGATTATTGCGAAAAACAAAAATAGAAATAATTAGACGAAAATGTTTACAAGATTTATCTCCGTACCATTACGGTGAACCAAAGAAGATTTTGATTAATATTCTATTGTTCATACGCATGAAATGTAATGAAGACTGCCCAGAAAAAATGGGAGAATCTCACCTGTCTACTTCAAACAGCTAAATGATATGCACAACGGTTAGACAATATATTTTAAACGTTCTTAATATCTATATTTAGGATTATTCTTAACACCAATGCACACATTTATAACCGTTCATGTCCGAAAAGCTTCAAAATATTAGTCAGAAATCCCGCCATTGGATCAGGGCGGAAAGTGCTATGCGAAAATGAGCTTTAATGATAAGACCTCGAAATAACAGAAGCAAAATATTTTATGTAGAGGTCTTGTATGTAGGACTAGCGTCCTTGGTCCATTAGTAGATCGTCGGATTTGGTATGGAACTGTCCCGGGTTGTATGATCTGTCAGGTCACATATGTAGTGTCATTGTTGCAAGGCACCTAGCACACATTGCTTAGTATCGATCGGCTAACCCTGCCCATGAAAACATGGCTAGGTCCGTGCAAGGGGTTTGATATTATTGGAACATACATACATACATACAAAAAAGTAAAATGGTGCAGGCATTGAAACGGTTCATGGATTGAACCCACGACCACCCGCTTGCAAGTTGGCTCTCATAAGTGGGCATGTGCAGTCTGATGTATAGACTGTGCCGAATCGCTACACTTCTCCCTCCTGTTCTTTGTAAATGAACTGACAAGTATGAGGTGCTGAGAATTATTCGCAAAACAAAGCTACTCATTGTCCTTTACACCATCCACAACACTAAAGATAACCGATGCCGCTACATTGTAAATACCCCTGGCAAGGCAAATGTTTCTTTCCTGTGGTTTTAAGCAGAACATGTCAGTCACACGCTATATCTGCAATGACTTCTAATTAATCAACAACACCAATGTTTATTTAGCAAATCCACATAATACATGCCTTTGACTAACGACAAGGTGTGTAGCAAACATGTTTAGCTCCCTGAAAACCTGTGTCCCGGGGGCTTGAACACATGGCTGCCGTCTTGCAAGTCATCCACTCTTCCAACTGGATTAACCAATTAACTGGGCAGTCTGAAGAACTAAAGTAATTGCAATGTCATAATAATCACTGATAAGATTAGACAGTTTAGCATTTCATAGCTGTCGGTTTATATGCAAAACACACCTTTTATTCTTCTAGGTTGACATCACAATGTCGAGGAAGTGGAAACACAGCGTGGTAGACTCGGTTCCAGACAACATGCTATATTGCCTCTGTCGCTAACAAAATGATGCTACAAAGATGATGATGCTGTACAATTTATTAATTTGTAATGGATGGGTTCCACCTTGGTTGTGTTGACTTAGACGAGGGAGTGGCTGGGAACCTGTCAAGCGGGACCTGTCCACCAGAATGTATAGATGTGATGACTGAAAACCCAGCATTATCCAAAAAGGGTAAATTACTGTGTAGACTAGTAATAATTATATCTACATATAACTCTGCACGCTGGCTAAAGTAAAGACTACATGTATAAGTAGCTCAATAATTTTAGCAGTCAACAATTTATTAATGTGTTTTCTTGTTTGTAGTTTTAGGGGGGTATTCAGGAAAAAGTCATGTGATTTTCATTAGTATTGTGTCATTATTAATCTACACTACTGAAGCACCTCGTCGAAAATTATATTTTTTAATGAACAAACCCGCGTCTTTTGAGTGAAATCTGGCTGGATGCGGCAAACGTTTTGTGAAATTATTATATAACATACATGTATACATGCATGTTTTTGTGTAAATTGTGTTTTATTTGAAGAACACTAAAATATATATAAAGACTCTGGATAGGCGCTATAATTGGAACAGATTTCTTTACAATTGTTGCATATAAGGCCACTTTATTGATCAGTGCGAAATCTGACGTCCTACTGAATATAATCTCCGAACTACCATTTATATACTAGTACCTCCAAACACTTCATATCCCAGTGTTACTATCCCTGAATACTCCCAAAAAGTATATACATCTTAAGTTGTTTCCTCTGTTTTATCTGTGTTTTCTTTGCTCAACATGCTATCAGTTTCCAAATGGAAAATTCAATTTCTCAGCAAGACAAACTAATATTAATTTGTTTTTCAATGAGTAAATATTCAAATAGGGTGACAGCACTTTCAACTGGGCGTGGGTTTCGTCGACATATGTACTACCCTGCTCCTGCTAAAACAACTCACTGGTGTACATGTACATGTTTTATTATTTTTAGGACATTCCAACCTAGGATGTTAAGTTACAGATTCAAGCTCAATGGCATTCCTTGGATTTCATCATGGTGTAAGTAATTGCCAAAACAATCCACTTTTAGTTTATACAAATTTAGTTTAGCTTGATTGTCAAACAAGTTCATATAACTTATATTAACCCTTTCCCCCATAGAAGCACCTATTGATGCCATTACCAATACGACATACATTGACAATGTAGTAGCCAACCAATGTTCATAATAAAGGCCAGAATCTCATGTAGTCCCAGTAATATCTATGGAGTTGGGATATATATGGTGACTACTTATCCACTGCACTATTACTAAATGGCTGTCGTTTGTATGGCGATATAATAGTATACTAACCTAAATCTCTATGAAGGAAAGGGTTAATCCATCGCCACAAGGCAGATAAGACAATAATTATGTGAAATTGAAGTGCCTTGCCTAATGGCACACTTGTAACTGCGAATTCCACTTTTACATTCTCTTTTACATACCCTTTGTTAGTTAGATGTTCGGTTGTACTGTATCGTTACGTATGTGAACAGTCAAATGTGTCATAGTGGTTGTCTGTGATGAGACATAGCAAAATAATAAGATGATCATGGTACCATTTATTGTGATTTATGGAAAACACTCAATATAGTGTCTTGAATGTGTTGGAATATTAGTGAAATACATGTCACGATAGAGAGCAATAACATTTATATTTACTGTACCTTGAATGTGTTGGAATATTAGTGAAATACATGTCACGATAGAGAGCAATAACATTTGTATTTACTGTAGGCTACGCAGGTCAATTTGGTTTAACATTTAAACATACATTCTTGAACACAGTAGTTGAAGTTATACTTCTCCGTAAATTTCAAATTTCTAACTGTATGAATAGTGAGAAGAAGTTAGAAATAAGTGACTTCTTCCCAAGATTTCAGCCAAGCTTAATCACTGACTGCCTGACCCAAACAACCATCAATTAATTACATATTTAAATTATGGACAAATATTTCTCAACCACTTGACATGTTTACTCCTACATATTGGAGGTAGATTCTATGGAAAACAAGTGGAAATTACGCACACTGTTCAAATTAGCCGTTATCCATTTCGATCATTAGTTTATTTCCGTTAATAACCCTTTTCGATGTTTAAAGCATCTCCTCATGTAGTTTATAGATGCGTAAATCCTGAAAAAAATTTAGCAAGTGTTGAAGAAATTACATATAATATTATGATTACCGCCCGTCCGACGTCGTCACAATGAACATGTTCAAGCGTCTTCTCCTCAGCAACCATAGGGTCTATAGTCACCATTTATGATTTAGTATTTACTTGTCATCATGGTACAAATTCTTCCATATCAAAATTCTTCGGAAAATCTACCACCGACATTTAGTAAGATTGATCAATGTACAATACAATGATATTCATAGTTGAGTTGTTGCATGACACCCTTGTGTGAACAATGGAGCCAAGTGAGCGATATAGTGCCATTGTGGTCCTCTATCATATATTAATCACTCTCGTTGGCGTGGATGAAAGCGTAAATGTGGTTATTCGTGTGGGAGGAAACCGGAGTACCCGGAGAAATCCCACCTGTCCGACATGGCGACCACCGTACCATTATAAAAGAGTCATTCAATATACTTAATCATCCACAACAGAGACACTATCAATATATCTTGCATCATAATTAGAAACACTAAGAGAATGGTTCATAACAGCGGGGATATTTCTTCCCATTGCACGTGTCGCAGTTGGTTTAACTCGTCCGAGTGAACGTGCATCAGTGGGTGTATTTCTTCCGACAGTTTCACCTTTAGCATCTCTTTTAAGTCTTTTGACGTTTGGAGAAGATGGGCCAAGCTTCTCTAGTATCAGCTTGTGATTTGGAATAGGTTCAAGTCTACTTGGTTTTATCTTCGGTAATGGTGTCGTTAATTGTTCATAATTTTCTTGAGAACGATTTTCTGTTTTGCATGTCGGAACTGGAGACTGATTGATTGGAGTGTGCTGCAGGTCAGCTATAGTTATTGTACTCACACTGGCAAGGCTACTGTGCGTCATTGACGTAACACCCCGTCTAAAACTAATGATACTGGTTTCTGTATGATAAGTTTCTATTGGTGGAGGCGATATGGGTACCTCCCCGATAGCAGTCACATGATGTTTAAATCCTTGTGGGGCGGAGCTTGTTGAAAAAGGCACACCCGTGTCTAACACGTGACGTTGGTGATTGACAGGTGCAGCTGACTGAGTTAATTTTACGAGAGGTACTGGGAAATCGTCACACCGTGCTGCCATTCCATTGCTAAATTTCCCATGAGAATCTGAAATTATGATAATTATCATAATAATATAATATATATATTCATGACTTCATTTTCTAATTCACCAAATTGTTACTATATATACTGTATATGCTTCTGTAAAACCATTATTGTATTTCGCTGAGCTGTATTTAATTATTTTGTATTTGCACATATTGTTCCATTTAAATTTTGTTATAATACTATGCGTGGCGTTTTATGGTTATTTATCGTCGGCACTATCGGTTGCCCACATATGCCTCCTGAAGAGATTAGTCGTTTTTTTAAATGTTGGAGGATAGTGCAATGATACAGACCGAGACCCATTCCAGAGTCTGTTCTGGTTCTCTTACGTGCACGGTGTACAGCACCAACACGAGACCTCGGTTAAAAATCCTAACTGGAAGACTGTTCATTTTAGGGTCAGACGGGGTATCGAACCTGCGATCCCTGGATTACCAGTCCAATACTATGCCAACTATTATCAAGCTTTATAAGATACTGTCAGGTACAGCATACACTGTATAACATTGGGCAACAACGAAATAAAATATAACTGATTTTAATAATACTCCTATTGTATTTATTTTTTGGATTCATTACATTACAATTATACATAAAATGAAATACGTGGAAAACAATTACGCATACTTTTTGGATTAATTAGTATTGCTGTATACGATTTAATCTGGGAAAAAAGCAAATGGGTTGGGCTACAAGTTATGACAACATTATTTACAACTCTCTCCATTACATAAGTGGCCAAAAAGCCACACTAACTAACAACATATATATACATTTACCAAGAAGCAAGATATCAGATGTGTATTTGCCCTTCCGTTTCTGTAGATGAAGATATACTACTCGTGCAAGCAGCAGAGCTAGGACGACGATGATGATCACTGATATAACACTGACAGCAATCAGAGCTCCCAAAAAGCTGATACGTTCTTCTTCCACTTTGTCTATGAATATACAAGTGAAGTTAAAGCGACGTTCACGAATAACTAAGTTGAACGTAACAAATGTTTCTTTTGTTTTTTGTTTGTTTTGGGGGTTTAAAGTCGCACCAGCAGCTTTAGGTCATATGGACGGACGGATCGGTAGTCCAGTGGTAACACGCTGTACTGGTAATCCAGGGATCGCAGGTTCGATCCCCCGTCTGACCCTAATAAAATTAACAGTCTTTCAGATGGGACGTTAAACCGAGGTCTCGTGTCGGTGCTTTATACCGTGCACGTAAAAGAACCAGAGGAGACTCTGGAATGGGTCTCTGTCTGTATCATTGCACAATCCTCCAAAATCTAAAATTACTAATCTCTTCAGGAGGCGTCGCTCATATGGGCAACCGGTAGCGACGATAAATAAACGTAAAACACACAATAGGTCATATGGCGACTCTCCAGCTATTATTGATAGTCATGTAGTTATTAAGATAAATATTTGTGCTTATTTCCGGGTACTGTCAAATGTCATACCAAATAACAACAGAACGCCTGTAAATCAATGGCAGTTATTTTGAAATGCACTTTTCACACACTGAAATTAACACATGCAGAGACACATAAATACAGCAACTTGCCATTTTAGACACAGACGCTTGGGGTCTGGACAAATGTTTCTGGAACACTATGATACACTATTGGCTCGACACTATGTTATTGTTATATTTCGGGTTTTACGCCTGCATCAGCACCATTTTGGCTATATCGCCGGCGGGCAGTTTACCTAGCAACATCTTTCCTGGGCAGGCTCCAGCGGTTAACCAGTACTTGGGTGCACCAACCTCCGTAAGAAACTGCCAACTTTTTCATATAAATGAGACACGGCCTGAACGGGGCTCGAACCCATGACCATCAGTGATGATAGGTTACAGTGGTACAGTGGCTTGACACTATACATACAATTGTTGTTGCCGTTGCTAAGCAAGTTTAAAAATGACAACCCGTCACTATCAAGGCTACATACTCTATGCATCACGATCTATTCCTAATACTATTAACCCATTCAACACCAAGAAACTGACATGGACTGGTGCGTGATATTTTTAGACCAATAAATTAATAAGAAAATTACCATTGCGCAAGTTCATTTATCAAAATGTATCGTCACGAGCCAGTTTATCTGGATCTACACTTTTTGTAATAGAGGTATGCCGTGTTGAAAGGGTTAATAAGAATTATACATTTGAAGGCGACATCTACAATCCAGAATGGAAATTAATCCTCAAAGTCTATGTAAGAAATTAATTTCTAAAATATTTACACAAACTGTATGTGCATGCGGAACCGTTAATATTACAAATTGTTAGTTTAAACATTATTTATTTCAGTATTTGTACATGTAATCAAGAAATGAACATTTTACATATAATTTAACAGCAGTAGACTGAAAGGGATTAGAACGAAAGAAAACTTATATAGTTCTTCTCCCTTCTACAAATTGTTAATGCTTTGAGATAAATGTATAACGAGATACACTTGTATATACCACATGTGCTTTGGTGACTATATTTCCAGTGTCCGTCTGTCCCGCACACTACTTTCGCTGTTCCATACGCTTCGTATCCATCATTACATTGTAACGTTACAGAGGTGGTCGTCTCGTCTGTTGACATCGTATACTGGCCATTCTCAGGTGGAACTATGTCATCACAAGTAACTGTAAAATAATATAGAAAAGGATCCAATATGTAAAATATTGGACTGTGTGAGGCACGTAGCGCCGAAGACAGTATCAATATTTTAATTATTGGATCCGTTTGAGGCTTATATCTTACATAAAACACACACTTATATAACAAGATCATACTAATTAAAATAGTTAATTTCCTACTTGTACGTACGCGTAGTATTTAATATAATACTCTGGCCTTTTTTCACCAGTCCAATATTAATAATAATGGACTGCAAGTATAAATGTATGACGTCACGATAGTGTTTAAAAGCGGTTATGTGATGCTACCTACATGTATGCTGTAATTGTTGTAATAGTGTACTGATGTGCTTGGTTAGCCGGGGTTCCAGTCTGTCGATTTTTCACTAATTTACTTTTGGCAAACTGTTGATATTATCAGAAACTCAATATGGCCCAATTAATGGTCTCGGTGTTAAAATATATTTATATGACTGACCAGGCAAAATATATCAACGCCTGTTCACAGGCTAGTGATTGGTATGTGATTGGTTGAATGCAGACTTCGCCGTTGCAATGCCTGATCAAGACCTTCATTATGCTCGATTTTTAAATATATTTCCATGTGACGGGGTTTTATAAAAACTAAATAGATACCATTGACGATTTATGGGAGATTACAATGACACAGATCTGCACACTCTATAGATCACACCAACTATACAATACTAAAGTTGAAAGAAATGGTAAAACTTAGTTAACATGCCCATACTATAATTAGGCATATTTTAAAAAAAGGTTTCTTCAAATGCACAGAAAATGCCAGTTGCTTGTTATCAGTACAGTAATTATCAGAAACAAACATTATAATCACCACTAAATCTATGTCCTATTGTCTAAATTGTATGGTCATAGGCCAATACAGACAGACAGATAGACAGACAGACAGACAGACAGACAGACAGACAGACAGACAGACAGACAGACAGACAGACAGACAGACAGACAGACAGACAGACAGACAGACAGACAGACAGACAAGACAGACAGACAGACAGACAGACAGACAGACAGACAGACAGACAGACAGACAGACAGACAGACAGACAGACAGACAGACAGACAGACAGACAGACAGACAGACAGACGTCTGGAGGCATCACCCCTATTTCGTAGATGGTGACGAAAATGAAACGTATCCAATGCAAAACATAAATATTGTCATATAATACATGTATCAGAGGTGGAGTTTAATCCTTTCAACCCCACAGGCCTATAAATAGGCTTATGAAAAGTGTAGATCCAGATGAGCCGGCTCGTGACGAGCCGTCTCATCAGGATCTGCACTTTTTTGCCAGTAATAATTATTACTATTTTTAGATAAAATTACCCATTTTGATAAATGAACTGGTCCAAAGGTAATTTTTTTATTAATTTATTGGTCTGAAATATCACGCACCAGTCCATGTCAGTTACTTGGGGTTGAATGGGTTAATTAATAGTGTGTGTTTATCATACCACATAAAGGCGAGGAACCATTCCAACTGCCATCTATGTAGCACCTCAGAAGAGCGCTTCCATTTAAGGTCGAACCGATATCACATTTGAAGTTGGCTGATGTGTTTATTCCATTTGTTGTTTTTATCACAGTCCCATTGCTAAGGTCAGGAATATCGCCACATTTAACTAAAATAACATAGGATAAAGATCATGTCAACATGTGTGGGTTCCGTCACAATATGTGTGGGTTCCTTCAATATGTGTGGGTTCCTGTGTTCACCAGCACAGTTTTCCAACATTTGTAGCTGGGATATACACTATTCTATACAGTTTCTTAACGTCTCTGTACAATGATGATCATTGAATTTATAACATATACAATCAGATACCTCAGACCAGTCTGTAAAATCTTACACGTGTAAGGAATTCGTTCCGGGTCGTTGTACACTAGAATGAAGTTTTTGCAATCAAGCAGACCATAATTTGATGATGTTTTACTGTTTTACAGAGACTGTTTGCATTTCTTATTTTGATTGTGGTGCATCTGTGGCATTTGTGTTCATTTAAAGAAGACATATTGTGAATTTATTTCAGTACTACTTGCTCCAGCGCATTGATGAGTAAACAGTCCTACATGACAGCTAGGAACGGGTGTTTGTTTACATTGGGAAATTGTGAAACACTTTCATGGTGATGAAATGACTTACTGTTGTCTTCATCAAGCAGAAGCTCTGGAGTTTACAGAACTGCATGGGTATTCTTGTTCGGAACTGAGACTTTGACTGTGACAGTTCATCGATTTACCATAGCAGGAATAAGTAGAACATACAGTGGTGTGCATCCAACAATTGGTCTGGGTCTCCTACGATCACTTGATAACGCCATCTTGTTCATGGCTGATTTAGAACCAGGCAGAGCGGAAGTTACATATACATTTGATATAACACCAACCGACATGCACTCTGCTAGCTACACATATTGGCAGCAAGTTGGCCAATATTCGGGTAGATTCATCAGGTCACTAGATTTCTCTGGGTACTCAACTTTTCCTGCACATGTTGTCAAATATACGTAATTACTAAATTACGGTACAGAGCACGAAACGGAACCATACTATACATTTACTAGAGCTTGTTAGAATCTGTATACACGCCAAATAGTTTATATTACATACTGCATTCCGGAACCTTGTCAACCCAACCTGTGCCGTCATTGTTGCAACGTAAACCAGAGGAGCCAGATAAACTGTAGTCAACTTTGCACTGAAACTCTGCACGACTACCATCAGAATACATAAGGCCATTATCAATAGTAGATGGGTCTTCACATACTGAAAAAGGAAATAACAGTTCAAACTTCTTAATTCAAGATGTACAATACGGAATGTATGTTGTATCAATGTAATACATTACACTTCAAGATTCACTTTGGCCTAAGATATGGAACGTTTTCTCTATATCATAATAATTAACCTTTTGCATGCTGAATAAATAAAATCACATTTGCAAACAATATAGATCCAGATTAGCCACATCGGAAAGCCACGTCTGATCAGGATTTATGTTGCTTGCTATTTAGCCAATTAGCTCCACTCTCCGAGTAGAAAACAGCATAGAGCCTGATTAAACAGCACGTTCTGTGCCATCTGATCTGGCTCTAGGCTGATTACAAAAGTGATTTTAGAGTACAAAACGTTAATAACAATAGGAATAAGGCAAAGCCTCAAAGTGAGCTGAAGCATAGATATAGTCATTTGGAGTAGCTATAACGTATCTAAATAATACGAAATTTGCACTAAATATCAAAGGGGAAAGCCAATGAAAGGTTGAAGACAAAATCAATTACTGAACTAAACATTATATGAGGAATATGACTACATGTCCTCGAGGGGATTGACACCTAGAAAGATAGACAGACGACAACTATTGATATTTTCTTGTAATTGTCAGGCTTGCAAGTGAGCATGCGTTGTTGCTGAGCGTCCTGTAAAGATTATAAAAAATGGCAGCCATTTCCCTCTCGATTCGGAATTAACCTATCTGCTGTCAACTGCGATTATCGAGATAACATATTTCCAATGATGTGTTATTATATTCGTTCAATTGAAATGTATTGTATGTTCCGAACTATGAATTGTTCTGCTACAAACGGAGCCAAAACCACAATTACCCATATAAATGATAATAAGGCCCCATTGTCATTCCTCTGTCTCAGTGAATATATCCTGTGAGGAGAAGAATTATATAAGACTCTGTCTTTCATTCTAATCCTTTTTCTGTATTTTGATTATGTGTGATGTATGCATTGTTCAATATGTATATTGGGAAATACAATATGTTTAAACTAATATCTCCTGTACCTCCATAGCTCTTTCCGGCAACCCACTCTTCCGATAACCGAAAATTAACTTTTAGATAAATATCGACACGCAACTCACATTACTGTAAAGCTCGCTATGCGAACGCTAGCTTATAGCTTGAAAATAAACAGCTATTACTGTAATAATTCTGGCCAACTGCCAGCCAAACACTAATGTTGTCAGAACTTGTTGTCCAACCCTTTTTGCCTGTATTTCCTTGTATATATGAATAATTGTGTAGAATGTGTTGATTATATATATGTATAGAGCAAATAAAATATTATTAAACTAAACTAAACCTAACACTTGCTCGTAAGGAAACCCGGGCTCTTCCTCCACAAAGAATAGCTGAATAGTCGCCATATGACCATAGCTTAAACAAATATATTTTAGCTAGATTGCGAAACAAGTTCTTACAACTTACATTAATCACTCTCGAGACCTCATTCCTGATGGAAGCCATCAATTTAAATGCCTTGCCTAAGGGCACAACCGTAACGGCTCCTGCACGGCTCGAACTCCGGACCGTTCGCACCTGTTTTGAGTTTAAATCATCAAAACAAACTGATCTCATATAGGCATATATGCCAATCAAAGTACGTGCAAGAAGGTAGTGTCTTACAGCAGTGTGACGATGTGCTAGACCAGCTAGCATCTATACCACACGTGATAGCAGTATCTCCACTGACGTAATATCCGTCCGCGCATGCGTACGTTGCTATTGATATTATTCCGTCTGTTGACAAATTGACACTGCCGCTACTCGGGTCTGATAAAGTGGGACACGTGACTGAAAAATATAAAAATGTAATATACATTATAAATGACTTATATGATTATTTGTAAAATTGTGTTATGCATGTATACACGTACCATGGACTCGTTGGTTTATGACCTTTTCTTTAATAAAACATATCTCTAGATCTACCAAGTACCGTGTCAAGTATCAATTAAGAAAATAGAATTTAGTCAACAATCCTGTGTCTATAGACCAGAGCAACATATTTAATACCAGTTGTATTGCCAACCGTGGAAGGTTTCCCTCAGCAAGCAACATAAACTAAATATGAACAGGTAGGAAAGGTGAGACAAGTGTAAACATACCACATGTAGGTTCAATGGACGACCAGGTGGCGTCCTGCATACACGTACTGCTTGCTTTGCCATTTAGTGTCGTACCAACCATACAACTGTGTGTGGAAGTGGTATGTGTCCCATTAGTTGCTATGACAACTGTACCATTAACAGGTGCGTACTGGGCCTGGCATTGGACTGGAATATAAATCTCATTAAGTGCACCCAGAATACATCATCTCTAAATATGTCAACAAATATTTGTACGATGAATATCAATGATAAAATTACTTGATGCTACGATAATGAAGAGTAACAAAACATAAATATATACTAGGAGATTACTGTCTTATAAATTTTAATTTATTTGGCGGGTTGGAGTAAATATACGAGGCGAGGCTGTGCCGAGGCGTGTATTTTTTGGAGACTAGCCTAATAATTTAAAATTTATAACACAGTAACCTAATATTCTATTTATCCTATCTTCTGATAGAAAGGTTAAGAAAGAAAAGATTACCGAATATTCATGACCTGGCGTTTATCATACCATCTGTAAACATATGACATCATACACGCAACGTTATGACGTCACGAAAGGTTTATGAGGCAGGCATTTTTTTACCATTATTACGCATGAAGGTTGGATAAATAAATGAAAGAGATAACAATGCTTTAACATGTATGTGTAAAGAACTACTACTAATCGCACCGCAAGAAGAGTCTGATCCGGACCAACCAACTCCGTCTGCTTGGCAAGTCCTTTCACTACTGCCCTGCAGTGTGAAGTAACGATCGCATGTATAAGTAGCAACAAGGTTGTTGGAGGTTAGAGTTATTGTCCCGTTTTCTGGTGTCGCCGGTGCAATACACACTGCAAAGTGAATATATATAGATGACCAATTGTCAATAACAAGTCTAAATAGATGACCAGTTGTCAATAACAAGTCTATATAGATGAGCAATTGTCAATAAGAAGTATATATATATAGATGACCAGTTGTCAATAACAAGTCTATATAGATGACCATCTGTCCATAGCAAGTCTATATAGATGACCAATTGTCAATAACAAGTCTATATAGATGACCAATTGTCAATAACAAGTCTATATAGATGACCATCTGTCCATAGAAAGTCTATATAGATGACCAATTGTCAATAACAAGTCTATATAGATGACCAATTGTCAATAATAAGTCTATATAGATGACCGATAGAAGCTCGAGACTGAGTTTGAGATAGGAGAACAGTTTTATAACCTCGAGGCCTGGTGAGTAGATGATGATTCCGTTTATTTACCCTCGCCGCCGGTAAACCATATGGGCGAGCAAACCTGGCCAGTATCTATTGATATGTGAATTATATTAGTTAATGTACGATACATATAACATACTACAACTCGTATTCACTCCTGTCCAAGTTCCGTCGAGTTGGCATTCTTGTGTTGCATTTCCAACCACTTCATAATTGTTGGCACATGTGTATGTTACAGTAGATATCTGCCCGTCCGTCTGTAGCATGATATTTCCACTGGAGGGATGTGTCAATGTTGGGCAGACGACTGAAAGTACAGAATTAGAATATTTATAAACTTTAAGGCAATGCAATTGTTTGTCATTTTGAAATCACATGCACGAATTATTTGATGGCATACAAACAACATGACCAGTACATACTGTGATTATAGTTGACGAAATTCCAAGCACAAGAAATAAAAGGAGGGATACGTTATTAAACCTTTGAAATGTAATCGAACCGAGTTAAAATGCATGAACCATGAACACATATCAGATATCTGGAAAACATGGCTTGCATGAACCATGAACACATCATATACCTGGAAAACATGGCTTGCATGAACCATGAACAATATCGGATATCTGGAAAACATGGCTTGCATGAACCATGAACACATCAGATACCTGGAAAACATGGCTTGCATGAACCATGAACACATCAGATATCTGGAAAACATGGCTTGCATGAACATGAAACATCATATATCTGGAAAACATGGCTGCATGAACCATGAACATATATCGGATATCTGGAAACAGGCTTGCATGAATCATGAACCAATCAGATACCTGGAAAACATGGCTTGCATGAACCATGAACCATCGATATCTGGAAAACATGCTTGCATGAAACATGAAACATCTATATCTGGAAAACAGGCTTGCATGAACCAGAACATATATCGGTTCTGAAACAGGCTGCATAACATGAACACATCAGATATCTGGAAAACATGGCTTGCATGAATCATGAACACATCAGATATCTGGAAAACATGGCTTGCATGAATCATGAACACATCAGATATCTGGAAAACATGGCTTGCATGAATCATGAACACATCAGATATCTGGAAAACATGGCTTGCATGAATCATGAACACATCAGATATCTGGAAAACATGGCTTGCATGAATCATGAACACATCAGATATCTGGAAAACATGGCTTGCATGAATCATGAACACATCAGATATCTGGAAAACATGGCTTGCATGAATCATGAACACATCAGATATCTGGAAAACATGGCTTGCATGAATCATGAACACATCAGATATCTGGAAAACATGGCTTGCATGAATCATGAACACATCAGATATCTGGAAAACATGGCTTGCATGAATCATGAACACATCAGATATCTGGAAAACATGGCTTGCATGAATCATGAACACATCAGATATCTGGAAAACATGGCTTGCATGAACCATGAACACATATATCTGGAATTGACGATACACAGGAGTCATGTGTTGCTCAGTATTAGAGCAATTGTCACATTACCGACACAGGTGACTTCAATTGTACGACGACGAGGTAATATTGGACTTAAAACACTGCTATGACGTCAGACCTTTATACTTGCAGTCCATTATTATTAATATTGAACTGGTGTCAAAAGGCCAGAGTATTATATTACATCCTAAGTAAATGTACGAAATTAAGAATTTTAATTAGTAAGATCTTGTTATATAGGTGTGTGTTTTAAATACATTGATAATACCAATATTGGAGATCTAAGTGGGTGATGGGTTTTAGAAGGTGGTGTTTATGACAGTATTGACTGTACATGTAAATGTAAAATAGGAAACGCAATACGACTAAGTTAATAGCTTATCATATTCTGTGCTCATGATGTGTGGAGCATAATGTTAGGGAACACTAACCACATGTTGGCTGTACACCAGTCCATGTACCATCAGTCTGACAGGTCAGTGACACTGGACCGTCGAGTGAGGTTCCGTTGTCACATCGGAAATTTACAGTGGTCACTGTGCCGTCAGTAACCATATCGTATTGTCCATCAAGTGGTGTAGTGATGTTTGGACACCCCACTGCAAATCAACAAACGAATACATAGTAAAGCTGAGCGTAGATCTATGTACATAGTTCTTCGGTGTCTGGTTATATATCACACTGGTTAAGTCTCATTCAAACCCTTTTAATTTAGATGCATAGTAAAACCAGCTAAGTGGTTGTAATGACCCTAATTATATCCTTGAGTAGTGATCGACTTGCGTCGGTCGAATACGGACAGCTACTCTTGGCTAATATGACCGTGAGTAAAGAGACATTTTGCACGTATCCTGATTGATCAATATAATGACCAGTGTAGACCATAATGCAATATATTCCAAATATACAACTTTCTCAATCATACCACTCTTTCGTAACTAGTGATTTAATTAGCTTGGTGTAATTGTACTAATAATGTCGCTTAATAACACAATAGTCAATACTGCGTTTCAATGGTAACCATGGAGACTTCAGTCACTGAAGTGTGTATTCCTAATCATGTGGCTTTTTATATAAACTTGATTTATTTTGCAACGACTGCGAAGCAAGTTCTAACAACTTATATTAATCACTCTCGTTGGCGCGAATGAAAGCGTATATGTGGTCATTAGTGTGGGAGGAAACCGGAGTACCTGGAGAAAAACCCACCTGTCCGATATGGCGACCACCGTACCATCTCACATACTTCCCGGCCCGAGGATCAAACCCGGGTTGCATTGGTGAGAAGCAAGCGTGCTAATCATAACATACATGTAGCATAGTTTTATTAACTTCTGTATTATGTAGATAAAAACCATATTCGTACCACACGAAGGTTGTGTGTGACTCCATCCGGATCCATCGCTAGCACACGATCGTGATGCCACACCATCAATAGAAAATCCCAGTTTACACGTGTACTCTGCTAAGCCACTTTCTATGGATATCTGTATACCACCATTTTCTGGTTTCGTCAGGTTAACACAAGCTAATAACAATTAGTTTAAATATGTAAAATTTATATTTGGATTACTTCATATAATAATAAATTTTACAGATACAGTAGCTTAGTTTATATAAATTTATTTTAGATTGATAGCGAAACAAGTTTTTACAACTTATATTAATCACTCTCGAGACCTCATTTCTGATGCCCAAACCATTTGCATGTTCATATTATGTATTATATCTGTTTATGCATGACATATATAATAATGATTTGCAATAAAATATGATTAAACTAAAACTAAAAAAATCCATCGCCATGAGGGAGAGAGAAAAGGCAATGTGAGATTTAAATGCCTTGCCTAAGGGCACAATCGTAACGGCTCCAGCGGATTCAGTAGAAAATAGCATTCAATACTAATATAACCCGATAAGAAATACAGTTTACATCCGTTATGTCAAAGTCGGTTATGTCGAATTCTCCGGTTATCTCGAAGTCGGATCAAAGTCCAGTTTCAGACACTATCATTTTTTATATAACTGGATCTGTTTATATCGAATTTCGTTATGTCAAAATTCGGTTATGTCGAAGTATTTTGTTCGGTCCGACGGAATTCGACATAACGGATGTAGACTGTATATCAATTTAAGTAAAATTATATAGTAAACAATTCATCTCAATTCAAATTCAAAACAGTGTTTAGTTTGGCTTAAACATATTTATTCGACATTAATTAACATAATTTACAACAAATTAATGTACACAATAAATACAAGTGGATTGAAATGAAAGATAAATGATTATTGCATTTTAGTTTCATCCAATTATTACCACAGAATGGTTCACTGGCACTCCATTGACCTTGCGATGAGCACAGTAAATGATCCGCCCCAATTAGATAATAACCAGAGGTACATGCATACATCGCCGACGTCGTAACATTGTCAGTTGACAACATAAGCGATCCACTGCTTGGCTGTCCAATGGTTGGACATGGGACTGGAAACAACAAAGAGAAAATGGTACTGTACACGTATAATCCAGCTTTATGTTATATTTCGTGTTTTATAATTTGAACCAATAGAAATATCATCTGAGCCGAATATAACTTAATATCATATAATTAAATATACCGTCTCCGTGTCCTAATGGTTAAGGCGTCCGCATACGGAGCACGAGGTCGATACTGATATGGCCGGTTGGTGAGCCGTCAGCTAGTTAAATAATGGTTACCGATGCCTGGTGCCTGTCTTACACGCATACGATTTGGGAAGTACTGACGTTCATAAGAGGTGTCTCATAAGTCAGAAATGGTTTGCCTTTTCAATAGATAATATAATAAACAAAAAACATTTAAATAATTACGTAGTTACTAATGGCAAATCAGGAGATATCAAAGGGTTATATGGGACAAGGCCTGAAGGCTGTAAACTGTGCTCAAACTATGTAGCATTGTACTATGGTACTTTACTGGGAGCTTTCACGCTATTCCGCCTTAATTTAAACATAGTTTATTTCAAACAATGATATACAAATGTATAATTTACTGTAATGTACACATTTCAACCGAGGCAATCTAGTGGGGTCCGGGGACATGTTCACCCTTAACACTGTTGGGGCATAGTTGCGATTTCCTGCGTTTTCTGATTTAATGAGTTTAGACGTATAATTATGTACTGACCATTCATCTCTCTAACAGTCAACATGTTATACAGCAAAGGGATATTGTTTGCATTTTATCTATTTTTTTTTTTTTTTTTTTGGTTTGGAAATTTTAACCGAGACAGCTTCCTCGGTGTGCCTCAGTGTGGCTACGGGCCTGGAAATTATAATAAATCATTTAGCCTTGTATATACTCACACCAAAGTGAAACTGTGCACTTGCCTTAGAGGTAAAATGTATATCCTTTTAGAAAAGATATAGACAAATTTGGACTTCTACGCGCATAAATATTGGGTATATTAATGCAATGTGTGAATGGTTATCTTCCTCACTCATGATTATCCATAGTAAAATCCATAAATCTAAAATTTGCAACGAAAAAGTAACTCTCGATATAAAAGTGCGCAGTTGTTTATGGTGTCAGTATACAATATAAACAAATCGGTAAAGAGTACCACAACTCGGTGATTTGTCTGTCCAGGACCCGTCTTCCATGCAAACCAACATCTCTGTACCATTCATGGAGTAGCTAACTTCACATGTGAACGTCGCTATGGTTACTGTTCCGTTTGAGGTTAGTGTGAATGACCCATTGGTTGGTTTAGACAGGAAAGAACAACTTGCTAAAGAAATATATTAACATCTCAGATATAGTAACATTTATTATTGCATTATTAACATTTCCTATTAACTTATTAAGCCTATGATTGTAGTCTTTAAAAAACATTAAATAAACAATAACTTATATCTAGTTTAAACTTTATTTTGCAACGATTATATTATACTTATATTAATCAGATGAAAGCGTAAATGTGGTCATTCTTGTGGGAGGAAACCGGAGTACCCGGAGAAAACCCACATGTACGATCTGGCGACCACCGTACTATCTCACATACTTCCCGGTCCAAGGATCAAACTTGGGTTGCATTGGTGAGAAGCGAGCGTGCTAACCACTGCGCTAATCGGACATCTTACATTTACTAATATAATAATATAATAGTGAAACGATTCTGTTGTTACAGAAGCATGTTGACAATTTTAAAAACGCTATATTTAGTATTTGACAATAGAACGAAAATGTTTCACAAAACAAATATGATATTTAAAAAAATAAAGTTTAAAATACAAAATTATTTACCAGAAGGTCTACGGAATTTCAGCTTGCAGAAAGGGAAATAATCGCAACACCCGAACAGGCATGCACAAGCCATAATAATGGTATGTACGACCACAAAGCCTCGTGTGTACACGAAACAACTGTGATTGTTGTATGCTATGTTTTAACAAAAACCATCACAATTTAAATACAATGCTGAGTTACTGAATAAGCAAACTATTCTGTTCTTACTGCATGAAGGTTCACTGTGTGTCCACCCCAGCCCTTGCTCCTGACACGTTCTAACCGACGTTCCATTCAGGATATAACCATCATTGCAACGATACACAGCAGTAGTTGTGTTCGAGGATACGCTTCCGAATGGTGGGGAATCTGGTGCCTCACAAACTGTAAACAATCAGGAATTACAAGAAACAATGAATAGTACATCTACCTAGCTTACAGTGAATAGTAGCAGTACATCGGGAGCACACGTGCTTAGGGATCATATAAGTTATGCATTGTGACGCATTTGTGTGTGTTAGTCAAGCACCAATGAATCGTGTTTGTTTGTTCAGGTTTTATGCCTTCATCAGCACCATGTTGGGCTATATTGCCGGCGGATAGTTTACCTAACAACACCATTCCTAGGCAGGCTCCAGTGTTTAACAAGTACTAAGTACCCCAAGCTCCGTAAATAACTGTCAACATTTTCATAGAAATAGATACTGCCTGAGCGGAGCTAGAATCCATAACCATCAGTGATGATAGGTTACAGTTGTATACAAGTCAGCGACCTTAACCACTCGACCACGGAAGCGAACTCAATTGATCTTGCTTTATAATAATATCACTAACAATAATGAAACGTGAATCACAAAATATGAAAATGTTCGTGCATCTCTTCAAATTTCACAACTTTTAAATGTATTGACAAAATGACCAATTACATTGATTTTGGCTCGAACAACAAGGTTAGATATATGGCTATATTATAAGACAATATAATTGTGAAATGGGAAGCATGAACACAGGAGGTCGCCACATGCCTCTCTTAAACCATTGTAGTTGAGAACAACAGGACGGAGCATATCGTACACTTGTAGTTGAGAACCATAGGACGGAGCATATCGTACACGTGTAGTTCAGAACAGCATGGTGAACTATATCGTACACTTGTAGTTGAGAACAATAGGACGGAGCATATCGTACACTTGCAGTTGAGAACAGCAGGGTGGACTATATCGTACACTTGTAGTTGAGAACAATAGGACGGAGCATATCGTACACTTGCAGTTGAGAACAGCAGGGTGGATTATATCGTACACTTGTAGTTGAGAACAATAGGACGGAGCATATCGTACACTTGCAGTTGAGAACAATAGGACGGAGCATATCGTACACTTGTAGTTGAGAACAGCATGGTGAACTATATCGTACACTTGTAGTTGAGAACAATAGGACGGAGCATATCGTACACTTGTAGTTGAGAACAGCAGGGTGGACTATATCGTACACTTGTAGTTGAGAACAATAGGACGGAGCATATCGTACACTTGTAGTTGAGAACAGCATGGTGAACTATATCGTACACTTGTAGTTGAGAACAATAGGACGGAGCATATCGTACACTTGTAGTTGAGAACAGCAGGGTGGACTATATCGTACACTTGTAGTTGAGAACAATAGGACGGAGCATATCGTACACTTGTAGTTGAGAACAGCATGGTGAACTATATCGTACACTTGTAGTTGAGAACAATAGGACGGAGCATATCGTACACTTGCAGTTGAGAACAATAGGACGGAGCATATCGTACACTTGTAGTTGAGAACAGCATGACGGAGCATATCATACACTTGTAGTTGAGAACAGCCGGGTGAACTATATCGTACTATTGTAGTTGAGAACAGCAGGGTGAACTATATCATACACTTGTAGTTGAGAACAGCAGGGTGAACTATATCGTAAACTTGTAGTTGAGAACAATAGGACGGTGTATATCGTATTATTTATATTATATTTACAGCATGCTGGTGGCACATTGTTCCATGACCCATTCGTGAGGCAGCTGATAACTGCATCTCCGTCCATCTTATATCCAGCATCGCACTCGTAAATAGCCTGTGTTGTCTGTCCGTCTGTCGTTATAGTTAAAGTGGCACTGGTAACGTTTACGGCTTCTGGACAACTCACTTCATACATGCAAATAAGATAGATTATGCCATGAATGAAATAAAACAATTCCATTAAGTAAAGAATTGTTTCAATAAAGTATTCTTGCTTGAAGGTTTATCTTTTTAATATAAGTATTCATGCAATTGTTAACATTAATTAGTGATAACCGGATGATAACAAACACGATAAGACATTGTTTCATTTTTATATTATGTTATATTTCGGGTTTTACGCCTGCATCAGCACCATTTCGGGTTATATCGCCGGCGGGCAGTTTACCTAACAACACCTTTCCTGGGCAGGCTCCAGTGGTTAACCAGTATTTGGTTGCACCAACCTCCGTAACTTTTTCATATAAATGAGACATCGCGAACACTTTCTTCCAACCTATATTAATCACTCTCGCGAGACATCAATACTGATGGAATCCATCGCCACGAGTGAGAGAGAAGGAAGAGGCAACGTGGAACTTATAACTTATATGCCTTGCATGAGGGCACACTCGTAACGACAGAGTGGGGCTCGAACTCCCGACTTTTCGCATCTGAAGCGAACGCGCCAGCATGGTGCTATCAGGCATGACTTCATTGTCTTCATTCGTCATAATGTAAGGAAACATGAAATAATGTTTTTAAAATAAAAGAACAGTTTCATATTATATACATGTATGTTGTTGAATATGTTGAATTTGAGTTACCACATGTTGGTTCTGAAGCTGTCCAGGAACCATCTGTTGTACATTCGGGGTTTGCCTGTCCGTCAATGGTATATCCAACCACACATGTATATATGGCCGTAGTGGCAGTGCCACTGGTAGTGAATGTCAGATCGCCGCCGCTTGGAGTAGTAAGATTGTCACATTTTGCTGCAAATATAACATGGTCTATCAACTGATGGAAGTCGTGATAGCGCGTTCGCTTCAGATGCGAAAGGCCGGGAGTTCGAGCCCAGATGTAGCCATTACGATTGTGCCATTAGGCAATGAATTTACTTTCCACATTGCCTCTTCTCTCTCCCTCGTGGGGATGGATTCCACCAGAAATGGGGTCTCGAGAGTGATTAATATAAGTTGTAAGAACTTGTTACACAATCCAGCTAAAATAAATTTATATAAACTAACTGATATAAGGCACACTTTGCTAGGGACGTAAATTTATTTAGAGAAAGAGTTATAACACCATCTATCATAATACGAGTTCCTGACATCAGCTGTCGAATAGTGTAGTAGCAAAGATTATATACAATCTACAGATTAGAATCAAGGCTAGCGGCTTTCCTATTAGCATTTGCTTGATTCTCACCAATGCAACATGCTCCGACGTTAAGAAAGAAAAAACAAGACATGTCGTGGATATCTATGATAAATCAATCAAAGTATGTATGTGATATGATTCAATTATTCAATGCATACTGCGGATCTATTGTATTCATAAAAATAATCATGACTCCATGACACAATCTATGTGTGTTTTAATTTGTCAACATTAACAAAATGATGTGTGTGTGTTGTACGTTTATTTATCGTCGCTACCGGTTGTCCATATGAGCGACGCCTCCTGAAGAGATAAGTCATTTTAGATATTTGGAGGGTAGTACAATGATACAGACAGAGACCCATTCCAGAGTCTCCTCTGGTTCTTTTGTGTACACGGTGTACAGCACCGACACGAAACCTCGGTTTAACGTCCCATCTAAAATACTTAATTTTATTAGGGTCAGACGGGGGACTACAGATCCGTCTGTAAGGAGAAGTGTGACAACATACTGCAGTTAGGTTGTATGCTATTCCAACCGGAACCATCTATAGCACAGGAAGCTGTTTGTTCACCGTCCATTGTATATCCTTCCCTACACGTATACGCTATGCTGAGCCCATCGTAAGAGAGGCTAAAGTTACCGACATCTGGGTAAGTCGGTGTCTCACATACTAAAACAGTCACAATACAAGGGAGTATATAATCATTGTGGAGAAGAACGGACCATATAATAGATTTATGAGGACATCTATGACAATACTTCATAATTTAGGTTTATGAGGACATTTATGACAATACTTCATATAATACTGTTTCATAGAGCGTCATATGTTTCTTGTATTCAGAAGAATATATATGTTGTAACCATACTACAAGGACTATATCAGGATGTGTTCCTATAACAGATGTCATATAATGGTGACATAATTACTGGTGCTACTGAACTGAAGCAAAGAGTAATTTTGTTGGTTTTGGAGTTTAATGTCGCACCAACAGCTTAGGTAATATGACGACTCGCCAGCTATTATTGGCGGAGGAAGACACTGTCTGCCCTTCCGAGCAGTATTTCAGGCGCGGAACGACACCGGGTAGAACTACAGTTCTTCTGAAAGCCAGCTGGACTCACTTGATGGAATTCGAAACCCTAGTGGGATTCGAACCTGCAGCTGTGAGGGGGAAGTGATTTGAAGTCAATGACCTTAACCACTCAGCCACGGAGGCACCCCAAGAGTATTGTCTCGATCTCCAGCACACATCTGAAGGTCCACTAATATATAACTAAATTCGCAATATCCAACGTACGTCAGAAGTTCTACTATATATAAATAAATTCTCAATCTCCAATGTACGCCAGAAGTTCCACTAATATATAATTAAATTCGCAATCCCCAACGTATGGCAGAGGTTCCACTAATATATAATTAAATTCTCAATCCCCAACGTATGGCAGAACTGCCACTAATATATAATTAAATTCTCAATCCCCAACGTATGGCAGAACTGCCACTAATATATAATTAAATTCTCAATCCCCAACGTATGGCAGAACTGCCACTAATATATAATTAAATTCTCAATCCCCAACGTATGGCAGAACTGCCACTAATATATAATTAAATTCTCAATCCCCAACGTATGGCAGAACTGCCACTAATATATAATTAAATTCTCAACCTCCAAAATACGGCAGAAGTTCACTAATATATAATTAAATTCTCAATCTCCAAAATACGTCATACTTTCCACTACTATATAATTACATACTCAATACCCAACGTACGTCAGAAGTGTCACTACTATAATTATAGCTAAACCTCCAACGTACGTCAGAAGTTCCACTAATATATAACTAAATTCTCAATATCCAACGTATGTCAGAAGTTCCACTAATATACATGTGCATAGACGTAACAATTATGCTTACCACAGTCTGAAGGCTCAGTACTCCATGTACCATTGGCATAGCATGTGATGTTAGCTGGACCACTAACTTCATATCCTGTTGGACAGGTATATACAGCCGTAGTAGTCATACCATCAGTGCTTAAACTCACAGACCCTGTACTTATTGTCACATTTGGTAGACTCTGACAAGACCCTAAAATTAAATAACATGGTTTTTAATAAATTAGTATAGACTCCATTTCACAAATTATTAGTTATTAAATGTACACTATTCTGCCGTTCCTTCAGATCTGCCGTGAAAGCTGTATGAGTGTTCTCTTGTTTTCAATGATGCTAAGTGAATTGTTTAGTTTAAACAAGACATTAGTTTAATATATATCAACAATGCAAGCACATATTATGTTAATATTTCTCTGCCATATTTCCTTTTGCATGGATTTATAAACTTTATTTATTTTACAACGATTGCGAAGCAAATTTTAACAACCTATATTAATCGCTCTCGTTGGCGCGGATGAAAGCGTAAATGTGGTTGGCCAAATGTATCCAACTGAAATATTAGTCTAAATAGCGGTGATTGAATACGAGTTCCGAACTACTAGACGAAGTATTCTGGAAATACTTGGTATCACCAAATGTCCATTGATGTTTAACCCTTTACTCCAGATAGATATAGACCTACCAACTAGCTAATGTTTGTGTGATACACAGTGAAATTACTGATACATATCCATATAGATATAGGCCTACCAACTATCTAATGTATGTGTGATACACAGTGAAATTACTGATACATATCCAGATAGATATAGGCCTACCAACTATCTAATGTATGTGTGATACACAGTGAAATTACTGATACATATCCAGATAGATATAGGCCTACCAACTATCTAATGTATGTGTGATACACAGTGAAATTACTGATACATATCCAGATAGATATAGGCCTACCAACTATCTAATGTATGTGTGATACACAGTGAAATTACTGATACATATCCATATAGATATAGGCCTACCAACTATCTAATGTATGTGTGATACACAGTGAAATTACTGATACATATCCAGATAGATATAGGCCTACCAACTATCTAATGTATGTGTGATACACAGTGAAATTACTGATACATATCCATATAGATATAGGCCTACCAACTATCTAATGTATGTGTGATACACAGTGAAATTACTGATACATATCCAGATAGATATAGGCCTACCAACTATCTAATGTATGTGTGATACACAGTGAAATTACTGATACATATCCAGATAGATATAGGTCTACCAACTATCTAATGTATGTGTGATACACAGTGAAATTACTGATACATATCCAGATAGATATAGGCCTACCAACTATCTAATGTATGTGTGATACACAGTGAAATTACTGATACATATCCAGATAGATATAGGCCTACCAACTATCTAATGTATGTGTGATACACAGTGAAATTACTGATACATATCCAGATAGATATAGGTCTACCAACTATCTAATGTATGTGTGATACACAGTGAAATTACTGATACATATCCAGATAGATATAGGTCTACCAACTATCTAATGTATGTGTGATACACAGTGAAATTACTGATACATATCCAGATAGATATAGGCCTACCAACTATCTAATGTATGTGTGATACACAGTGAAATTACTGATACATATCCAGATAGATATAGGCCTACCAACTATCTAATGTATGTGTGATACACAGTGAAATTACTGATACATATCCAGATAGATATAGGCCTACCAACTATCTAATGTATGTGTGATACACAGTGAAATTACTGATACATATCCAGATAGATATAGGCCTACCAACTATCTAATGTATGTGTGATACACAGTGAAATTACTGATACATATCCAGATAGATATAGGTCTACCAACTATCTAATGTATGTGTGATACACAGTGAAATTACTGATACATATCCAGATAGATATAGGCCTACCAACTATCTAATGTATGTGTGATACACAGTGAAATTACTGATACATATCCAGATAGATATAGGCCTACCAACTATCTAATGTATGTGTGATACACAGTGAAATTACTGATACATATCCAGATAGATATAGGTCTACCAACTATCTAATGTATGTGTGATACACAGTGAAATTACTGATACATATCCATATAGATATAGGCCTACCAACTATCTAATGTATGTGTGATACACAGTGAAATTACTGATACATATCCAGATAGATATAGGCCTACCAACTATCTAATGTATGTGTGATACACAGTGAAATTACTGATACATATCCAGATAGATATAGGCTACCAACTATCTAATGTATGTGTGATACACAGTGAAATTACTGATACATATCCATATATATAGGCCTACCAACTATCTAATGTATGTGTGATACACAGTGAAATTACTGATACATATCCAGATAGATATAGGTCTACCAACTATCTAATGTATGTGTGATACACAGTGAAATTACTGATACATATCCAGATAGATATAGGCCTACCAACTATCTAATGTATGTGTGATACACAGTGAAATTACTGATACATATCCAGATAGATATAGGCCTACCAACTATCTAATGTATGTGTGATACACAGTGAAATTACTGATACATATCCAGATAGATATAGGTCTACCAACTATCTAATGTATGTGTGATACACAGTGAAATTACTGATACATATCCAGATAGATATAGGCCTACCAACTATCTAATGTATGTGTGATACACAGTGAAATTACTGATACATATCCAGATAGATATAGGCCTACCAACTATCTAATGTATGTGTGATACACAGTGAAATTACTGATACATATCCAGATAGATATAGGTCTACCAACTATCTAATGT
>CM026391.1:84249361-84280670 GCA_014843695.1 Archivesica marissinica
TGTGGTAACTCAAATTCAACATATTCAACAACATACATGTATATAATATGAAACTGTTCTTTTATTTTAAAAACATTATTTCATGTTTCCTTACATTATGACGAATGAAGACAATGAAGTCATGCCTGATAGCACCATGCTGGCGCGTTCGCTTCAGATGCGAAAAGTCGGGAGTTCGAGCCCCACTCTGTCGTTACGAGTGTGCCCTCATGCAAGGCATATAAGTTATAAGTTCCACGTTGCCTCTTCCTTCTCTCTCACTCGTGGCGATGGATTCCATCAGTATTGATGTCTCGCGAGAGTGATTAATATAGGTTGGAAGAAAGTGTTCGCGATGTCTCATTTATATGAAAAAGTTACGGAGGTTGGTGCAACCAAATACTGGTTAACCACTGGAGCCTGCCCAGGAAAGGTGTTGTTAGGTAAACTGCCCGCCGGCGATATAACCCGAAATGGTGCTGATGCAGGCGTAAAACCCGAAATATAACATAATATAAAAATGAAACAATGTCTTATCGTGTTTGTTATCATCCGGTTATCACTAATTAATGTTAACAATTGCATGAATACTTATATTAAAAAGATAAACCTTCAAGCAAGAATACTTTATTGAAACAATTCTTTACTTAATGGAATTGTTTTATTTCATTCATGGCATAATCTATCTTATTTGCATGTATGAAGTGAGTTGTCCAGAAGCCGTAAACGTTACCAGTGCCACTTTAACTATAACGACAGACGGACAGACAACACAGGCTATTTACGAGTGCGATGCTGGATATAAGATGGACGGAGATGCAGTTATCAGCTGCCTCACGAATGGGTCATGGAACAATGTGCCACCAGCATGCTGTAAATATAATATAAATAATACGATATACACCGTCCTATTGTTCTCAACTACAAGTTTACGATATAGTTCACCCTGCTGTTCTCAACTACAAGTGTATGATATAGTTCACCCTGCTGTTCTCAACTACAATAGTACGATATAGTTCACCCGGCTGTTCTCAACTACAAGTGTATGATATGCTCCGTCATGCTGTTCTCAACTACAAGTGTACGATATGCTCCGTCCTATTGTTCTCAACTGCAAGTGTACGATATGCTCCGTCCTATTGTTCTCAACTACAAGTGTACGATATAGTTCACCATGCTGTTCTCAACTACAAGTGTACGATATGCTCCGTCCTATTGTTCTCAACTACAAGTGTACGATATAGTCCACCCTGCTGTTCTCAACTACAAGTGTACGATATGCTCCGTCCTATTGTTCTCAACTACAAGTGTACGATATAGTTCACCATGCTGTTCTCAACTACAAGTGTACGATATGCTCCGTCCTATTGTTCTCAACTACAAGTGTACGATATAGTCCACCCTGCTGTTCTCAACTACAAGTGTACGATATGCTCCGTCCTATTGTTCTCAACTACAAGTGTACGATATAGTTCACCATGCTGTTCTCAACTACAAGTGTACGATATGCTCCGTCCTATTGTTCTCAACTGCAAGTGTACGATATGCTCCGTCCTATTGTTCTCAACTACAAGTGTACGATATAATCCACCCTGCTGTTCTCAACTGCAAGTGTACGATATGCTCCGTCCTATTGTTCTCAACTACAAGTGTACGATATAGTCCACCCTGCTGTTCTCAACTGCAAGTGTACGATATGCTCCGTCCTATTGTTCTCAACTACAAGTGTACGATATAGTTCACCATGCTGTTCTGAACTACACGTGTACGATATGCTCCGTCCTATGGTTCTCAACTACAAGTGTACGATATGCTCCGTCCTGTTGTTCTCAACTACAATGGTTTAAGAGAGGCATGTGGCGACCTCCTGTGTTCATGCTTCCCATTTCACAATTATATTGTCTTATAATATAGCCATATATCTAACCTTGTTGTTCGAGCCAAAATCAATGTAATTGGTCATTTTGTCAATACATTTAAAAGTTGTGAAATTTGAAGAGATGCACGAACATTTTCATATTTTGTGATTCACGTTTCATTATTGTTAGTGATATTATTATAAAGCAAGATCAATTGAGTTCGCTTCCGTGGTCGAGTGGTTAAGGTCGCTGACTTGTATACAACTGTAACCTATCATCACTGATGGTTATGGATTCTAGCTCCGCTCAGGCAGTATCTATTTCTATGAAAATGTTGACAGTTATTTACGGAGCTTGGGGTACTTAGTACTTGTTAAACACTGGAGCCTGCCTAGGAATGGTGTTGTTAGGTAAACTATCCGCCGGCAATATAGCCCAACATGGTGCTGATGAAGGCATAAAACCTGAACAAACAAACACGATTCATTGGTGCTTGACTAACACACACAAATGCGTCACAATGCATAACTTATATGATCCCTAAGCACGTGTGCTCCCGATGTACTGCTACTATTCACTGTAAGCTAGGTAGATGTACTATTCATTGTTTCTTGTAATTCCTGATTGTTTACAGTTTGTGAGGCACCAGATTCCCCACCATTCGGAAGCGTATCCTCGAACACAACTACTGCTGTGTATCGTTGCAATGATGGTTATATCCTGAATGGAACGTCGGTTAGAACGTGTCAGGAGCAAGGGCTGGGGTGGACACACAGTGAACCTTCATGCAGTAAGAACAGAATAGTTTGCTTATTCAGTAACTCAGCATTGTATTTAAATTGTGATGGTTTTTGTTAAAACATAGCATACAACAATCACAGTTGTTTCGTGTACACACGAGGCTTTGTGGTCGTACATACCATTATTATGGCTTGTGCATGCCTGTTCGGGTGTTGCGATTATTTCCCTTTCTGCAAGCTGAAATTCCGTAGACCTTCTGGTAAATAATTTTGTATTTTAAACTTTATTTTTTTAAATATCATATTTGTTTTGTGAAACATTTTCGTTCTATTGTCAAATACTAAATATAGCGTTTTTAAAATTGTCAACATGCTTCTGTAACAACAGAATCGTTTCACTATTATATTATTATATTAGTAAATGTAAGATGTCCGATTAGCGCAGTGGTTAGCACGCTCGCTTCTCACCAATGCAACCCAAGTTTGATCCTTGGACCGGGAAGTATGTGAGATAGTACGGTGGTCGCCAGATCGTACATGTGGGTTTTCTCCGGGTACTCCGGTTTCCTCCCACAAGAATGACCACATTTACGCTTTCATCTGATTAATATAAGTATAATATAATCGTTGCAAAATAAAGTTTAAACTAGATATAAGTTATTGTTTATTTAATGTTTTTTAAAGACTACAATCATAGGCTTAATAAGTTAATAGGAAATGTTAATAATGCAATAATAAATGTTACTATATCTGAGATGTTAATATATTTCTTTAGCAAGTTGTTCTTTCCTGTCTAAACCAACCAATGGGTCATTCACACTAACCTCAAACGGAACAGTAACCATAGCGACGTTCACATGTGAAGTTAGCTACTCCATGAATGGTACAGAGATGTTGGTTTGCATGGAAGACGGGTCCTGGACAGACAAATCACCGAGTTGTGGTACTCTTTACCGATTTGTTTATATTGTATACTGACACCATAAACAACTGCGCACTTTTATATCGAGAGTTACTTTTTCGTTGCAAATTTTAGATTTATGGATTTTACTATGGATAATCATGAGTGAGGAAGATAACCATTCACACATTGCATTAATATACCCAATATTTATGCGCGTAGAAGTCCAAATTTGTCTATATCTTTTCTAAAAGGATATACATTTTACCTCTAAGGCAAGTGCACAGTTTCACTTTGGTGTGAGTATATACAAGGCTAAATGATTTATTATAATTTCCAGGCCCGTAGCCACACTGAGGCACACCGAGGAAGCTGTCTCGGTTAAAATTTCCAAACCAAAAAAAAAAAAAAAAAAATAGATAAAATGCAAACAATATCCCTTTGCTGTATAAAATGTTGACTGTTAGAGAGATGAATGGTCAGTACATAATTATACGTCTAAACTCATTAAATCAGAAAACGCAGGAAATCGCAACTATGCCCCAACAGTGTTAAGGGTGAACATGTCCCCGGACCCCACTAGATTGCCTCGGTTGAAATGTGTACATTACAGTAAATTATACATTTGTATATCATTGTTTGAAATAAACTATGTTTAAATTAAGGCGGAATAGCGTGAAAGCTCCCAGTAAAGTACCATAGTACAATGCTACATAGTTTGAGCACAGTTTACAGCCTTCAGGCCTTGTCCCATATAACCCTTTGATATCTCCTGATTTGCCATTAGTAACTACGTAATTATTTAAATGTTTTTTGTTTATTATATTATCTATTGAAAAGGCAAACCATTTCTGACTTATGAGACACCTCTTATGAACGTCAGTACTTCCCAAATCGTATGCGTGTAAGACAGGCACCAGGCATCGGTAACCATTATTTAACTAGCTGACGGCTCACCAACCGGCCATATCAGTATCGACCTCGTGCTCCGTATGCGGACGCCTTAACCATTAGGACACGGAGACGGTATATTTAATTATATGATATTAAGTTATATTCGGCTCAGATGATATTTCTATTGGTTCAAATTATAAAACACGAAATATAACATAAAGCTGGATTATACGTGTACAGTACCATTTTCTCTTTGTTGTTTCCAGTCCCATGTCCAACCATTGGACAGCCAAGCAGTGGATCGCTTATGTTGTCAACTGACAATGTTACGACGTCGGCGATGTATGCATGTACCTCTGGTTATTATCTAATTGGGGCGGATCATTTACTGTGCTCATCGCAAGGTCAATGGAGTGCCAGTGAACCATTCTGTGGTAATAATTGGATGAAACTAAAATGCAATAATCATTTATCTTTCATTTCAATCCACTTGTATTTATTGTGTACATTAATTTGTTGTAAATTATGTTAATTAATGTCGAATAAATATGTTTAAGCCAAACTAAACACTGTTTTGAATTTGAATTGAGATGAATTGTTTACTATATAATTTTACTTAAATTGATATACAGTCTACATCCGTTATGTCGAATTCCGTCGGACCGAACAAAATACTTCGACATAACCGAATTTTGACATAACGAAATTCGATATAAACAGATCCAGTTATATAAAAAATGATAGTGTCTGAAACTGGACTTTGATCCGACTTCGAGATAACCGGAGAATTCGACATAACCGACTTTGACATAACGGATGTAAACTGTATTTCTTATCGGGTTATATTAGTATTGAATGCTATTTTCTACTGAATCCGCTGGAGCCGTTACGATTGTGCCCTTAGGCAAGGCATTTAAATCTCACATTGCCTTTTCTCTCTCCCTCATGGCGATGGATTTTTTTAGTTTTAGTTTAATCATATTTTATTGCAAATCATTATTATATATGTCATGCATAAACAGATATAATACATAATATGAACATGCAAATGGTTTGGGCATCAGAAATGAGGTCTCGAGAGTGATTAATATAAGTTGTAAAAACTTGTTTCGCTATCAATCTAAAATAAATTTATATAAACTAAGCTACTGTATCTGTAAAATTTATTATTATATGAAGTAATCCAAATATAAATTTTACATATTTAAACTAATTGTTATTAGCTTGTGTTAACCTGACGAAACCAGAAAATGGTGGTATACAGATATCCATAGAAAGTGGCTTAGCAGAGTACACGTGTAAACTGGGATTTTCTATTGATGGTGTGGCATCACGATCGTGTGCTAGCGATGGATCCGGATGGAGTCACACACAACCTTCGTGTGGTACGAATATGGTTTTTATCTACATAATACAGAAGTTAATAAAACTATGCTACATGTATGTTATGATTAGCACGCTTGCTTCTCACCAATGCAACCCGGGTTTGATCCTCGGGCCGGGAAGTATGTGAGATGGTACGGTGGTCGCCATATCGGACAGGTGGGTTTTTCTCCAGGTACTCCGGTTTCCTCCCACACTAATGACCACATATACGCTTTCATTCGCGCCAACGAGAGTGATTAATATAAGTTGTTAGAACTTGCTTCGCAGTCGTTGCAAAATAAATCAAGTTTATATAAAAAGCCACATGATTAGGAATACACACTTCAGTGACTGAAGTCCCCATGGTTACCATTGAAACGCAGTATTGACTATTGTGTTATTAAGCGACATTATTAGTACAATTACACCAAGCTAATTAAATCACTAGTTACGAAAGAGTGGTATGATTGAGAAAGTTGTATATTTGGAATATATTGCATTATGGTCTACACTGGTCATTATATTGATCAATCAGGATACGTGCAAAATGTCTCTTTACTCACGGTCATATTAGCCAAGAGTAGCTGTCCGTATTCGACCGACGCAAGTCGATCACTACTCAAGGATATAATTAGGGTCATTACAACCACTTAGCTGGTTTTACTATGCATCTAAATTAAAAGGGTTTGAATGAGACTTAACCAGTGTGATATATAACCAGACACCAAAGAACTATGTACATAGATCTACGCTCAGCTTTACTATGTATTCGTTTGTTGATTTGCAGTGGGGTGTCCAAACATCACTACACCACTTGATGGACAATACGATATGGTTACTGACGGCACAGTGACCACTGTAAATTTCCGATGTGACAACGGAACCTCACTCGACGGTCCAGTGTCACTGACCTGTCAGACTGATGGTACATGGACTGGTGTACAGCCAACATGTGGTTAGTGTTCCCTAACATTATGCTCCACACATCATGAGCACAGAATATGATAAGCTATTAACTTAGTCATATTGCGTTTCCTATTTTACATTTACATGTACAGTCAATACTGTCATAAACACCACCTTCTAAAACCCATCACCCACTTAGATCTCCAATATTGGTATTATCAATGTATATAAAACACACACCTATATAACAAGATCTTACTAATTAAAATTCTTAATTTCGTACATTTACTTAGGATGTAATATAATACTCTGGCCTTTTGACACCAGTTCAATATTAATAATAATGGACTGCAAGTATAAAGGTCTGACGTCATAGCAGTGTTTTAAGTCCAATATTACCTCGTCGTCGTACAATTGAAGTCACCTGTGTCGGTAATGTGACAATTGCTCTAATACTGAGCAACACATGACTCCTGTGTATCGTCAATTCCAGATATATGTGTTCATGGTTCATGCAAGCCATGTTTTCCAGATATCTGATGTGTTCATGGTTCATGCAAGCCATGTTTTCCAGATATCTGATATGTTCATGGTTCATGCAAGCCATGTTTTCCAGATATCTGATATGTTCATGGTTCATGCAAGCCATGTTTTCCAGATATCTGATATGTTCATGGTTCATGCAAGCCATGTTTTCCAGATATCTGATATGTTCATGGTTCATGCAAGCCATGTTTTCCAGATATCTGATTGTTCATGGTTCATGCGTTCATGCAAGCCATGTTTTCCAGATATCTGATATGTGTTCATGGTTCATGCATTTTAACTCGGTTCGATTACATTTCAAAGGTTTAATAACGTATCCCTCCTTTTATTTCTTGTGCTTGGAATTTCGTCAACTATAATCACAGTATGTACTGGTCATGTTGTTTGTATGCCATCAAATAATTCGTGCATGTGATTTCAAAATGACAAACAATTGCATTGCCTTAAAGTTTATAAATATTCTAATTCTGTACTTTCAGTCGTCTGCCCAACATTGACACATCCCTCCAGTGGAAATATCATGCTACAGACGGACGGGCAGATATCTACTGTAACATACACATGTGCCAACAATTATGAAGTGGTTGGAAATGCAACACAAGAATGCCAACTCGACGGAACTTGGACAGGAGTGAATACGAGTTGTAGTATGTTATATGTATCGTACATTAACTAATATAATTCACATATCAATAGATACTGGCCAGGTTTGCTCGCCCATATGGTTTACCGGCGGCGAGGGTAAATAAACGGAATCATCATCTACTTGCCAGGCCTCGAGGTTATAAAACTGTTCTCCTATCTCAAACTCAGTCTCGAGCTTCTATCGGTCATCTATATAGACATATTATTGACAATTGGTCATCTATATAGACTTGTTATATACAGATGGTCATCTATATAGACTTGTTATTGACAATTGGTCATCTATATAGACTTGTTATTGACAATTGGTCATCTATATAGACTTGCTATGGACAGATGGTCATCTATATAGACTTGTTATTGACAATTGGTCATCTATATAGACTTGTTATTGACAATTGGTCATCTATATAGACTTGCTATGGACAGATGGTCATCTATATAGACTTGTTATTGGCAATTGGTCATCTATATATATATAGTTGTTATTGACAATTGGTCATCTATATATACTTGTTATGGACAACTGGTCATCTATTTAGACTTGTTATTGACAATTGGTCATCTATATATATTCACTTTGCAGTGTGTATTGCACCGGCGACACCAGAAAACGGGACAATAACTCTAACCTCCAACAACCTTGTTGCTACTTATACCTGCGATCGTTACTTCACACTGCAGGGCAGTAGTGAAAGGACTTGCCAAGCAGACGGAGTTGGTTGGTCCGGATCAGACTCTTCTTGCGGTGCGATTAGTAGTAGTTCTTTACACATACATGTTAAAGCATTGTTATCTCTTTCATTTATTTATCCAACCTTCATCCGGATCAGACCCTTCTTGCAGTGCGATTAGTAGTAGTTCTTTACACGTACATGTTAAAGCATTGTTATCTCTTTCATTTATGTATCCCACCTTCATGCGTAATAATGGTAAAAAAAAGGCCTGCCTCATAAACCTTTCGTGACGTCATAACGTTGCGTGTATGATGTCATATGTTTACAGATGGTATGATAAACGCCAGGTCATGAATATTCGGTAATCTTTTCTTTCTAAAGCTTTCTATCAGAAGATAGGATAAATAGAATATTAGGTTACTGTGTTATACATTTTAAATTATTAGGCTAGTCTCCCAAAAATACACGCCTCGGCACAGCCTCGCCTCGTATATTTACTCCAACCCGCCAAATAAATTAAAATTTATAAGACAGTAATCTAATATTCTCCTAGTATATATTTATGTTTTGTTACTCTTCATTATCGTAGCATCAAGTAATTTTATCATTGATATGCATCGTACAAATATTTGTTGACATATTTAGAGATGATGTATTCTGGGTGCACTTAATGATATTTATATTCCAGTCCAATGCCAGGCCCAGTACGCACCTGTTAATGGTACAGTTGTCATAGCAACTAATGGGACACATACCACTTCCACACACAGTTGTATGGTTGGTACGACACTAAATGGAAAAGCAAGCAGTACGTGTATGCAGGACGCCACCTGGTCGTCCATTGAACCTACATGTGGTATGCTTACACTTGTCTCACCTTTCCTACCTGTTCATATTGAGTTTATGTTGCTTTCTGAGGGAAACCTTCCAAGGTTGGCAATACAACTGGTATTAAATATGTTGATCTGGACTATTGACACAGGATTGTTGACTAAGCTTTATTTTCTTAATTGATACTTGACACGGTAATTGTGTCTGATCAGGCTGTATGTTGATTGCTCTTCAGACAGTTGAGCTGAAGCACCTATCCGAATAGCAAACAACATAGATCCTGATCAGACGCGGCGTTACGCCGCGGCTGATCTGGATCTATGTTGCTTGCACATGCTCTCAATTTAGACGGCGCTGAAAGAGTTAAAGAAAAGGTCATAAACAAATGAGTCCATGGTACGTGTATACATATATAACACAATTTTACAAATAATCATATAACAGTCATTTATAATGTATATTACATTTTTATATCTTTCAGTCACGTGTTCCACTTTATCAGACCCGAGTAGCGGCAGTGTTAATTTGTCAACAGACGGAATAATATCAATAGCAACGTACGCATGCGCGGACGGATATTACGTCAGTGGAGATACTGCTATCACGTGTGGTGTAGATGCTAGCTGGTCTAGCACATCGTCACACTGCTGTAAGACACTACATTCTTGCACGTACTTTGATTGACATACATATGAGATCAGTTTGTTTTGATGATTTAAAGTCACAACAGGTGCGAAAGATCCGGAGTTCGAGCCGTGCAGGAGCAGTTACGCAAGGCATTTAAATTGATGGATTCCATCAGGAATGAGGTCTCGAGAGTGATTAATATAAGTTGTAAGAACTTGTTTCGCAATCTAGCTAAAATAAATTTGTTCTAACTATGGTTATATGGTGACTATTCAGCTAGTCTTTGTGGAGGAAGAGGCCGGGTTTCCTTACGAGCATAGTGTTAGGCTGGCAGTTGGCCAGAATTATTACAATAATAGCTGTTTATTTTCAAGCTATGAGCTAGCGTTCGCATAGCGAGCTTTACAGTAATGTGAGTTGCGTGTCGATATTTATCTGAAAGTTAATTTTTGGTTCTCGGAAGATTGGGTTGCCGGAAAGAACTATGGAGGTACAGGAGAGATTAGTTTAAACATCTGTATTGTATTTCCCAATATACATATTGAACAATGCATACATCACACATAATCAGAAATTACAGAAAAAGGATTAGAATGAAAGACCTAGTCTTATATAATTCTTCTCCTCACAGGAGAGACTTACTGAGACAGAGGAATGACAATGGGGCCTTATTATCATTTATATGGGTAATTATGGTTTTGGCTCCGTTTGTAGCGGAACAATTCATAGTTCGGAACATACAATACATTTCAATTGAATGAATGTAATAACAAATCATTGGAAATATGTTATTTTGGATAATCGCAATTGACAGCAGATCGAGAGGAAAATGGCTGTCATTTTTTATTATGTTTACAGGACGCTCAGCAACCAGGCATGCTCACTTGCAAGCCTGACAATTACAAGAAAATCTCAATAGTTGTCGTCTGTCTATCTTTCTAGGTGTCAATCCCCTCGAGGACATGTAGTCATATTCCTCATATAATGTTTAGTTCAGTAATTGATTTTGTCTTCAACCTTTCATTGGCTTTCCCCGTTAATATGTAGTGCCTATTTCATATTGTTTAGATACGTTATATCTGCTCCAAATGACTATAGATATGCTTGAGCTCGCTTTGAGGCTTTGCCTTATTCCTATTGTTATTAACGTTTTGTACTCTAAAATCACTTTTGTAATCAGCCTAGAGCCAGATCAGATGGCACAGAACGTGCCGTTTAATCAGGCTCTATGCTGTTTTCTACTCGGAGAGTGGAGCTAATTGGCTGAATAGCAAGCAACATAGATCATGATCAGACGTGGCTTTCCGTTGTGGCTAATCTGGATCTATGTTGTTTGCAAATGTGATTTTATTTATTCAGCATGCAAAGGGTTAATTATTATGATATAGAGAAAACGTTCCATATCTTAGGCCAAAGTGAAGCTTTACCATACACTTGAAGTGTAATGATACAACAGTGATACAACATGCATTCTGTATTGTACATCTTGAATAAGAAGTTTGAACTGTTAGTTCCTTTTTCAGTGTGTGAAGACCCGTCTCCTATTGATAATGGCCTTATGTATTCTGATGGTAGCCGTGCAGAGTTTCAGTGCAAAGTTGACTACAGTTTATCCGGCTCCTCTGGTTTACATTGCAACAATGACGGCACAGGTTGGGTTGACAAGGTTCCGGAATGCAGTATGTAATATAAACTATGTGGCGTGTATACCGATTATAACAAGCTCTAGTAAATTTATAGTATTGTTCCGTTTCGTGCTCTGTACCGTAATTTAGTAATTACGTATATTTGACAACATGGGCAGGAAAAGTTGAATACCCAGAGAAATCTAGTGACCTGATGAATCTACCCGAATATTGGCCAACTTGCTGCCAATATGTGTAGCTAGCAGAGTGCATGTCGGTTGATGTTATATCAAATGTATATGTAACGTCCGCTCTGCCTGGTTCTAAATCAGCCATGAACAAGATGGCGTTATCAAGTGATCGTAGGAGACCCAGACCAATTGATAAGACCTCTGTTGGATGCACACCATTGTATGTTCTCCTTATTCGTGCTATGGTAAATCGATGAACTGTCACAGTCAAATTCTCAGTTACGAACAAGAATACACTTATAGCGCATGTAGTTCTGTAAACTCCAGGGCTGCTGCTTGACGTTAGACACCAGTACGTCATGGCATCACCATGAAAGTGTTTCACAATTTCCCAATGTAAACAAACACCTGTTCCTAGCTGTCATGTAGGGCTGTTTACTCATCCATGCGCTGGAGCAAGTAGTACTGAAATAAATTCACAATAAGTCTTCTTTAAATGAACACAAATGCCACAGATGCATCACAATCAGAATAAGAAATGCAAACAGTATATGGTTCTACAGTAAAACATCATCAAATTATGGTCTGCTTGATTGCAAAAACTACCTTCTAGTGTACAACGACACGGAACCAATTCATTCGGTAGGGTCACACGTGTAAGATTGTACAGACTGGTATGAGTTATCTGACAGTATATGTTATAAATGCAATGATCATCATTGTACAAAGACATCATTGTACAGAGACGTCAATAAACTGTATAGAATAGTGTATATCCCAGCTACAAATGTTGGAAAGCTGTGCTGGTGAACAATGGAACCCACACATGTTGACGGAACCCACACAGATTGACGGAACCCACACATATTGACATGATCTTTATCCTATTTTATTTTAGTTAAATGTGGCGATATTCCTGACCTTAGCAATGGGACTGTGGTAAAAACAACAAATGGAATAAACACATCAGCCAACTTCAAATGTGATATCGGTTCAACCTTAAATGGAAGCGCTCTTCTAAGGTGCTATATAGATGGCAGTTGGAATGGTTCCTCGCCTTTGTGTGGTATGATAAACACACACTATTAATTAAACTCCACCTCTGATACATGTATGCTCTGACAATATTTATGTTTTGCATTGGATACGTTTATTTTCGTCACCCTCTACGAACTCGGGGTGATGCCGCCAGTTCTTTTACATGTGTGGTGTATAGCACCAATTCATGAAACCTTGGTTTATAGTCCCATCCCTGTCTGTCTGTCTGTCTGTCTGTCTGTCTGTCTGTCTGTCTGTCTGTCTGTCTGTCTGTCTGTCTGTCTGTCTGTCTGTCTGTCTGTCTGTCTGTCTGTCTGTCTGTCTGTCTGTCTGTCTGTCTGTCTGTCTGTCTGTCTGTCTGTCTGTCTGTCTGTCTTTCTGTCTGTCTGTCTGTCTGTCTGTCTGTCTGTCTGTCTGTCTGTCTGTCTGTCTGTCTGTCTGTCTGTCTGTCTGTCTGTCTGTCTGTCTGTCTGTCTGTCTGTATTGGCCTATAACCATACAATTTAGACAATAGAACATAGATTTAGTTGTGATTATTATGTTTGTTTCTGATAATTACTGTACTGATAACAAACAACTGGCATTTTATGTGCATTTGAAGAAACAATATGCCTTTTATTTACAATATGCCTAATTCTACTATGGGCATGTTAACTAAGTTTTACCATTTCTTTCAGCTTTAGTATTGTATAGTTGATGTGATCTATAGAGTGTGCAGATATGTGTCATTGTAATCTCCCATAAATAGTCAATGGTATCTACATGTATTTAGTTTTTTATAAAACCCCGTCACATGGAAATATTTTAAAAAATAGAGCATAATGAAGGTCTTGATCAGGCATTGCAACGGCGATGTCATCTAGCAATGGTGTCAAATATGACAAGTCTGCATTCAACCAATCACATACCAAGCACGAGCCTGTGAACAGGCGTTGATATATTTTGCCTGGTTAGTCATATAAATAAATTTTAACACCGAGACCATTAATTGGGCCGTATTGAGTTTCTGATAATATCAACATTTTGCCAAAAGTAAATTAGTGAACGATCGACAGACTGGAACCCCGGCTAACCAAGCACATCAGTACAATATTACAACAATTACAGCATACATGTAGGTAGCATCACATAACCGCTTTTAAAACACTATCGTGACGTCATACATTTATACTTGCAGTCCATTATTATTAATATTGGACTGGTGAAAAAAGGCCAGAGTATTATATTAAATACTAAGCGTATGTACATGTACGAAATTAACTATTTTAATTAGTATGATCTTATTATATAAGTGTGTGTTTTTATGTAAAATATAAGCCTCAAACGGATCCGATATTTAAAATATTGATACTGTCTTTGGCGCTACGTGCCTCACACAGTCCAATATTTTACATATTGGATCATTTTCTGTATTATTTTACAGTTACTTGTGATGACATAATTCCACCTGAGAATGGCCAGTATACAATGTCAACAGACGAGACAACCACCTCTGTAACGTTACAATGTAATGATGGATACGAAGCGTATGGAACAGCGACAGTAGAGTGCGGGACAGACGGACACTGGAAATACAGTCACCAAAGCACATGTGGTATATACAAGTGTATCTCGTTATACATTTATCTCAAAGCATTAACAATTTGTAATATTAACTGTTCCGCATGCACATACAGTTTGTGTAAATATTTTAGAAATTAATTTCTTACATAGACTTTGAAGATTAATTTCCATTCTGGATTGTAGATGTCGCCTTCAAATGTCTAATTCTTATTAACCCTTTCAACACTGCATACTGTCACAGAATGACACGAGGGCCAGCTTATCTCAGGGTCACGGATACCAGGATCAAGTGTATGCATAAAGACTAAGTAAATTTACAATTTTTAATATACATCAAACAACACTTGCAACAAAGACAATGAATGGTAAGAGACGTATGTTTGTCCGTAGTTTGGCTCTTCACAGATGATGGCTTCACTTCCGGTATAGAGCCCGGTCTTCGGCTGGTAATGCCGTTAATTTATGTCACAGTTCCGAGATCTAAATCTCTGCCGTTCCACACTCGGCTTTAACTTTAGGCTATAATACACCTATTTAACATTGGCACGTATGGCCATCACAGTGCTATAATGCACACTTTAAAAGCTTGGCAAGTATTGCCGTCACAGTGCTATAATGCACACTTTAAAGATTTACAATACACAAGATCATTAACTCCCTGCGTCCTAAGGACCCTGTCCACTGACGGCGGACTCGATGCTGTACAGCTACCGCTAACCGCTGACACTCTCCAGTATATGGACGTCACCAGCTCACGCCGGCAAACTATCCCAGTCGGCTCTTGCCCCAGCTTGTTATCTTGATCGTTCCGAACAGGATCTACGCCCCTGAGCTACACCTCTCACGGCTCCTGGTTCAGGCATGAAGCGACTACAACAATAACAAATATAAAACCCTTGTGCTACGTCAATCTACTCGGCTCTTCTTACCAACTTATATTATAGCATTGTGGTACAACAACAAGACAATAGTTACCATAATGCTTAGACATAGATACACACATGTCTATGTAGAATCAATACACGTGGTGACCTTCACGGTCTAAATATACAACGACTCCGTACCCATCATGACCTCATATGGTATATCTATATATATATATATATATATATACACAAACTTAGAACCACTCGAGACCTCTTACTCCGCTCCTGCAATTTGAGCGTACATGACACCCCTTTCAACAACAGCTGATCACAACCCTGTCCCAGCCATATTGAATTCAACACTGGATTCAACAGTAGTTATTAGTTAATTATTATGTATGTAATGAACAGTAGATATCCATCGTCGTAAATCACCACTAGAACCACATTTAATAACGATTTACTACAACATGTTTCTGGTAACGTCTCGGACAGTTGCTTTAGACGACGTTTCAGATAAAATAACCTAATGACAACTACGAACAATATAATATATAGTTACATACCCAAATCTGTCGCATGTACAATTCACAACAGTCAAGTGTGATGTTCCGAAAGCAATGTCAGTGCACTGTACGGGGCCGAATTTATAGAGCCTTCACCTGAGTATACGCACGCTTTTCTCATGAATTTAACAGCCGATATGAAACATACCATATTGACTGCGCGTTCTTATCAGGCCCTGGAGGTTAATTTCACTGATAAAGGGAACAGTGATTTGAAAAGAATAAACCCAAATCTGCTAATACTAGTAGGATTTATATCAAATAAACGGGAATTTCCCTTATAAGTGATATATAATAATACACCACTGTCCTTTATCTAGTATAGATACATTCGTCCCAATTTATGATAAAATCACTGAATAAATGTTTCAATGGTACGGCAAAATGCTCTAAAATCCATTGATAAAGAGGCCCCAACTACACATTTGTTAAAATGGCCACTTTCATTTTGTTACATACGTTCCTTCCCGGGGTAAAAGTGTTTACTTTTATTTAAAATTACACAATGAAAGAATACCTTCCTCTCATAGCGAGGCTATTTACCACCTATCTTAGAGAATTAAATCTCTACCGTACCGTTTACAAGATACGAATATACTACACTATACCGTCTCCATAGCACTTATATATACATACTCCCTACTTCTGTCCTAATCATTACTATAGGAGAGGAAATGCTGCGTTTGATTCCTCAATAACGCCCATATCCAACATGTTCTGTACCTCCTCATTAACAACTTATGTGCGTCTGATCTATGAGTTTCTGACAGGGAGTTACAAATGTCAACCTCCTTGACTGACTCCTGTCCTAACTCTAATGGACCTACCAACTGAACTTCTAGGGACTCTTGATTCATGTCACCTATATTCTCCACTACCTCATCTTCCTCCATAACACTAGTTGCACAAACGACCTCTAATGCTCCAATTTCCCTCGGTGTTTCAATTAATGGCATATGACCTAACGGCACCTTCGTTACTTTCCCTAAGGGTATGGTTCGTTGACAGATGTCACATGAATGACAATATCTCAATACATGCGAGATGATTCCCGGCCAATAAAACTTCGATACCACCCTATGGATAGTCTTTCTAATACCCCGATGCCCTGCCATTAAAGCTTCATGACCCACTTTCAGTACCGACTCTCTACATTTCACTGGTACCACTAGTTGGTACACCTTTTTACCATCCTTAAACTGAAATTCTCTATAGAGTAATATATTCTTCCACATAAATCCTACTCTACCATCACCTTTATGCTTGCTAATGGTTCTACTCTCTGCTTTCCCTTTTAGAATATCTAAAGTCTTATCCTCTCTCTGTAACACTAGAAACTCTTCCCTGGATATATATAGAACCTTATCCGGTACAATCAATTTCTTATAAGGCTTTGCTACCGCCTTATGTTGACCCCTGGTCTCTACCGCTAATACATCTATGTCACTACTCTGAGCTCCTTTGACGTTACCGATCACTAACTCATACAGTGGAGTATCCATGCACAATGCTTCCGTTGTGCCGGAAAAATACGGACAATCCCACTTTATGATCGCTACAGGAAAACACCGTTTTGTCCCATCAATATATTTGCAACATCTCTGTCTACCTGTGTATTGCTTAGGTAACACTAAGTCTTTTTTAACTACAACACATGTTGCTCCCGTATCTCTCATTGCCGTAACTGCCTGGCCATTAACACTACCTAATGCTGTAGGACATTTGGCTAACTCCATTAATGATCCTAAGCGAGGTTCGTCTTGCACACAACAAGAACTATCTGACCTTTTGGACTCACTCCTACCACGTCCTCTACTACTATTTCTCTGTATACTACGGCTTCTCTGATTACTTCCATATGGACTATTTCCATCATGGTTACCACGATTACCTCTAAATGCATAACTACCTCTATAATAACCTCTGTTATTATTACCTCTATATCCTCTAAAGGAACTACTACCTCTATCGTTCTTATAGAATGTGGTTGTCGCCCCGGCTGACAACGTGTCGGTCTCTGCCATATTTCTATCATCCTCAATAGCTGCTACTCTATGACCCTTACTGTCCTTCCGTCTACAATCTACTGACTTATGATTTTCACTGCAGTATGAACATTTCCAATAAGTTTGGCTGCTACTTTGACTACCACTATACTTAGTCCGATACTTCTGTTCACTAAAACTTGTCCTATCTCTACTATCTCGAACTACACGCACACAGCCTCCTCTAGCTTCTGCAAACAAATCTGCCTGTACAGACATTTCCTCAACATTCTCAATCTTCTTCTCTCTCAAGAATACATATAAATCTTGACTACAAATAGTCAACAACTGGTCCCTTAAAAGATAATCTAATACTGCCTCATACGTCTGATCTACCTTCCCCAACTGAAACCATCGATCTAAATAATTCCTCGACCTTCTCATAAACTGAACAAAGGTTTCTCCTACATCTGGCTTACTCTGCTTAAACCTCTTTCTAAATCCATCCTCCGTTAATTCAAACCTCTTAAGCAATGCAGCTTTTAAGGCGTCGTAATTACTAGCATCATCATTAGGTAATCTACAGTACACATCTAACGCTTTACCCTTAAGCAATGCACTAAGATGTAAAGACCACTGATCTCTATGCCATTTCTGTGCCTCAGCATACCGCTCAGATCTAGACAAGTAACTATCCATGTTATCCTTATCCTGATCAAAATATGGTAATTTAGGGCCTTTAATAAATCTAGTCTCTCCACCTTCTGCTCCACGCCCTCTAGTCCTATCCATGTCTGCTAACTCTATACCTTGTTTATGCTGGAGGTCAAGTAATTCTAACTGCCGCTGATGGCAACTCCCTTCTAGCTCTAACTCTATCCTTCGAGACTCGTACTCTAACTCTTTCTCTTTCTCTAACTTATGAGCTTCTATCTTCAGCTTCTCAGACTCTAACTCTTTCTTAAGCTTCTCAGCTTCTCTCTCTCTCTCTTGAACTCTTTCTTCTCTTTCTCTAGCTTGTTCTATCTTCTGAAACTCTTGCTCTAACTCTTTCTTAAGCTTCTCAGCTTCTCTCTCTCTCTCTCTTGAACTCTTTCTTCTCTTTCTCTAGCTTGTTCATCCTTAATAAACTTACGCAAGCTCTCATCTTCATAACCTAACCGTTCACCCATCTCAGCTAACTCCTTTTATGAACTGGCCATGTTTAATTACACTCCAGTAACTATTAATGCACTTCAAATATACTACTTCAAGTGTCTATCACTGCCGATATCTATTACTGTTGCAGAATCTCTAAGTTCACTCTCTATCCTCCACTACTTCAAGTGTCTATCACTCAGATATATGTTACTATCTAATTATCATTAGATCTATGTCTCCTATACTCTAATCCCGGTGTAGGAATACACAATCATCTACTTCAACACTGTAGGAATACACAATCATCTACTTCAACACTGTAGGAATACACTGTCATCTACTTCAACACTGTAGGAATAAACTATCATCTACTTCAATGTAGGAATACACTATCATCTACTTCAACTGTAGGAATACGCAATCATCTACTTCAACTGTAGGAATACGCAATCATCTACTTCAACTGTAGGAATACGCAATCATCTACTTCAACTGTAGGAATACACAATCATCTACTTCAACTGTAGGAATACACAATCATCTACTTCAATGTAGGAATACACTATCATCTACTTCAACACTGTAGGAATACACTGTCATCTACTTCACTGTAGGAATACACTATCATCTACTTCAATGTAGGAATACACTATCATCTACTTCAACTGTAGGAATACGCAATCATCTACTTCAACTGTAGGAATACACAATCATCTACTTCAACTGTAGGAATACACAATCATCTACTTCAATGTAGGAATACACTATGATCTACTTCAACACTGTAGGAATACACTATCATCTACTTCAATGTAGGAATACACTATCATCTACTTCAACACTGTAGGAATACACTGTCATCTACTTCAACAGTAGGAATACACTGTCATCTACTTCAATATTGTAGGAATACACTGTCATCTACTTCGAACACTGTAGGAATACACTGTCATCTACTTCACTGTAGGAATACACTCATCTACTTCACTGTAGGAATACACTATCATCTACTTCACTGTAGGAATACACTATCATCTATTTCACTGTAGGAATAAAACTGATGTACCACGGGATCTCACATATCCGGTAACTATATGCTACGGTCTGTTACCCCGCTATCTTATAGCCCAACCACAATATAGTCAATTACCCACTAGTATCTCAAGTATACAATAACCCCATATGTATTGATTAAAAGTATCCCCTATCATCCAACAACTTTAAGGGAGATCACTGTAAGGGAGATCAAATGAAGGGAGATGTGTACCCTCAGTCTGTGCGTTACCACAGAAACACCCTGGTGTGGCTATGGTTCATCATCGGATACACCTTAAATGAAATGTAAACTCACTCAGGTTCTTTACTCAGATTCTGTAAGGTCTTGACCTGGTCCCCACACAACAGCACAGACAGTTCTCCCGGGATACCACTCTTGAGTGTCTAGAAGAACAGCAAAAATACAAACAATGAAACATACAATCTCAGTAATACTAACCACTAAATTATTCAGCCAATGCATACACTCACCCTAGACATCGTGACCCATCGAGAAGCTAATCCCACTTCTGACAACATTGTCACAGAATGACACGAGGGCCAGCTTATCTCAGGGTCACGGATACCAGGATCAAGTGTATGCATAAAGACTAAGTAGATTTACAATTTTTAATATACATCAAACAACACTTGCAACTCAGACAATGAATGGTAAGAGACGTATGTTTGTCCGTAGTTTGGCTCTTCACAGATGATGGCTTCACTTCCGGTATAGAACCCGGTCTTCGGCTGGTAATGCCGTTAATTTATGTCACAGTTCCGAGATCTAAATCTCTGCCGTTCCACACTCGGCTTTAACTTTAGGCTATAATACACATATTTAACATTGGCACGTATGGCCATCACAGTGCTATAATGCACACTTTAAAAGCTTGGCAAGTATTGCCGTCACAGTGCTATAATGCACACTTTAAAGATTTACAATACACAAGATCATTAACTCCCTGCGTCCTAAGGACCCTGTCCACTGACGGCGGACTCGATGCTGTACAGCTACCGCTAACCGCTGACACTCTCCAGTATATGGACGTCACCAGCTCACGCCGGCAAACTATCCCAGTCGGCTCGTGCCCCAGCTTGTTATCTTGATCGTTCCGAACAGGATCTACGCCCCTGAGTTACACCTCTCACGGCTCCTGGTTCAGGCATGAAGCGACTACAACAATAACAAATATAAAACCCTTGTGCTACGTCAATCTACTCGGCTCTTCTTACCAACTTATATTATAGCATTGTGGTACAACAACAAGACAATAGTTACCATAATGCTTAGACATAGATACACACATGCCTATGTAGAATCAATACACGTGGTGACCTTCACGGTCTAAATATACAACGACTCCGTACCCATCATGACCTCATATGGTATATCTATATATATATATATATATATATACACAAACTTAGAACCACTCGAGACCTCTTACTCCGCTCCTGCAATTTGAGCGTACATGACACCCCTTTCAACAACAGCTGATCACAACCCTGTCCCAGCCATATTGAATTCAACACTGGATTCAACAGTAGTTATTAGTTAATTATTATGTATGTAATGAACAGTAGATATCCATCGTCGTAAATCACCACTAGAACCACATTTAATAACGATTTACTACAACATGTTTCTGGTAACGTCTCGGACAGTTGCTTTAGACGACGTTTCAGATAAAATAACCTAATGACAACTACGAACAATATAATATATAGTTACATACCCAAATCTGTCGCATGTACAATTCACAACAGTCAAGTGTGATGTTCCGAAAGCAATGTCAGTGCACTGTACGGGGCCGAATTTATAGAGCCTTCACCTGAGTATACGCACGCTTTTCTCATGAATTTAACAGCCGATATGAAACATACCATATTGACTGCGCGTTCTTATCAGGCCCTGGAGGTTAATTTCACTGATAAAGGGAACAGTGATTTGAAAAGAATAAACCCAAATCTGCTAATACTAGTCGGATTTATATCAAATAAACGGGAATTTCCCTTATAAGTGATATATAATAATACACCACTGTCCTTTATCTAGTATAGATACATTCGTCCCAATTTATGATAAAATCACTGAATAAATGTTTCAATGGTACGGCAAAATGCTCTAAAATCCATTGATAAAGAGGCCCCAACTACACATTTGTTAAAATGGTCACTTTCATTTTGTTACACATACATCGATTACAAAAAGTGTAGATCCAGATAAATTGGCTCGTGACGATACATTTTGATAAATGAACTTGCGCAAAGGTAATTTTCTTATTAATGTATTTCTTGGTGTTGAATGGGTTAATAGTATTAGGAATGGATGGGTGCCCGGAAATAAACACAAATATTTATCTTAATAACTACATGACTATCAATAATAGGCGGAGAGTCGCCATATGACCTAGTGTGTGTCTTACGTTTATTTAGCGTCGCTACCGGTTGCCCATATGAGCGACTCCTCCTGAAGAGATTAGTAATTTTAGATTTTGGAGGATTGTGCAATGATACAGACAGAGACACATTTCAGAGTCTCCTCTGGTTCTTTTATACGTGCACGATATAAAGCACCGACACGAGACCTCGGTTTAACGTCCCATCTGAAAGACTGTTAATTTTATTAGGGTCAGACGGGGATCGAACCTGCGATCCCTGGATTACCAGTCCAGCGTGTTACCACTGGACTACAGATCCGTCCGTCCATATGACCTAAAGCTGCTGGTGCGACTTTATACCCCCAAAACAAACAAAAAACAAAAGAAACATTTGTTAGGTTCAACTTAGTTATTCCGAACTTATTCATGAACGTCGCTTTAACTTCACTTGTATATTCCTAGACAAAGTGGAAGAAGAACGTATCAGCTTATTGGGAGCTCTGATTGCTGTCAGTGTTATATCAGTGATCATCATCGTCGTCCTAGCTCTGCTGCTTGCACGAGTAGTCTACCTTCATCTACAGAAAAGGAAGGGCAAATACACATCTGATATCTTGCTTCTTGGTAAATGTATATATATGTTGTTAGTTAGTGTGGCTTTTTGGCCAGTTACGTAATGGAGAGAGTTGTAAATAATGTTGTCATAACGTGTAGCCCAACCCATGTTCTTTTTTCCCCAGATTAAATCGTATACAGCAATACTAATTAATCCAAAAATTATGCGTAATTGTTTTCCACGTATTTCATTTTATGTATAATAATCTATAATTGTAATGTAATGTATCCAAAAAAATACAATAGATGTATTATTAAAATCAGTTATACTATATTTTGTTGTTGCCCAATGTTATACAGTGTATGCTGTACCTGACAGCATCTTATAATGCTTGATAATAGTTGGCATAGTATTGGACTGGTAATCCAGGGATCGCAGGTTCGATCCCCCGTCTGACCATAAAATGAACAGTCTTCCAGTTAGGATTTTAAACCAAGGTCTCGTGTTGGTGCTGTACACCGTGTACGTAAGAGAACCAGAACAGACTCTGGAATGGGTCTCTGTCTGTATCGTTGCACTATCCTCCAACATTTAAAAAAAACCGACTAATCTCTTCAGGAGGCATCGCTCATATATGGGCAACCGATAGCAACGACGATAAATAACCGTAAAACGCCACGCATAGTATTATAACAAAATTTAAATGGAACAATATTTGCAAATACAAAATAATTAAATACAGCTCAGCGAAATACAATAATGGTTTTACAGAAGCATATACAGTATATATAGTAACAATTTTGTGAATTAGAAAATGAAGTCATGAAAACGCAATTTACAATAGTATAATGTAAATTTGTTTATTATTTCTACAATATTTAAATTTTGTTATAATACTATGCGTGGTGTTTTGCAGTTATTTATCGTTGTCGCTATCGGTTGCCCAAACATGAGCGACGCCTCCTGAAGAGATTAGTCGTTTTAAAATGTTGGAGGATAGTGCAATGATACAGACAGAGACCCATTCCAGAGTCTGTTCTGGTGTATATGTTATATTATTATTATAATTATCATAATTTCAGATTCTCATGGGATATTGAGCAATAGAATGGCAGGACGGTGTGACGATTTCCCAGTACCTCTCGTAAAATTAACTCAGTCCGCTGCACCTGTCAATCACCAACGTCACGTGTTAGACACGGGTGTGCATTTTTCAACAAGCCCCGCCCCACAAGGATTTGAACATCATGTGACTGGTATCGGGGAGGTACCCATATCGCCTCCACCAATAGAAACTTATTGTACAGAAACCAGTATCATTAGTTTTAGACGGGGTGTTACGTCAATGACGAACAGTAGCCTTGCAAGTGTGAGTACAATAACTATAGCTGACCTGCAGCACACTCCAATCAATCAGTCTCCAGTTCCGACATGCAAAACAGAAAATCGTTCTCAAGAAAATAATGGACAATTAAGGAAACCATTACCGAAGATAAAACCAAGTAGACTTGAACCTATTCCAAATCACAAGCTGATACTAGAGAAGCTTGGCCCATCTTCTCCAAAAGTCAAAAGACTTAAAAGAGATGCTAAAGGTGAAACTGTCGGAAGACATACACCCACTGATGCACGTTCACTCGAACGAGTTAAACCAGCTGCGACACGTGCAATGGGAAGAAATATCCCCGCTGTTATGAACCATTCTCTTAGTGTTTCTAATTATGATGCAAGATATATTGATAGTGTCTCCGTTGTGGATGATTAAGCATATTGAATGACTCTTTTATAATGGTACGGTGGTCGCCATGTCGGACAGGTGGGGTTTCTCCGGGTACTCCGGTTTCCTCCCACACGAATAACCACATTTACGCTTTCATCCGCGCTAACGAGAGTGATTATTATATTGATAGAGGACCACAATGGCACTATATCGCTCACCTGACTCCATTGTTCACACAAGGGTGTCATGCAACAACTATGAATATCATTGTATTATACATTGATCAATCTTACTAAATGTCGGTGGTAGATTTTCCGAAGAATTTGTAATATTTTGAGATGGAAGAATTTGTACCATGATGACAAGTAAATACTAAATCATAAATGGTGACTATAGACCCTATGGATGCTGAGGAGAAGACGCTTGAACATGTTCATTGTGACGACGTCGGACGAGCGGTAACCATATACATTGTATGTAGTTTCTTCAACACTTGCTAAATTCTTTCAGGATTTATGCATCTATAAACAACATGAGAGGATGCTATATTGTGATATCCGCTTTAAACATCAAAAAAGGTTATTAACGGAAATAAACTATTGATCGAAAAAGGATAACGGCTATTTTGAACATTGTGCGTAATTTCCACTTGTTTTCCATAGAAACTACCGCCAATCTGTAGGAGTAAACAGGTCAAGTGGTTGGGAAATATTTCTCCATAATTTAAATATGTAATTAATGGATGGCTGTTTGGGTCAGGCAGTCAATGATTAAGCTTGGCTGAAATCTTGGGAAGAAGTCACTTATTCCTAACTTCTTCTCACTATTCATACAGTTAGAAATTTGAAAATTTACGGAGAAGTATAACTTCAACTACTGTATTCAAGAATGTATATTTAAATGTTAAACCAAATTGACCTGCATAGCCTACAGTAAATACAAATGTTATTGCTCTCTATCATGACATGTATTTCACTAATATTCCAACACATTCAAGACACTGTATTGAGTGTTTTCCATAAATCACAATAAATGGTACCATGATCATCTTATTATTTTGCTATGTCTCATCACAGACAACCACTATGACACATTTGACTGTTCACATACGGAACGATACAGTACAACCGAACATCTGTGACCATCTGCAGCAAATATGTATTCCTGTAAAACACAATATATAAATTCTTGTTATTGTATATACAGGCCCAACAGCTGTAGATTGCTGTAATTGGCATTGGCTTGCTGGCATTAGTGTCAAAATCACTGGAATTCAAAAATAAATGCAGAAACAAAAATATAAGTTTATAATTTGTCGTGGCTTTACTGCGAGTACATGTGTGCACTACAATAACGTGGGTTCTTGGAAACATGATCTGATCGGCCAAATCTATAATGTGGACCAATCTCCGAGTTTGTTGAATGCTAGACTTCATGTGTATTTCCAGGATCCTATCTACATATTCCTGGTACTTGCAAAACTAATCCACCATATTGGAAATCTTAAAATCATCAAACATTATGGGAATTATAATAGAAATCGTAAATGAATTTAAAATGGTAGACATTGAATGGCAAATGGCAGTTTCGTGGAATCGAGTGTAAGTTTTGAGAAGCGTTTAAGAAAAAACGGTATACAAGACAGGCAAAGAACATGGTATCAATTGTGAGAACAAGTTGTCAACAAATCACAAAGTTGTGATAAACTTCAGCCAAACATGGAGACGACCATTTCGTAATTGTTACAATCAACATGACCTAGCCCACAGCATGGCTGAGTGTGGGACCGTTACCTGTCAGGATGATCATTACCTTGTGAACCTTACCACATCACTGATCAGTCAATTGTAATCCCACAACTCTCCTCCCCATCATATACAATTGTAAATGCTACGACATGTTCCAAAATGATAAAACATTCTCAACTCTCAAGATGAATATCAAGCATTTTTGATTGGCTGATTCTGGGTATCAACCTAACACTATGGTACAGAATTTCAAAATAGTTTTATAATCCTGGACGTACTATTTTTATGTTTGAATGTACATTTTAGTTTGTGCAGCAGTGCTTATTCGAAAGTGGTGACGACGGCAGGAACTTCAGATTTATTGTTTGTCGCGCAATTTGTCAATTCAAATTGTCTTCGCCGCATACTAACTTTTGTGATTTCAAAAATCTCAGACATTGGCACAATTCGATTATGGCATGCTTGTATATACAAGGACTGAAACTAAATGTTATGTCCATCCTTAGCATATTAATGACAATTTCTTCACATTATCATCAACGTATGTAATCTGAGTTTCACTACAAACTGTTTTGGTACCATCGGCACCGATCAGACAAATGATTAAAATGCATACAAAATCTGATGTGTCTGACATGAGGAGTATTTCTCACTAGGGTTTCAACGGTTACACATGTAAACGGAGCCGTGTCGTGTAATGGCAATACAAGTGTACTAATTGAGTAACCGACTACACTATCTTAATTGATGACGTCGTATAATGAAGCTTAGTGACGTAATAAAATCATAGCATCGACCTTTTCACTGAATGTTGTGAGACCTAGTACATGTAATTAATCATGGAGAATAAACAAAGTGTAAACGACACCATGCCGTGTATTAAGGATCGTGTACACGTTTACAAATATCTGTACACGTGGCAGCCCTATTTCTCACACTTACATGTATCAACATTACCCGACATGCCTGAAATATACGCTCTGCACATCATCTCGAGCAACATACGTGTCACGTGATTATTGGGATTCCTCCAGGGGTTCAAGAGATTTGATAGTACACAAATTTGTGACGGGCAGACGGAGACCATTCCGCTATGCGTGTTAAATATACAGAGATGCTACTAACAAAGGGTATTAAATAATGAAAATAAAATCACAGAGAATGTAGAAGTGGAATTCGCTGTTACAATTGTGCCATTAGGCAAGGCACTTCAATTTCACATAATTATTGTCTTATCTGCCTTGTGGCGATGGATTAACCCTTTCCTTCATAGAGATTTAGGTTAGTATACTATTATATCTCCATACAAACGACAGCCATTTAGTTATAGTGCAGTGGATAAGTAGTCACCATATCTATCCCAACTCCATAGATATTACTGGGACTACATGAGATTCTGGCCTTTATTATGAACATTGGTTGGCTACTACATTGTCAATGTATGTCGTATTGGTAATGGCATCAAGAGGTGCTTCTATGAAGGAAAGGGTTAATATAAGTTGTAGGAACTTGTTTCGCAATCAAGCTAAACTAAATTTATATAAACTAAAAGTGGATTGTACACCATGATGAAATCCAAGGAATGCCATTGAGCTTGAATCTGTAACTTAACATCCTAGATTGGAATGTCCTAAAAATAATAAAACATGTACATGTACACCAGTGAGTTGTTTTAACAGGAGCAGGGTAATACATATGTCGACGAAAACCACGCCCAGTTGAAAGTGCTGTCACCCGTTTTGAATATTTACTCATTGAAAAAAAAATATTAGTTTGTCTTGCTGAGAAATTGAATTTTCCATTTGGAAACTGATAGCATGTTGAGCAAAGAAAACACAGATAAAACAGAGGAAATAACTTAAGATGTATATACCTTTTGGGAGTATTCAGGGATAACACTGGGATATGAAGTGTTTGGAGGTACTAGTATATAAATGGTAGTTCAGGGATTCTATTCAGTAGAACGTTAGATTTCGCACTGATCAATAAAGTGGCCCTATATGCAACAATTGAACAATAGAAATATGTTCCAATTGTAGCGCCTATCCAGTCTTTATATATATATTTTAGTGTTCTTCAAATAAAATACAATTTAAACAAAAACATGCATGTATACATGTATGTTATATAATAATTTCACAAAACGTTTGCCGCATCCAGCCAGATGTCACTCAAAAGATGCGGGTTTGCTCATCAAAAAATATCGACGAGGTGCTTCAGTAGTGTACATTAATAATGACACACTACTAATGAAAATCACATGACTATTTCTTGAATACCCCCCGAAAACTACAAACAAGAAAAACACATTAAATAAAGTATTGAGCTACTTATACATGTAGTCTTTACTTTAGCCAGCGTGCAGAGTTAAATGTAGATATAATTATTACTAGTCTACACAGTAATTTACCCTTTTTGGATAATGATGGGTTTTCAGTCAGCACATCTATACAGTCTGGTGGCCAGTTCCGGCTTGACAGGTTCCCAGCCGCTCCCTCGTCTAAGTCAACACAACCAAGGTGGAACCCATCCATTACAAATTGATAAATTGTACTGCATCATCATCTTTGTAGAATCATTTTGTTAGCGACAGAAGCAATGTAGCATGTTGTCTGGAACCGAGTCTACCACGCTGTGTTTCCACTTCCTCGACATTGTGATGTCAACCTAGAAGAATAAAAGGTGTGTTTTGCATATAAACCGACAGTTATGAAATGCTAATCAGTGATTATTATGACATTGCAATTACTCTAGTTGGTGTCGGTTCTTCAGACTGCCCAGTTAATTGGTTAATCCAGTTGGACGAGTGGATGGCTTGCAAGACGGCAGCCATGTGTTCAATCCCCCAGGACACAGGTTTTCAGGGAGTTAAACATGTTTGCTACACACCTTGTTGTTAGTCAAATGCATGTATTATGTGGATTTGCTAAATAAACATTGGTGTTGTTGTATAATTAGAAGTCATTGCAGATATAGCGTGTGACTGACATTTTCTGCTTAAAACCATAGGAAAGAAACTTTTGCCTTGCCAGGGGTATTTACAATGTAGCGGCATCGGTTATTTTTAGTGGTGTGGATGGTGTAAAGGACAATGAGTAGCTTTATATTGCGAATAATTCTCAGCACCTCATACTTGTCAGTACATTTACAAAGAACAGGAAGGAGAAGTGTAGCGATTCGGCACAGTCTATACATCAGACTGCACATACACACTTAGGAGAGCCAACTTGCAAGCGGGTGGTCGTGGGTTCAATCCCTGCACCATTTTACTTTTTGTATGTATGTATGTTCCATTAATATCAAACCCCTTGCACGGACCTAGCCATGTTTTCATGGGCAGGGTTAGCCGACCAATACTAAGCAATGTGTGTTAGGTGCCTTGCAACAATGACACTACATATGTGACCTGACCGATCATACAACCCGGGACAGTTCCATATCAAATCCGACGCTCTACCAATGGACCAAGGACGCTAGTCCTATATATAAGACCTCTACATAAAATATTTTGCTTCTGTTATTTCGAGGTCTTATCGTTAAAGCTCATTTTCGCATAGCACTTTCCGCCCTGATGGCGGGATTTCTGACCAATATTTTGAAGCTTTTCGGACATGAACGGTTATAAATGTGTGCATTGGTGTTAAGAATAATCCTAAATATAGATATTAAGAACTTTTAAAATATATTGTCTAACCGTTGTGCATATCATTTAGCTGTTTGAAGTCGATAGGTGAGATTCTCCCATTTCTTCTGGGCAGTCTTCACAAAAGAAATCCAAATGAAATAGTTTTAGTACATTTCATGCGTATGAACAATATAATATTAAACAAAATCTTCTTTGGTTCACCATACTGGTACGGAGATAAATCTTGTAAACATTTTCGTCTAATTATTTCTATTTTGGTTTTTCGCAATAATCAAATATTCAAAATGGACGATTTGGAATGGCGAAACTCTGCCATGAAATTTAAACGTTGATTTCTTGTATAATGCGCACACTGAACACAAATCTCCAAAGCTCAATTCAACCATACCGCACGATTAAGGTGTGTTATTTTATTGTCTGTGCAGTGTTTACCTTAGGCATGCGCTTCAAGTACTTCCTGTCCGTGCTAGCAAAATGGCGGACATATCGAATGACCAGGAAATTGCAAGCGAATTCAAACGATTTGGTGAAACGATAATGTTGACAATAGCCACACAAGAGGCAAATATTGATAAGAAAGCTCAACAATTACTATTCCAAAGAATATCACCCTGCTGTGTAGAAGGGCTAATGTTCTAATCGGCAGGTCCGTGAAGTTGGCTTACAGATGATGGTAGTTGGTTATTCAGAAATGTCTTCACGAATACACATCTAGAAGTTTATTCATACGTTTATTCGCAAATTCGCGAATATACATCCAGAAAGGTATTCGGAAGTTTCTCCAGACGGTTATTCGTGATTACACATCTAGAAATTTATACAGATATTTATTCAAAAGTGTATTCACGAATACACATCTATTTAGTTTATTCAGAACATTTACTCACGTTTATTCACACTCACACACTCACACGCACGCACGCACGCACGCACGCACGCACGCACGCACGCACGCACGCACGCACGCACGCACGCACGCACGCACGCCACACACACACACACACACGCTCGACGACGGCACACACGAGCACGGACAACACACACAACACACAACAAGCACACACAACACCTCTCACAAACACAACACACACAACACACAAAACACACACAAAACACACACAAAACACAAACAACACACAACACACATACAACAAACAAACACACACAACACACACACAACACAAACAACACACACACAAAACACACAACACATACAACACACACACACACACACAACACACACAACAAACACAACACACACAACACACAAAACACA
>CM026391.1:84281670-84387198 GCA_014843695.1 Archivesica marissinica
TTCATATTATGTATTATATCTGTTTATGCATGACATATATAATAATGATTTGCATGTTCATATTATGTATTATATCTGTTTATGCATGACATATATAATAATGATTTGCATGTTCATATTATGTATTATATCTGTTTATGCATGACATATACAATAATGATTTGCAATAAAATATGATTAAACTAAAAAAATCCATTGGCCATGAGGGAGAGAGAAAAGGCAATGTGAGATTTAAATGCCTTGCCTAAGGGCACAATCGTAACGGCTCCAGCGGATTCAGTAGAAAATAGCATTCAATACTAATATAACACGATAAGAAATACAGTTTACATCCGTTATGTCAAAGTCGGTTATGTCGAATTATCCGGTTATCTCGAAGTCGGATCAAAGTCCAGTTTCAGACACTATCATTTTTTATATAACTGGATCTGTTTATATCGAATTTCGTTATGTCAAAATTCGGTTATGTCGAAGTATTTTGTTCGGTCCGACGGAATTCGACATAACGGATGTAGACTGTATATCAATTTAAGTAAAATTATATAGTAAACAATTCATCTCAATTCAAATTCAAAACAGTGTTTAGTTTGGCTTAAACATATTTATTCGACATTAATTAACATAATTTACAACAAATTAATGTACACAATAAATACAAGTGGATTGAAATGAAAGATAAATGATTATTGCATTTTAGTTTCATCCAATTATTACCACAGAATGGTTCACTGGCACTCCATTGACCTTGCGATGAGCACAGTAAATGATCCGCCCCAATTAGATAATAACCAGAGGTACATGCATACATCGCCGACGTCGTAACATTGTCAGTTGACAACATAAGCGATCCACTGCTTGGCTGTCCAATGGTTGGACATGGGACTGGAAACAACAAAGAGAAAATGGTACTGTACACGTATAATCCAGCTTTATGTTATATTTCGTGTTTTATAATTTGAACCAATAGAAATATCATCTGAGCCGAATATAACTTAATATCATATAATTAAATATACCGTCTCCGTGTCCTAATGGTTAAGGCGTCCGCATACGGAGCGCGAGGTCGATACTGATATGGCCGGTTGGTGAGCCGTCAGCTAGTTAAATAATGGTTACCGATGCCTGGTGCCTGTCTTACACGCATACGATTTGGGAAGTACTGACGTTCATAAGAGGTGTCTCATAAGTCAGAAATGGTTTGCCTTTTCAATAGATAATATAATAAACAAAAAACATTTCAATAATTACGTAGTTACTAATGGCAAATCAGGAGATATCAAAGGGTTATATGGGACAAGGCCTGAAGGCTGTAAACTGTGCTCAAACTATGTAGCATTGTACTATGGTACTTTACTGGGAGCTTTCACGCTATGCCGCCTTAATTTAAACATAGTTTATTTCAAACAATGATATACAAATGTATAATTTACTGTAATGTACACATTTCAACCGAGGCAATCTAGTGGGGTCCGGGGACATGTTCTTAACACTGTTGGGGCATAGTTGCGATTCCCTGTGTATTCTGATTTAATGAGTTTAGACGTATAATTATGTACTGACCATTCAGCTCTCTAACAGTCAACATTTTATACAGCAAAGGGATATTGTTTGCATTTTATCTATTTGTTTTTTGTTTTTTTTTGGTTTGGAAATTTTAGCCGAGACAGCTTCCTCGGTGTGCCTCAGTGTGACTACGGGCCTGGAAATTATAATAAATCATTTAGCCTTGTATATACTCACACCAAAGTGAAACTGTGCACTTGCCTTAGAGGTAAAATGTATATCCTTTTAGAAAAGATATAGACAAATTTGGACTTCTACGCGCATAAATATTGGGTATATTAATGCAATGTGTGAATAGTTAATCTTCCTCACTCATGATTATCATAGTAAAATTCATAATTATAAAATTTGCAACGAAAAAGTAACTCTCGATATAAAAGTGCACAGTTGTTTATGGTGTCAGTATACAATATCAACAAATCAGTAAAGAGTACCACAACTCGGTGATTTGTCTGTCCAGGACCCGTCTCCCATGCAAACCAACATCTCTGTACCATTCATGGAGTAACTAACTTCACATGTGAACGTCGCTATGGTTACTGTTCCGTTTGAGGTTAGTGTGAATGACCCATTGGTTGGTTTAGACAGGAAAGAACAACTTGCTAAAGAAATATATTAACATCTCAGATATAGTAACATTTATTATTGCATTATTAACATTTCCTATTAACTTATTAAGCCTATGATTGTAGTCTTTAAAAACATTAAATAAACAATAACTTATATCTAGTTTAAACTTTATTTATTTTACAACGATTGCGAAGCAAGTTCTAACAATTTATATTAATCACTCTCGTTGGCGCTGATGACAGCGTTTATGTGCTCATTCATGTGGGAGGAAACCGGAGTACCATGAGAAAACCCACCTGTACGATCTGGCGACAACCGTACCATCTCACATACTTCTCGGTCCAAGGATCGAACCTGGGTTGCATTGGTGAGAAGCGAGCGCGCTAACCACTGCGTTAATCGGACATCTTACATTTACTAATATAATAATATAATAGTGAAACGATTCTGTTGTTACAGAAGCATGTTGACAATTTTAAAAATGCTATCTTATATTTTACAACAGAACGAAAATGTTTCACAAAACAAATATGATATTTAAAAAAATAAAGTTTAAAATACAAAATTATTTACCACAAGGTCTACAGAATTTCAGTTTGCAGAAAAGGAAATAATTGCAACACCCGAATAGGCATGCACAAGCCATACTACTAATATGTACGACCACAAAAGCCATACTACTAATATGTACGACCACAAAAGCCATACTACTAATATGTACGACCACAAAGCCTCGTGTGTACACGAAACAACTGTACTTGTTGTATGCTATGTTTTAACAAAAAACATCACAATTTAAATACAATGCTGAGTTACTGAATAAGCATAACATTCTGTTCTTACTGCATGAAGGTTCACTGTGTGTCCACCCCAGCCCTTGCTCCTGACATGTTCTAACCGACGTTCCATTCAGGATATAACCATCGTCGCAACGATACACAGCTGTAGTTGTATTCGCGGATACGCTTCCGAATTGTGGGGATTCTGGTGCCTCACAAACTGTAAATAATCAGCAATTACAAGACACACTGAATAGTATATCTACCTAGCTTACAGTGAATAGTAGCAGTACATCGGGAGCACACGTGCTTAGGGATCATATAAGTTATGCATTGTGACGCATTTGTGTGTGTTAGTCAAGCACCAATGAATCGTGTTTGTTTGTTCAGGTTTTATGCCTTCATCAGCACCATGTTGGGCTATATTGCCGGCGGACAGTTTACCTAACAACACCATTCCTAGGCAGGCTCCAGTGTTTAACAAGTACTAAGTACCCCAAGCTCCGTAAATAACTATCAACATTTTCATAGAAATAGATACTGCCTGAGCGGAGCTAGAATCCATAACCATCAGTGATGATAGGTTACAGTTGTATACAAGTCAACGACCTTAACCACTCGACCACGGAAGCGAACTCAATTGATCTTGCTTTATAATAATATCACTAACAATAATGAAACGTGAATCACAAAATATGAAAATGTTCGTGCATCTCTTCAAATTTCACAACTTTTAAATGTATTGACAAAATGACCAATTACATTGCTTTTGGCTCGAACAACAAGGTTAGATATATGGATATATTATAAGACAATATAATTGTGAAATGGGAAGCATGCACACAGGAGGTCGCCACATGTCTCTCTTAAACCATTGTAGTTGATAACAATAGGACGGAGCATATCGTACACTTGTAGTTGAGAACAGCAGAATGAACTACATGTATATCGTACACTTGTAGTTGAGAACAGCAGGGTGGACTATATCGTCCACTTGTAGTTGAGAACAATAGGACGGAGCATATCGTCCACTTGTAGTTGAGAACAGTAGGACGGAGCATATCGTCCACTTGTAGTTGAGAACAATAGGACGGAGCATATCGTCCACTTGTAGTTGAGAACAGTAGGACGGAGCATATCGTACACTTGTAGTTGAGAACAACAGGACCGAGCATATCTTACTATTGTAGTTGAGAACAGCAGGACGGAGCATATCGTACACTTGTAGTTGAGAAAAGCAGGGTGGACAATATCGTACACTTGTAGTTGAGAACAACAGGACGGAGCATATCGTACTATTGTAGGTGAGAACAGCAGGACGGAGCATATCGTCCACTTGTAGTTGGGAACAGTAGGACGGAGCATATCGTACTATTGTAGGTGAGAACAGCAGGGTGAACTATATCGTACACTTGCAGTTGAGAACAGTAGGACGGAGCATATCGTCCACTTGTAGTTGAGAAAAACAGGACGGAGCATATCCTACTATTGTAGTTGAGAACAACAGGACGGAGCATATCGTACTATTGTAGTTGAGAACAGTAGGACGGAGCATATCGTACACTTGTAGTTGAGAACAACAGGACGGAGCATATCGTACTATTGTAGTTGAGAACAGTAGGACGAAGCATATCGTACCATTGTAGGTGAGAACAACAGGACGGAGCATATCGTACTATTGTAGTTGAGAACAGTAGGACGGAGCATATCGTACTATTGTAGTTGAGAACAGTAGGACGGAGCATATCGTACCATTGTAGGTGAGAACAGCATAATGGACTATATCGTACCATTGTAGGTGAGAACAGCATAATGGACTATATCGTACTATTGTAGTTGAGAACAGCAGGATGGAGCATATCGTACTATTGTAGTTGAGAACAGCAAGATGGAGCATATCGTACCATTGTAGGTGAGAACAAAGAACAACAAGACGGAGCATATCGTACCATTGTAGGTGAGAACAGTAGGACGGAGCATATCGTACTATTGTAGTTGAGAAGAATAGGACGGAGCATATCGTACTATTGTAGTTGAGAACAACAGGACGGAGCATATCGTACTATTGTAGTTGAGAACAACAGGACGGAGCATATCGTACTATTGTAGTTGAGAAGAATAGGACGGAGCATATCGTACTATTGTAGTTGAGAAGAATAGGACGGAGCATATCATACTATTGTAGTTGAGAACAGCAGGACGGAGCATATCGTACTATTGTAGTTGAGAAGAATAGGACGGAGCATATCGTACTATTGTAGTTGAGAACAACAGGACGGAGCATATCGTACTATTGTAGTTGAGAACAACAGAACGGAGCATATCGTACTATTGTAGTTGAGAACAGCAGGACGGAGCATATCGTACTATTGTAGTTGAGAAGAATACGACGGAGCATATCGTACTATTGTAGTTGAGAACAACAAGACGGAGCATATCGTACTATTGTAGTTGAGAACAACAGAACGGAGCATATCGTACTATTGTAGTTGAGAAGAATAGGACGGAGCATATCGTACTATTGTAGTTGAGAACAACAAGACGGAGCATATCGTACTATTGTAGTTGAGAACAACAGAACGGTGTATATCGTATTATTTATATTATGTTATATTTACAGCATGCTGGTGGCACATTGTTCCATGACCCATTCGTGAGGCAGCTGATAACTGCATCTCCGTCCACCTCATATCCAGCATCGCACTCGTAAATAGCTTGTGTTGTCTGTCCGTCTGTTGTTATAGTTAGTGTGGCACTGGTAACGTTTACGGCTTCTGGACAACTCACTTCATACATGCAAATAAGATAGAGTATGCCACGAATGAAATAAAACAATTCCCTTAAGTAAAGCATTTTTCAATAAATTATTCTTGCTTGAAGGTTTATCTTTTTAATCTAAGTATTCATGCAATTGTTAACATTAATTAGTGATAACCGGATGATAACAAACACGATGAGACATTGTTTCATTTTTATATTATGTTATATTTCGGGTTTTACGCCTGCATCAGCACCATTTCGGGCTATATCGCCGGCGGGCAGTTTACCTAACAACGCCTTTACTGGGCAGGCTCCAGCGGTTGACCAGTACTTGGGTGCACCAACCTCCGTAAGAAACTGCCAACTTTTTCATATAAATGAGAAATGGCCTGAGCGGGGCTCGAACCCGTGATCATCAGTGATGATAGGTTACAGTGGTATACAAGTCAGCGACCTTAACCACTCGACCACGGAGGCGGACTTGTTTCATTTTTTTACCAACTCTGGTTTTGAAGTTATCTGTTGACAATCTCACAATAGGTCATTATATTATATTATATAACATGACGTATATTTATATTAAAATCGCAATTGTTTGATTGTCTTCATTAGTTTATACAAATTTATTTTAGCTCGATCGTGAACAAGTTCTTACAACTGATATTAATCACTCTCGCGAGACATCAATACTGATGGAATCCATCGCCTCGTGTGAGAAAGAAGGAAGAGGCAACGTGGAACTTAAATGCCTTGCATGAGGGCACACTCGTAACGATAGAGTGGGGTTCGAACTGCGGATCTTTCGCATCTGAAGCGAACGCGCCAGTACTGCGCTATCAGGCACGACTTCATTGTCTTCATTCGTCATAATGTAAGGAAACATAAAATAATGTTTTTAAAATAAAAGAACAGTTTCATTATATACACGTATGTTGTTGAATATGTTGAATTTCCAGTTACCACATGTTGGTTCCGAAGCTGTCCACGAACCATCTGTTGTACATTCGGGGTTTGCCTGTCCGTCAATGGTATATCCAACCCCACACGTATATATGGCCGTAGTGGCAGCGCCACTGGTAGTGAATGTCAGATCTCCGCCGCTTGGAGTAGTACGATTTTCACATTTTGCTGCAAATATAGCATGATCTATCAACTGATGGAAGTCGTGGTAGTGTACCGTAATCGTATAAGTTCCAAAAAACAAGTCTAAGTTATAAGTGTTTATTTAAATTAATTTCTATGGTGTGCCCAAGCACCATATGGCGCTTTCAATAATCCCAGTTCGTCTCTCTGATATCTAATTTTATCCCATCTTTTATAGAGAAGCAAGCTTGGACATGTATTCCATAACATGTCAAGCTACAGATGTTCCAGTAAACGTGTTTGGCATAACTGCCACTCAATATATCAATTCGGATATATTGTGTTGGTGCAAACACATGCTTGTATGGAAAATAACATGTTATTATTTTGAAATTGTACTGTTTAAACTTAAAACATCAGAGTACATTTCTGATGTAATAGCACACATGTGTGGGAAAACCTTTAATATGCTGATCAGGCATACATGTAAGGGATGTCCACGCCAAGTATACTTGTTTATCTGCCAAATGTACTTGCTTCTCTGCCAACATAAACAGTTAGTACAGTTCCATGTATAATTGCCTTGTATAACGACCGTATACAGCATTATTATAAATGGACCAATACGCATGGATATGTACCATGCTATACAACTAATTATGGAGGTAATTAATTAACTAACATATAATTAATTAACATAATCAACATATAACCCCATTATGTTACAATAGCGCGTTCGCTTCAGATGCGATAGGCCCGGAGTTCGAGCCAGATGTAGCCATTACGATTGTGCCATTAGTCAAGGAATTTACTTTCCACATTGCCTCTTCTTTCTCCCTCGTGGGATGGATTCCATCCGAAATGGGGTCTCGAGAGTGATTAATATAAGTTGTAAGAACTTGTTACACAATCCAGCTAAAATAAATTTATATAAACTAACTGATATAAGGCACACTTTGCTAGGGACGTCAATTTATTTAGAGAAAGAGTTATAATCCCATCTATCATAATACGAGTTCCTGACATCAGCTGTCGAATAGTGTAGTAGCAAAGATTATATACAATCTACAGATTAGAATCAAGGCTAGCAGCTGTCCTATTAGCACATGCTTGATTCTCACACACGCAACATGGTCCGATGTTAAGAAAGCAAAAACAAGACATGTCGTGGATATCTATGATAAATCAATCAAAGTATGTATGTGATATGATTGAACTATTCAGTAAATACTGCGGATCTATTGTATTCATAAAAATAATCATGACTCCATGACACAATCTATGTGTGTTTTAATTTGTCAAAATTAACAAAATGATGTGTGTGTGTGTTGTACGTTTATTTATCGTCGCTACCGGTTGCCCATATGAGCGACGCCTCCTGAAGAGATAAGTCGTTTTAGATATTTGGAGGGTAGTACATTGTACAATGATACAGACAGAGACCCATTCCAGAGTCTCCTCTGGTTCTTTTGTGTGCACGGTGTACAGCACCGACACGAATCCTCGGTTTAATGTCCCATCTAAAATACCTAATTTTATTAGGGTCAGACGGGGGACTACAGATCCGTCTGTAAGGAGAAGTGTGACAACATACTGCAGTTAGGTTGTATGCCATTCCAACCGGAACCATCTATAGCACAGGAAGCTGTTTGTTCACCGTCCATTGTATATCCTTCCCTACACGTATACGCTATGCTGAGCCCATCGTCAGAGAGGCTAAAGTTACCGCCATCTGGGTAAGTCGGTGTCTCACATACTAAAACAGTCACAATACAAGGGAGTATATAATCAGTGTGGAGAGGAACGGACCATATAATAGATTTATGAGGACATCTATGACAATACTTCATATTTTAGGTTTATGAGGACATTTATGACAATACTTCATATAATACTGTTTCATAGAGCATCATATGTTTCTTGTATTCAGAAGAATGTATATGTTGTAACCATACTACAAGGACTATATCAGGATGTGTTCCTATAACAGATGTCATATAATGGTGAAATAATTACTGGTGCTACTGAACTGAAGCAAAGAGTAATTTTGTTTGTTTTGGAGTTTAATGTCGCACCAACAGCTTAGGTAATATGACGACTCGCCAGCTATTATTGCCGGAGGAAGACACTGTCTGCCCTTCCGAGCAGTATTTCAGGCGGGCGCGGGTAGAACTACCGTTCTTCTGAAAGTCAGCTGGACTCACTTGAAGGAATTCGAAACCCTAGTGGGATTCGAACCTGCAGCTGTGAGGGGGAAGTTATTTGAAGTCAACGACCGCAACCACTCAGCCACGGAGGCATCCCAAGAGTATTGTCTCGATCTCCAGCATACATCTGAAGTTCCACTAATATATAACTAAATTCTCAATCTCCAACGTACGCCAGAAGGTCCACTAATATATAATTAAATTCTCAATCTCCAACATACGCCAGAAGTTCCACTAATATATAACTAAATTCTCAATCTCCAACATACGCCAGAAGTTCCACTAATATATAATTAAATTCGCAATCTCCAACGTACGTCAGAAGTTCCACTAATATATAACTAAATTCTCAATCTCCAACGTACGTCAGAACTGCCATTAAAATATAATTAAATTCGCAATATCCAACGTACGTCAGAAGTTCCACTAATATATAACTACATACTCAATCTCCAACGTACGTCAGAAGTTCCACTAATATATAACTACATACTCAATATCCAACGTACGTCAGAAGTTCCACTAATATATAACTACATACTCAATATCCAACGTACGTCAGAAGTTCCACTAATATATAAATATAAATATATAAGTGCATAGATGTAACACTTATGCTTACCACAGTCTGAAGGCTCAGTACTCCATGTACCATTGGCATAGCATGTGATGTTAGCTTGACCACTCACTTCATATCCTGTTGGACAGGTATATACAGCCGTAGTAGTCATACCATCAGTGCCTAAACTCACAGACCCTGTACTTATTGTCACATTTGGTAGACTCTGACAAGACCCTAAAATTAAATAACATGGTTTTTAATAACTTAGTATAGACTCCATTTCACAAATTATTAGTTATTAAATGTACACTATTCTGCCGTTCCTTCAGATCTGTCGTGAACGCTGTATGAATGTTCTCTTGTTTTCAACGATGCTAAGTGAATTGTTTAGTTTAAACAATACATTAGTTTAATATATATCAACAAAGCAAGCATATATTATGTTATTATTTCTCTGCCATATTTCCTTTCGCATGGATTTTATAACCTTTATTTATGTTAAAACGATTGCGAACCAAATTTTAACAACTTATATTAATCACTCTCGTTAGTGTGGAATAAAGCGTAAATGTGGTTTGCCAAATGTATCCAACTGAAATATTAGTCTAAATAGCGGTGATTAAATACGAGTTCCGAACTACTAGACGAAGTATTCTGTAAATACTTGGTATCACCAAATGTCCATTGATGTTTAACCCTTTACTCCAGATAGATATAGACCTACCAACTATCTAATGTATGTGTGATACATCTCCATAATTGTATAGGTTATGGGGGAAATAATTCAACTATTACATCTGTCTTCTTGTAGGTTAAATTATTGTATGAAGCATTACTTTAATAATTTTGTGATGCATATAAACTATTTAAAGAATTGAATGTTCTTTAAAGTGATATTAGGTTTATACTTGTGCGACACATAGTTTTGCTTTAAGCAGGTAGTAATATAAAAGAAAAAAATAATTTTGCAGTAAAATATGAATAATGAATATAAATATAACATATTTAACACAATTATGGTAATGAATTGTATGTAAGAACTTAACAAGATCACTTATAATGCGCCAAAAGGTGTATATGAGGGCAATGGATAGATGCGTCAAAATGTGTGTTTGTGATGTAAAGGGTTAAGTAGTATTATCTTGTCTATATATCGTTATACGACGATACATAACATAACCTGGTCAAAGTTACAACAATAATTACTTGACAATCAATTTGATTCAACTTACTGCATGTTGGTTGATCTGCATGCCATGTTCCGTCGGCCTGACATTCCGGTGCTGCAACACCGTCGAGCGACGAGCCTACTGCACACGTGTACACGGCAATAGTCTGTGTACCGTTCGTATTAATTGACACGTTTCCACCGTCAGGTGTTGTGATGTTTTCACATTTCGCTGAAATATTAATAACTCATTATTGTCAGTTACATATTCAATCCATCGTCCATTATCTTGATGTAGCAGATCAGTGGTCCAGTGTTAAACACGCTAGACTTGCAATCCAGGTGTCACCATACTAAAATGACCCATATCATAGTCTTCCAGATGAAACATTAAACTAATGTCTCATGTCGCTGCTTTACACCGTGCACGTACAAGAACCAGAGGAGGCGCTAGATAGGATCTCTGTATCATTACACTATCCCCCACTGTGTTATTGCACTATCATCCACTGTGTCATTGCAATATCCTCCACTGTATTATTGCACTATCCTCCACTGTATAATTGCAATATCCTTCAAAAACTAAAATGACTACTAGTATTCTCTTCAGGAGGCTTCACTCACACGGGCAACCGGTAGCGACGATAAATAAACACACACATAATAACGTGATAATTACCTATCACTGCCTTATTGCTGGAGTATACTTATCTGTATTTGCATAGTTTTAGGGTCTTCATATACACGTATTTAAGTAAGCAACATAGCTTGCTGATGATATCCAATATGTACGTACTACACAGACTGGATAATCCACCCAGAACAATTGAATGCTAATATACGTCACATATAAATCTTTATAGTTACTACATACTACAGCTGATAGTCAACCCAGAACAATGAGGAATCGTAAATGTTTATTGCTATGATACATAAAAAGCTGCATACATACTACAGTTGGGAAATTGGACGGCCCACCCAGATCCGTCTGTAGCACACGTGACTTCTTGTACACCATCCATGGTGTATCCTCCATCACAAGCGAAGACAACACTGAGACGGTCAGTAGATAATGTATAGTTACCGCCATCTGGAAAACTCGGAGCCTCACACACTGAAATTTAAATGAAGCATGGTTATGATTATGCAGATTGGTGTTTATCACATATCTCTGCTTGTATTCAATGTAATAACATCATCTCATAATGTCTTATATGTACACACGTGTAAGAATACCTAGAAGGATTATGATTGAGAGAATAATCCTTATAATTCGTAAATTAAACTATAAAATATGCATGTTTCTATTTGAATTGGTACATAACATTAATGGTAAGACCAACTACGATTTAAAAGAAGTCTTGCCGCAATTATAACGCTGTTTAAAACATAAATATAACACTGAAAGTAGCAGCGTTATTTTGTGTTCAAAAATATTATTAAAACCCAATATGGTAATGTGATGAAAAGGATCTTACATGAGTGGTGATTTCATACCATATTTTATGAAACTCTGTTTGGAGTTTTGTTATTAAGCTCGCCAAATTCCAAAACTCATTTCATAAAATATGCTATGAAATGACCACGCATATAAGATGCTATATATATACATATATATATGTGCAACTATGAGGATGCGATGCTATCATATGGCTTCTGTTTTGTACTATGATTCATATAAAATGTAACACAATATCATTGCAGAACAGGCTGACTTCAGAGCTTTGTGTGCACATTTATGGAAAGTTAGCCATGCCAAGGAGTATGGTACATATCTCCACTGTCCTGTTATAATCAATTTGCAAATTAGTTATTACATCGAAATAACATGTACCATACTAATCCGTCCAACGTATATCTAATAAACAAGATAGATAAACTCGTCTATTTTAGTCATATATTTGCAAGATGATAACACGCACCGCATGTTGAAGGTGAATTGTCCCAAGAACCACTGCTGTCACATGTAAGTGTATGTAGACCGTTGACTTCGTATCCTGGCGGACAGTTATATATAGCAGTTGTTGTTTTACCATCTGTCTCAAGTGACACTGATCCAGTTGAGATGATAATGTTTGGCAAGTCTGGACAATACACTGAAACATTTATATTTTAGTGCATTTTTTCATATATTACAATTATACATACAATGAAATAAAAAATATATTATGTGGAAAACAATTAGAAATTAAATTAGGATTTATTATTATTAAACAATATAATCTGGGAAACAAAGCAAATGGGTTGGGCTACAAGTTATGACACCATTATTTACTCATATAATCATGATATTCGTTATGGTTTGCTGTTTTTCTTCAATTGGAAGCATACATATAGTTAGGTTATGGACTGATACTTTTATTCTGCTTTGAAATCGCACCACAATACACCATAGCAAACATATGTACATCAGTGCCACATTTTCAGCACTTCTTTTAAATTAGTAACATTGAGATGCGATGACAAGATATTCTCGTCTTAAAGTCGTCTTAAATTATTTTGTAGCAGCTATGACTGTTATTCGAGTTCAATTATATGACAAGATGTCAATCAAATTAACAATAACGTCCGTTGTTTTAACATAATAAACTGTGTGCTTAATTCGTGCTTAGGCTAATGTATATGGTGAATATTCTATAATTCACACTTAAAATAAATTATTGTACCTGGTGTAGCATAGTCACGTGTGTACATACTACCATATATACATATTAATTTCCGTAATTGATACATTGATTAGTTATTTCTAAGATAGTATTAACGATAAATATATGGACTTGCACTCGATGGCTGAGATGACTCTTTTCTCGTCGATGAAGCTAGAACTTATATACATGTGTTGTAATTTAAATATGTTTAGGAGGGGATTCCCAAAGTACACAGGCCTAGGGAGTCAGTTTATTTACGTTTATATATCGTCGTTACCGGTTGCCAATATGAGCGACACCTTCTGAAGAGATTAGTCTTTTAGATTGTTTGGAGGATAGTGCATGATATAGACAGATACCCATTCCAGAATCTCCTCTGGTTCTTTTACGTGCACGGTGTAAAGCACCGACACGAGACCTCGGGTTAACGTCCCATCTGAAATACTGTTAATTTTATTAGGGTCAGACGGGGATCGAACCTGCGGTCCGGAGTGCAGTTGCACAATGGATCGACATTTTATAGTCCCGATCACGTGTTACCCCGTTAGCTGGCTGAAATAGATTGACATTATCAAATGCTTTGAATTAAACCTAGATCTAGCCAGTTACTTGTCCATGATATGCTAACATGATTAAAATCGTATTGTCATGATGTAACCGGATTATGTTCCGACTGTATATTAAACACCGACCTTTGTAGTGAAAGGTAGAAGCCTAGCGCTGGTCAATTATGAGACATCACGTATCGTGCACATGTTAGATATGTTCGTAGGCCGTTGCAGTCTATTATTAATTAAACGTTTGGTTTTGAAATGCTTGTTGTTCCGTACACTTTTCCCCACTAGCGATCATGGCGGGCCAATGAATGAATAACAACACCAGACGCAATCCTACAGTTGTGTTTACATTAGTAAATCACTACACCAACCACATATCTGGGCAACAGTTGTCCACGTGCCGTTGGACTGACATCTTGGTTCTGTGGATGCATCGAGCGAGTATCCGACTGCGCACGAGTACACGGCAGAGGTCTGTGTTCCACTTGTAACTAGTGTGATATTTCCATTGCTTGGTAAAACAAGGTCATCGCATTTTGCTAAATTAATTAAACATTACAGATTAATATCTTTTCGCAATAAAATATATATGCAGAGTAGTAGACATACACAATCATGATATATAAATGTTATTTACCATAACTGAACAGAACTTGTTTTTATTATTTAATTTACTAAATATTAAATATGTACATGTTCGCACTCGCAACGAATGAGGTATGTAGCAAAAGTACGAGGGGGTCTCCGTGACTGAATGGCCCCTCACAGCTGTATGTTCGAAACCCCATTGAGTGTGTCGAATGCTTTCATGTGAAGAAGCCATCCATGTGACTTGTGGAAGGTCTGTGGTTATATCCGGATACCAGCCTTCGCCGCAAATACTGTTCGGAGGAGCACACGGATCGTTCTCTACAATTCAAACACTGTTATGACGTCATACCTTTGTACTTGTAGTCCATTATTATTAATATTGGACTGCTGTCAAAAGGCGAGAGTATTATATTAAATCATATGCGCAAATGTACGAAATTAACAATTTTAATTAGTAGGATCTTGTTATATAAGCGTGTGTTTTAAGTAAGATATAAGCCTCAAACGGATCCAATATGTAAACTATTGGTACTGTCTTCGGTGCTATGCGCTTCACACATTCCAATATTTTACATATTGGATCGTTTTCGGCTTATATCCTATAACATAACAGTTGGAGAGTCGCCATATGACACTAGCTGTCGGTGTGGTTTTCAGGTACGACAGTAGTATTACATTTCAAGTAAATATATAGCTACAGGTGATGAGTTTTAAACTGTATGATGTTAAGAGTGAGTTCCGGAAGTATGTGAGATTGTACGGTGGTCGCCAGATCGGACAGGTGGGATTTCTACGGGTACTTCCTCCCACACGAATGACCACATTTACGCTTTCTTCCGCGCCAACGAGATTGATTAATATAAGTTGTTAAAACCTGCTTCGTAATCGTTGTAAAATAAATAAAGTTTAAACTTTAGTGAGTTCCAGTTTACTTATTTAGCTACTTACTGCAATTTGGATACTCCAACGCCCAACCCGAGCCGTCCGTGCCACAAGAAATAGACTGAACACCCTTCATCGTATATCCCTCTCCGCACGAGAAGTTCACGCTGAGTCCGTCATCCGACACAGTTAAATTGCCGCCATCGGGAACACTCGGAGTTTCACACACTGTTAGAATATTAGAATGATATTATTCATCACCTCATGTGCTCTTATATGCTATTGTTAACTTACACGGAACACATAATACGTACACGACAATGACACATGATTGTGTAAGGAAGAGAGTCCATTTATTAAATAACACATATGCATGTGTAACTTTTAAATACTAGGCATACTGCTTAATCTATTACACTAACAACGCTGCATATACGTTTGCATATTCTGCTTACCCCGTCCATGCTTACTAGAAAAGAAAGCACTCTGACACTGAACATGGACCCGATCAGACAGAACAGAACGTACCATCTGATCAGAATATATGCTGATTTGCTCTTCAGACAGTGGCGCTGAAGCACCTGTCCGAATAGCAAACAAAATAGATCCTGGTCAGACGCGGCGTTACGTTGAGGCTGATCTGGATATATGTTGTTTGCACATGCTCTGCATTTATTCGGCTCTGAACAAGTTAAGCAATATTTACCCTTCCATAAATACCTGAAATTGTGAATCATATAAGCATTGAGCTGACTTAAGTAACGCCTCATACTATTTTGAAAAACACTGTAATGCATCATGCTAGATTACCGCAGTCTGACGGTTCATGATTCCAGGTCCCGCTCGTGTTACAGGTGAGGGTCTGTGGTCCTTTTATTTCGTATCCTTGCGGACAACTGTATTCCGCAGTGGTCGTTATTCCATCAGTAATGAGAGTTACCGACCCAGTCGAGATGGAGACACCAGGCAATGTTGGACACGAAACTGGAATATAACATTACAATATGCTAACATTTACACTATATTATGATAATACAATAATGACCACTTTGATATCTCTATCATATCACACTCAAAAATGTGTCAGGCCTTCCTTGAAATTAGTAATAACAGTAGTAGCACCTAATTGAGAGGTCGAAACCTTAACCAAGTTAACATACACAACCAAATCTTACAATTCATATTGAACAATATAACACAACCAAATCTTACAATTCATACTGAACAATATAATCTAACATGTAATCTTACCATTCATACTGAAAAAGGAAGGTAATGTAGTCTTACCATTCGAGCAAAGATATAATATAATATGCATTCTTACCAATCATGCTGAACAAGGAATATAATCTAACATGCAATCTTACCATTCATGCTGAACAAGGAATAGAATCGAACATGCACTCTTACCATTCATGCTGAACAAGGAATAGAATCTAACATGCAATCTTACCATTCATGCTGAACAAAGAATATAATCTAACATGCAATCTTACCATTCATGCTGAACAAGGAATATAATCTAACATGCAATCTTACCATTCATGCTGAACAAGGAATAGAATATAACATGCAATCTTACTATTCATGCTGAACAAGGAATATAATCTAACATGCAATCTTACCATTCAAGCTGAACAAGGAATATAATCTAACATGCAATCTTACAATTCATGCTGAACAAGGAATATAATCTAACATGCAATCTTACCAATCATACTGAACAAGGAATATAATCTAACATGCAATCTTACCATTCATGCTGAACAAGGAATAGAATCTAACATGCATTCTTACCATTTTTGAAAGCAGTGAAAGGTGGAGTTTGTTTTCTTTAACTGAGAAAACTCAATAATTCATTGGAAAGCATAAGAGAAACCTGTAGCCTTCGTCACAACCCAGGGAAACTCTTGCGAGTAAAGATACACATTAAGCATACAGAGCATATTTGCTTTAAATCTATTTACCTTTCAATTTATATTGAACGAGTGCCTTACATTACCGACATTGTGGTAATATTTCTATTATAATAATATGATTGCCTATGGATGTTCTACATGTACATATGGATTGAGTAATGTACGTTTTGTGACATGATTGATTGAACTGTTTTTATACTTTTTTTGTATGTCCACTTATCTATTTAAATGATTACCTGACTGTGTGTTTAGGCTTTCCATATATACTGACTAAGGACTAGAATCGAACATAGAAAGAGTGGCTCTTGTATGTATGGCCCCTTTCAAAGAAGTATGTGCATGTTAGAAAGAATGTAAAATGTAGTTTAAATTTTCTAATGCAATAACATGAAAGGGAAATAAAGAATTAAAAAAAGACAACCACAAAAACCCTTTGGTCCTTGGGCCGGCAGACGTATCAGTATGATCTCGAAACTGAATCACATATGAATATGCAACATGACAGGACATAGAAAACACACACTTCGGATAAGTGTGTTTTACATGAAAAATCATAACAATATAAATACATAGATTTAAATATTTTGGAATATTTTTAGATGTTCAGTTTGTGTTTTGTAATAAAGATGTGATATATCTTTGATGGAATCCTTCGTATTTCGTTTTCATGTAATACTAATCATATAATGTAGGTGTGCGTTTTCGATCTCCTCTAGTAAATAATGTAGGTGTGCGTTTTCTATGTCCTCTAGTATATAATGTAGGTGTGCGTTTTCTTTGTCCTCTAGCATATAATGTAGGTGTGCGTTTTCTATGTCCTCTAGTATATAATGTAGGTGTGCGTTTTCTATGTCCTCTAGTATATAATGTATGTGTGCGTTTTCTTTGTCCTCTAGTATACTTACAATATTTACTAGTACTTGGCACTTACTGCATTCAGGTAGTAATTCTTCCCAGTGGCCAGAGGCGTTGCAACTTGCGCTTCCGTTACCGAGTAAGCTCGAACCCTCCGGACACGTATACTCAGCAACTGTTGTTTTACCATCACTGATATACGAGACGTTTCCGCTAGTAAAATTAGCTAGACTCTCACATTGTACTGAAAGAAATATGGTGCTTGTGTCTGGACACGTATATGCATGCTAGGATTGTGTAATTACTCGTAGGACAGCATTATCTTTGATATTTATTATCACGTGAATAACACATGTACGGTAGCGATACGTCATTGTTTGCATCATCGATGACGTATTGCTGTTCTGATCCTGTTCATATTTATTTATAGAGCATGACCTAATTAGTGCTAAACGAATCCTCATTAGAGTACTCCATAGTAGTCACGTGAATAACACATGTAAGGTAGCGATACGTCAGTGCATCATCGATGACGCATCGCTGTTCTAATCGTGTTCATATTTATTTATAGAACGTAACCTAATTAGTGCTGAACGAAACCTCATTAGAGTACTCCATAGTAGTCACGTGAATAACACATGTACGGTAGCGATACGTCATTGCATCATCGATGACGCATCGCTGTTCTAATCGTGTTCATATTTTTTATAGAACATAACCTAATTAGTGCTGAACGAAACCTCATTAGAGTACTCCATAGTAGTCACGTGAATAACACATGTACGGTAGCGATACGTCAGTGCATCATCGATGACGCATCGCTGTTCTAATCGTGTTCATATTTTTTATAGAACATAACCTAATTAGTGCTGAACGAAACCTCATTAGAGTACTCCATAGTAGTCACGTGAATAACACATGTACGGTAGCGATACGTCAGTGCATCATCGATGACGCATCGCTGTTCTAATCGTGTCATATTTTATAGAACTAACTAATAGTGCTGAACGAACCTCATTAAGTACTCCATGTGTCACGTGAATAACATGTACGGAGCGATACGTCAGTGCATCATCGATGACGCATCGCTGTTCTAATCGTGTCATATTTTTTATAGAACATAACCTAATTAGTGCTGAACGAAACCTCATTAGAGTACTCCATAGTAGTCACGTGAATAACACATGTACGGTAGCGATACGTCAGTGCATCATCGATGACGCATCGCTGTTCTAATCGTGTTCATATTTTTTATAGAACATAACCTAATTAGTGCTGAACGAAACCTCATTAGAGTACTCCATAGTAGTCACGTGAATAACACATGTACGGTAGCGATACGTCAGTGCATCATCGATGACGCATCGCTGTTCTAATCGTGTTCATATTTTTTATAGAACATAACTAATTAGTGCTGAACGAAACCTCATTAGAGTACTCCATAGTAGTCACGTGAATAACACATGTACGGTAGCGATACGTCAGTGCATCATCGATGACGCATCGCTGTTCTAATCGTGTTCATATTTTTTATAGAACATAACCTAATTAGTGCTGAACGAAACCTCATTAGAGTACTCCATAGTAGTCACGTGAATAACACATGTACGGTAGCGATACGTCATTGCATCATCGATGACGCATCGCTGTTCTAATCGTGTTCATAATTTTTATAGAACATAACCTAATTAGTGCTGAACGAAACCTCATTAGAGTACTCCATAGTAGTCACGTGAATAACACATGTACGGTAGCGATACGTCAGTGCATCATCGATGACGCATCGCTGTTCTAATCGTGTTCATATTTTTTATAGAACATAACCTAATTAGTGCTGAACGAAACCTCATTAGAGTACTCCATAGTAGTCACGTGAATAACACATGTACGGTAGCGATACGTCATTGCATCATCGATGACGCATCGCTGTTCTAATCGTGTTCATAATTTTTATAGAACATAACCTAATTAGTGCTGAACGAAACCTCATTAGAGTACTCCATAGTAGTCACGTGAATAACACATGTACGGTAGCGATACGTCATTGCATCATCGATGACGCATCGCTGTTCTAATCGTGTTCATATTTATTTATAGAACGTAACCTAATTAGTGCTGAACGAAACCTCATTAGAGTACTCCATAGTAGTCACGTGAATAACACATGTACGGTAGCGATACGTCATTGCATCATCGATGACACATCGCTGTTCTAATCGTGTTCATATTTTTTATAGAACATAACCTAATTAGTGCACTCAAACTTTCTTTACATATAATCATTTTATTTATACTGATATTTATATTGTCGCTTAATTAACGTAGATACTATGCTGACACCATAAAAAAACTGTTCACTATATTGAGCGTTACTGTTTCGTTACTGATTATAGAATTATAGAGCTTACTATCATGGGTGAAGAAAACAACCATTCACACATTGCACCAATTGACCCAATATCTAATCTCGTAGACGTCCAAATTTGCCTATACTTATTTGTAAATGGATATCAAGTTTGCATCTTAGACAAATGCACAGTTTCTTTTTGGTGTTAGTATATGTTCGTTAGCAGTATCTAGATATGACAACCACAAGTCACGCTATGCACGTATATGTACATGTAATAAAAAATAGCCAGTTTCGTATAAAGTTGGATCGCTGAATGTGCCTGTGGTAAGGATCGAGCAATGGAAGGGTACAAGTGAGTGTTGAGGGAAACATACAAAAGGCTGATCGTACTTCTATCGTTTTTTCAATACAATAAACATACGACATTACGTCAAATAGCTTCTAATAGCGTCCCACCATATTGAAATATGTAGATTTATGTACGTTCCATATATTGAAATATGTAGATTTATGTACGTTCCATATATTGAAATATGTAGATTTATGTATGTTCCATATATTGAGATTATGTAGATCTATTTACGCTCCATATATTGAGATTATGTAGATCTATGTACGTTCCATATATTGAGATTATGTAGATCTATTTACGTCCCACCATATTGAGATATGTAGATCTAATTACGTTCCATAGATTTCGGAAATGTGTGGACGAATTTTCCCTATTCTTTGAAGCTTAAACACATTCTGCAACAAAGTAAAGAAAGTGTTTACCACATTGCGGGCTGGCTATGCTCCACCCAGTACCGTCAGTATTACACGTTCCAGAGTTGTCACCTGATAGAGTGAAACCCGTTCTGCACGTGTAACCCACTATCACCCCATCAGCAGATACAACACCGTTATCAGGTGCGCTCGGTGTTTCACATTCTGAAGGTAAAGTGAGTAATTTATATCATGAATTAAATCAGATGTGTACATGTATTTCTATTAGAAAGAGTTATTCTGAATGCCCATCAATTCCAATAGCATCCATAGTACATTTTCATGTATGTGCATAGCATGTGTCCACATACACAATACACATTTTGGTTTGTTTGCCCTTTGTTCATATAGTAAGTAATGTTTACTGAATGCAACAAACGGAAATAAAACAAGCATGCAGAAACATCAACGAGAAAGTAGGTACAACGACCAGATCACTGATATGTCCTTGTGGTCCCGACCTGAAGACCTTATTCTATCAACGACAGCGTCAGAGACCTTAACCACTCGGCCACGGAGGCGGACACCGTGACCATCAGTGATGATAGGTTACAGTGCTATACAAGTCAGCGACCTTAACCACTCGTCCACGGAGGCGGACCCCGTGACCATCAGTGATGATAGGTTACAGTGGTATACAAGTCAGCGACCTTAACCACTCGACCACGGAGGCGGACCTCAGTGATGATAGGTTACAGTGGTATACAAGTCAGCGACCTTAACCACTCGACCACGGAGGCGGACCTCAGTGAAAGTGAATGCCACTAGTGGTAATACAAATTTCGTTGATCACTTGATGGGATAAAATCTCATCTTACACTAATAAACACAGCTATCTTCTATATCAATATTTAGTGGAATGAGGGGTTGAAATTGCATATGATTCACTGTGAAATGCCTAAATCACAGGGCATTTCTATATTTGTAAGAGTGAACACTGTCGACAATTCTGCTTAGAATGTTCACAACGTTTATGTACAAATAAAACGAATGTTCACTTTGAGTAGAATTGTACGACAGGATGCTAACCTGCTCATTAGAGCTGGGAGTTTACGACCGTTTCAAAGCATGTTTACCGCATAAACATGTGAAAGACACCATAAAGCAGTATTACAAAGTATAGCATTTACACCTCATCTAGGAACTGATATATTTTGCCTGATCAGTCATATAAATATACTTTTAACACCGATAACATTAATTGGGCCGTATTTAGTTTCTGATAATGCCATTTTGCCAGAAGTAAATTAGTGAACAATCAACAGACTGGAACCCAGGCTATATTCGCACAACAACAACTATAGCTTTATTCAATACATGCTCACTAGAGGAACATATTGATGCTTAAATCTTAGTAAAATATTGTGTGCATATTTAGCGTTGTTGAAGTCGTGATAGGGCGTTCGTTTCAGGTGCGAAAGGTCCGGAATTCGAGCCCCGCTGGAGCCGTTACGATTGTGTCCTTAGGCAAGGCATTTCAATTCCAGCTTGCCTCTTCTCTCTCCCTCGTGGCGATGGATTCCATCAGGAATGAGGTTTAGAGAGCGATTAATATAAGTTGTAAGTAGTTGTTTCGCAATCGAGCTATACAAATAAAGTTTAATAAACTAATCAAATTAGTTTTCGTTTTCCACAGTTTCCAGGAAAACCACCATTGGACAGGTTGTATGGCTATATCAATTATATTCGCATAGCACATGCACGGTTTCGTACTTAACGAAACGTTACGGCGACGTCGGTTACATACATGCAAACCATACATACCACACAAAGAGTCCGGGTAATTCCAGTTTCCATCTGTACGACAATTTATTATCCCTTGTCCAACGAGATAGTAACCATCCGCACAGGTGTATGTCCCAGTTGTGATCTGTCCGTCCGTCGATAGAGTTATGTTACCACTTGTTGGATCGTTCCTGTCTATGCACTCCACTGTAATATAATTATCCTAAAGGTTATCGAAGAACGTAATTTAGTTTCAACATATTTTATGTATAGGATATAAACCGAAAACGATCCAATATGTAAAATATTGGACTGTGTGAGGCGCGTAGCATCGAAGACAGTAACAACATTTTAAATATTGGATCCGTTTGAGGCTTATATCTTACTTAAAACACACACTTATATAACAATTGTTAATTTCGTACATATACGTGTAGCATTTAATAAAATACTTTGACTTTTTGACATTAATAATAATGGACTGCGAGTACTGAGGTATGACGTCACGACAGTGTTTTAATGCCCAATAAGTTATACTTTGAACAATGCATACATTACACATATCAAAATACAGAAAAAGGATTAGAATGACAGACAGAATTATACACGTAATTTGTGAAGTATGAATCATACTGTAGGATAACCAAAATAGTGCACAATGAATGGCATAACTTATGAGCCGGGTATGGTAAAATGCTATTATCGATATCATACTTGGTATGTTTTAGATATCCACTAAGTTTGAAATGTTTTGATGTAATTATTGTATTAAGTTGTTTTTCATCTTCTTCTTCTTCTTCTTCTTCTTTGTCTTCTGCTTTGTGTTACCTATTATGTTAATTCTTCTCCAGAGTAACACAATATATTTCATAATATTTACATCGCTATAGCATTTTCTCCGATGAACGTATGTACCCTGATTGTATACATTTTCATATGAGCGTTCACAACTAATGATATGCAGCTGGCAGAGGCAATGTGGAATTTAAATGCCTTGCCTAAGGGCACAATCATAACGGCTCCAGCGGGGCTCGAACTTCGGGCCTTTCGCACCTGCATCGAACACGTTACCACTGCGCTATCACGAATTCCTACAATACATGTACACTGTTATAATACGGCCATGCATGTGATGGTCAATCGAGAGGAAGTGATGTCCCTTGGCTGGCTGCTTAAGACAGGTTTGACTGTACATTGTTTCACATACCACATTCAGGGGGGCTGTTGCCCCACACTCCAGTCTCCTTGCACGTGAGCTCGGTATATCCACTCAGGGTGTAGCCGAGGCGGCATCTGAACTTGGCTCTGGTGATGATGCCATTATCCATGTACATGGTAACATTGCCACCAGAGGGCGCAGTCAGCTCCTCACACTTGGCTGAGAAGATTCATACAATAAACATGATTAGCAATGAGAGACATCTCTAATTGTCTATTACCTCCCTTGGCTGATAATGTCTGATTTATCGCAAAATGTAAATAGGTCATTTTAGTTGGACTCCTTTGTTTTTATTGTTGTTCCCCAACCAGATGTTGCGGTATGATAAATGTGATTTTATCAAAATCCTGTTAATTAACTGCTATCATTGTGTTACAAATAAGTACACATTGCATATACTGTCGGAGATCTGTCGAGATATAGTAATTATATAATCATATGAAGCGATAGTGGAATACAATTCATGCACGTTGTGCAAAGGAAACAACGATAAAAACAGAGGAAATCACTTAAGAAGACCTATCTACGTTTAGGGAGTATGCAGGGGCAGTAACTGACCAATGTCTGTCATTGGAATTAGGCAGGTTATGAAAGGTAAATACTATTATCACGCGCATGTTACAATATTTTGAGTTAATATTTTCATGTCATTGAAAACTTTAAATATCATGACTTTCCATCACGTGCATATAAAATACTAATGCTGCACATATGAAATATATAGAAGTGTATTTATAGTATAAGGATGGTAATTATTCATGTGATCTTTCAAATACGTCATATCGTTTTATTCCATGTATAAACGTTTTAGTAGAATGTTTCAAAATGTAATACTAATATTTTATTGAATCATCAAATAAAATTGAAACTGTCATATTAATCCATGCTTTTCAAATATGTCATTTTCAAATACCGTGTACATGTAACAAAAATGAACCGTACTGCACGTTGATTGCGCTGAATCCCACGTGCCATCGGACTGACACGTGATTTCTTTGTTTCCGTTGATCGTGTAACCGGTGTCACACGTATACTCCACCTTTGTGATAACACCATCAGTAGTTGGCTGGAAACTACCTCCCGAAACAGCCACCAAACTTTCACATTTCACTGAAAAGGTTGTAATATTTTATTAAATTCCATTAGGCTGTCAAACCCATGCGGACATAATACATACATTTAAGCTATACATGAATTGTATACCCATACATGTGAGCTGTCACAAACATTGTATCCCAGGTAGCACATGATCTGTGACAGTGTATCCCAGATAGCATATGATCAGTGACGGTATATCCCAGGTAGCACATGATCCGTGACAGTGTATCCCAGATAGCACACGATCCGTGACTGTATCCCAGATAGCACACGATCCGTGACTGTATCCCAGATAGCACACGATCCGCGACAGTATCCCAGATAGCACACGATCCGTGACTGTATCCCAGATAGCACACGATCCATGACAGTGTATCCCAGATAGCACACGATCCGTGACTGTATCCCAGGTAGCACACGATCCGTGACAGTGTATCCCAGATAGCACACGATCCGTGACTGTATCCCAGATAGCACACGATCTGTGACTGTATCCCATATAGCACACGATCCGTGACTGTATCCCAGATAGCACACGATCCATGACAGTGCATCCCAGGTAGCACACGATCCGTGACTGTATCCCAGATAGCACACGATCCATGACTGTATCCCAGATAGCACACGAATCATGACAGTGTATCCCAGGTAGCACACGATCCGTGACTGTATCTCAGGTAGCACATGATCCATGACTGTATCCCAGATAGCACACGATCCATGACTGTATCCCAGAGAGCACACGATCCGCGACTGTATCCCAGATAGCACACGATCCATGACTGTGTATCCCAGATAGCACACGATCCGCGATTTTATCCCAGATAGCACACGATCCGTGACTGTATCCCAGGTAGCACACGATCCATGACTGTATCCCAGATAGCACACGATTCATGACAGTGTATCCCAGGTAGCACACGATCCGTGACTGTATCCCAGGTAGCACACGATCCATGACTGTATCCCAGATAGCACACGATCCGTGACTGCATCCCAGGTAGCACACGATCCATGACTGTATCCCAGGTAGCACACGATCCGTGACTGTATCCCAGATAGCACAATATCTGTAACAGTGTATCCCAGATAGCACACGATCCGTGACTGTATCCCAGATAGCACACGATCCATGACAGTGTATCCCAGGTAGCACACGATCCGTGACTGTATCCCAGATAGCACAATATCTGTAACAGTGTATCCCAGATAGCACACGATCCGTGACTGTATCCCAGATAGCACACGATCCATGACAGTGTATCCCAGATAGCACACGATCCGTGACTGTATCCCAGATAGCACATGATCCATGACAGTGTATCCCAGATAGCACACGATCCGTGACTGTATCCCAGATAGCACAAGAGTTGTGACAGTGTATCCCAGGTAGCACACGATCCGTGACTGTATCCCAGATAGCACACGATCCGTGACTGTATCCCAGATAGCACACGATCCATGACAGTGTATCCCAGATAGCACACGATCCGCGACTATATCCCAGATAGCATACGATCCGCGACTGTATCCCAGATACCACACGATCCATGACAGTGTATCCCAGATAGCACACGTTCTGTGACAGTGTATCCCAGATAGCACACGATCCGCGACTGTATCCCAGAGAGCACACGATCCATGACAGTGTATCCCAGATAGCACACTATCCGCGACTGTATCCCAGATAGCACAAGATCTGTGACAGTGTATCCCAGGTAGCACACGATCCATGACAGTGTATCCCAGATAGCACACGATCCATGACAGTGTATCCCAGATAGCACACGATCCGCGACTGTATCCCAGATAGCACACGATCCATGACTGTGTATCCCAGATAGCACACGATCCGCGATTTTATCCCAGATAGCACACGATCCGTGACTGTATCCCAGATAGCACACGGTCCATGACAGTGTATCTCAGATAGCACACGATCCGCGACTGTATCGCAGATAGCACACGATCCATGACAGTGTATCTCAGATAGTACACGATCCGCGACTGTATCCCAGATAGCACACGATCCGCGACTGTATCCCAGATAGCACACGATCCGTGACAGTGTATCCCAGATATCACAAGATCTGTGACAGTGTATCCCAGATAGCACACGATCCGCGACTGTATCCCAGGTAGCACAAGATATGTGACAGTGTATCCCAGATAGCACACGATCCGCGACTGTGTATCCCAGATAGCACACGATCCGTGACTGTGTATCCCAGATAGCACATGATCCGCGACAGTGTATCCCAGATAGCACACGATCCGTGACTGTGTATCCCAGATAGCACACGATCCGTGACTGTGTATCCCAGATAGCACACGATCTGTGACAGTGTATCCCAGATAGCACACGATCCGTGACTGTGTATCCCAGATAGCACACGATCCGCGACTCTATCCCAGATAGCACACGATCCGCGACTGTATCCCAGATGTCACACGATCCGTGACTATATCCCAGCTAGCACACGATCCGTGACTGTATCGCAGATATCACACTATCCGCGACTGTATCCCAGATAGCACACGATCCATGACAGTGTATCCCAGATAGCACAAGATCTGTGACAGTGTATCCCAGATAGCACACGATCCGTGACTGTATCCCAGATAGCACACGATCCGCGACTGTATCCCAGGTAGCACAAGATATGTGACAGTGTATCCCAGACAGCACATGATATGTGACAGTGTATCCCAGATAGCACACGATCCGCGACTGTATCCCATGTAGCACAAGATATGTGACAGTGTATCCCAGATAGCACACGATCCGCGACTGTATCCCAGGTAGCACAATATCTGTAACAGTGTATCCCAGATAGCATATGAACCGTGACAGTGTATCCCAGACAGCACACGGTCCATGACAGTGTATCCCAAGTAGCACATGATCCGTGACAGTGTAGAATACGTAACATGAACACGAAATCAACGTGATATCTGACTAACCACATATTGGATAGGTCCCCGACCAGCCGGTGCCATCCATTGCACACGTCATTAGGCTGCTACCATTTATTGTGTAGTTCAAATTACATTCGTAATACACCACTACCGTATTGTCAAGTTGCGTATAGAGAGCGCTACCACCAGTGGGTGCAGTTGCTTGTGAACAGACTGAAAGACAGATAGAATACAAACAAATTAAACTACTGAACAAATGAGCAAAAAGGAAGTTACGAGATATACAGTAGGACGCCTAGATATTAAATGTTTGCATGCGGTCCAAGGATTGCTGTATGTAGAGAGTGTCTGTTATTTCACAAGCTGGGCAGTATCCTCTTGGCTTTATGTAGTATGTACAACACGTCGGTCGAGTGTTATCCATGACTCTGTAAACTGGCACGTGCTTGTTGTTTCTTCGGAAATTCTATATCCAGATGCACATGCGTATTGACCTACACGTGTGGTATCGTCGCTATTAATGGTAACAGTACCGCTAGATGGACCAACTCGGGACAATTTACTACAGACAGAAAACATCATTAATTACCGATTATCGCAGCCTGAGTTCGATCCACGGACAGGGCAATATGTGAGAATAGTACGGTGGTCGTCGGATCGGACAGGTGGGATTTCTCCGGGTACTCCGGTTTCCTCCCATACGAATGATCGCATTTACACTTTCATCCGCGCCAACGAGAGTGATGAAGTTGTTAAAGCTTGTTTCGTAATCGTAGTAGAATAAAATAATAAAGTCAAATGTTTCTATAAATCAACACACTGGTAGGATGTTTGCTTACGGGTGGTCTATCATCACGCATTAAAGTGTATTGAAGATGGCGTAAAGGCAAATACAGACAGTTGAACTCTCTTCAGAAGTTGTCTTTATCCCAGATCATATTATAAATTATAATGTCAAATTCTTGACCTTAGAATAATTGTAGTCATTATTATTAAGCATGTCAATGAAAAACACATTTCAGTGTATAGCTAAATGTTGAGTCTCGAAGATGACTACCGCATGTTGGCGTCGTCCCATTCCAAGAACCAGCTGATTGACAGTAAGTATTGCGATCACCCTCAATCGTGTATCCAGAATTACAGAAATATATTGCCATAGTAACTACACCATCTGTCGATAGGTTGTAATACCCGCCGGTTATGCTTGCAAGAACCCCGCATTCGTCTGCAAAATGGAATGGAAGCACATTTAAAACATCATAATACAGGACGTTGTTTACATTCGAACTTATCTGGACATCATAACTGAAAGTAAACATAGAACATCACTAACTAAATTTAGGACGTGTATGTGTTTTACGTTTATTTATCGTCCCTACCGGTTGCCCATATGAGCGACGCATCCTGAAGAGATTAGTCATATTTGGAGGATAGTGCAATGATACAGACAGACCAATTCCAGAGTCTCCTCTGGTTCTTTTACATGCACGGTGTAAAGCACCGACACGATTCTTCGGTTTAAAGTCCCCATCTGAACGACTGTTAGTTTTATTATGGGCAGACGGGGGATGGAACCTGCGATCCCTGGATTACCAGTCCAACGTGTTAACAACTGGATTACAGATCCGTCTGTTAAATAAATTTAGGACATCTTCACATGATCTTTTCATAGCAAACGGACGCTACTTAAATTTACCGAGGCACACACGACTATGTACTCAATGCAGTATGAATATGCTAGAAAGTGAATTTCATTTCCTCTTAATATGCCCTAAATATACTGATCAAAGACACACATATTTGAAAAGATACTACTATACCTTGCCTACATTACAAAAAATGATCAACATTTTAACACTCGAATCAAAGGCACTATTATTAAAACTGTCTAAATTTATTTACATTTGATAAGAAGATAATTTTTTACACAATTAAAATCATATGTATTTGTTAAAAACATCTCTGTAAATCCATGACTGTCTACTTTGGAATTATGTGTATTTGCTATTATAAGCATATTATGTGTTTTATGCAATACATGTAGTGTTGCTGTTGTTGTATAATTCCACGAGTTAGATATCAGCAACAACTCTAACTTGCGGTGGAAATGTATTCATTGGAAAGACACGTTGCAAACAAATAAAATGGCTACGTCAAACAATAACGTAATTGATGTCATTTGTAACGTTACACATATAAAAGACGCAACACAAAAAAAACTAGGCAATACACGTCTTGCTCGTTATTTGATCAAAGTAATAAGAACCTACCGCATGACGGTGGATCTGCACTCCAACCAGTCCCGTCATCTAAACAATATGTCGATGTCGAGCCTACCATAGTGTAGCCAACTACACACGTATACTCCGAAGTTGTTCCGTTCCCACTTCTAGCGCCATTCGAAGGTGCTACTTGTTCGTCACATTCTGAAATAAACGTTACTACATGTCATTCGTATGGTTATATATGTGGTAGACTCAATATTATGCTTTCCAGTGATTGATAGAGTTTTTCTCAGTGAAAGAAAACTCCATATTACACCGATTTGAAACAGTGAATGATAGCATTTTCCCTGTCACTGCTTGAGTTTCGTATTCATCCGCCGTTGTATGTACCTTTGTATTTTACCGATTGTCTCACAATAATGAATAGTTTAATTATAAAGTAATATATTCTAATGAATTTGTTTTGTCTGCAGTTTTTAATTTTGACAGCAAACATAAACTAACTTGAAAATTTGATATAGGAACTATTTCGGACGTTCACACTAACAGAAGTGGTTGTGCGGTTGTGTAATGTAGTGCAATGAGGCTCCAGAGAGGGCAGCTAAAGTGAATACAATTTGAAAACAAATATTATATTAGCCAATTTCATTGGAAATCATAAAAGAAAAAGTAACGGCACTCGTGGAAATACAAATTTCGGTGACGTCATATGTTCACATATAGTATGATGAACTTCAGCAGGTCATGCATATTCGATAATCGTTCCTCTCTAAAAACATCTTTTTCCGAAGATAGGATAAATAATATATTAGGTTACTGTCTTATACATTTTATATTATTAGGCTCCTCTCCGAATAAATGCAAGGCTCAACAGAGCCTCTTCTCGTATATTTTCTCCAACTCGCCAAATACATTAAAATGTGTATGACATTAAGCTAATATTCTCTATCTATAATGCATGTTTAGTAAATTATTTTGTTGGAGTCAGTAATGTAACAGCTGGAGTTGTGCATTTTCTGAATGATACAGTTCGGTATATACAGTCAAACCTGTCTTAAGCAGCCAGTCAAGGGAATCAGAGAAAGTGGCTGCTTAGCACATGTGGCTGCTTAATAGAGGTCAAATATATAATAAAGCAACCGATTGGGAATCTGGAAATTGGTTGCTTAATACAGGTTGGTTGCTTAACGGAGGTGACCACTAACACAGGTTTGACTGTATTTGGTTTAAGTCCGTTATGTTAACGGTAGTCTATTATTACTTTTTTTATTTAGAACTCAGATGGAAAAAAGACTGTTATACCGTTATAGAAAAATAGTTTAAATATTTCCATGACATATATAATATATAGGTACCGCATATTGGCAAGTTACTCCACGTCCCCGATGTGTCGCAGGTGGCAGCAGCCTGTCCAACAATATGATAACTGGTAGCGCAGATAAACGCTGCTGTACTGGTGTACCCGTCTGTGCTGACACCAATGTCCAGAGTGGCTGTGATCGGGATAGTATCGCATGGCACTGACAGAATAGTGAATTATCAATAATATAATTCATAAGAAACATCACTGGTATCAATGAGACAAACAATCACAATATGTACATATAATACGTACATACTGTTAAATATTTACATTTTCGTATGAGGGATCCCAACTAATGATATGCCTGACATGCGCACTCCAAGTTACGGGCATTCGCAGTGTTAGGAAGCGTTCGTCGCGCGAGAAAAGGCGTGTCTTACAGCTTATGCTGTTCTAAGGATGATCTATTATCTGTTCCGGCACACGGTAAGTTGCAAATGTGGACTAAGAACATATTAAATGCAAATTGTGCTATCATTTGGTTTGTGTTATTGAAAAGAATGATTAATGTAAACATAAGTAATGAATCGGGGGTTAATAGTTTCCATCGGGGTATGAACTACAATGGCCGTATTTAACGTTAGCGTGGATGCCTTCGGCCTCCACACATTTTAGCCACGCCCAATGTAGTTCATACCCAGATGGAAACGATTAACCCGTGATTCATTCCTTTGGAACACGTATATAGCAGACTACTATTAAGTAATGCATTATTTCACATACACGAACGCACACACGCATATTCACTATTCAGCAGATTAAACAGTATAACAGACGAGAGAGTCGAACAGAGTATACAGTATCTGGAACCAAATAGTAAACATTAATAAAGGATATATCAGTGTCCTCGTAAAGTAACATTTGGGGCAACAAATAATCAGCTAACGTCATGCATCACATATATACATGGGCTACAGATAGTTTTGTCAATCATTAGATGTATTACCATATACGAGATACCTAGTAACATTTATTGGGATAGATATGCTGGTGAATATTGGATAGTAATACTCGAAATGTCTGGTGAGTTAGAAATACAGGTATTCTGGATGAACGTATCATAACTGTATCAGATAATAATAATAATAATAATAATAATAATGAAGACTTTATTTTACGTGAGAACTCATTAAACAAAGGTTAATCTACCATTATCAACATATATACAAATCAAATGATAGGACTAAGAGAAAACTGTATATTGGAATTATATAGTAATGGTAAAGCTGAAAAGTAGAGAAACTATGTAATATATAATATGTTATGGAATATGATGATATATGGAATTGTCTAACAGAGTAGAAAAGGGGGAATGAGACAATTAATGATAATAAATCTATATAGCAATATGCAGATATCATTTATAGGGGTATCTTGAAAATAAGTATGAAATCAGCTTAAAGACAGCCATTCACAGAATCTAGTAACTATTGCAATGGTAATGCTCAAATGTGCTAATGACTGTGTACAATAACAACCGACACTTGACTTGTTTACTCTTCTGCAGAGAGTTGAAATGTGTTTGTGAAAGGTTACCGCAAACTGGCGCTGCTCTGTCCCAATCGGAGTTTACTGAACATGTGGAATTTGACGTCCCATATAAGGAATAACCGGTCAGGCACGTAAACAATGACACTGTAGTCGTTCCCGTGAAAAACGCCGAAATATTCAAGCCATCTGTATCGACAATAGCACTACATGGATCTGAAGTAATTCAATGTGAGCTATATGATACATACGCCATAAAGTTTAAATAAAACTGACTCAGTGGTCGAGTGGTTAAGGTCGCTGAATTGTATTTATTTATTTAAAGTGGAAGTCGTGATAGCGCAGTGGATGCGCGTTCGTTTCAGGTGCGAAAGGTCCGGAGTTCGAGCCCCACTGGAGCCGTTACGATTGTGCTGAATTGTATACCACTGTAACCAATCATCACTGATGGTTATATGTTCGATCCCCACTCAGACCCCGTGTCTCTTTATATAAATAAGTTGGCTGTTTCTTACAGAGGTTTGTGCACCAAGTACTGGTTAACCGTTGGAGTCTGCCCAGGAAAGGTGTTGTTAGGTAAACTGTCCGTCGCTCAAATAGTCAACCGGTAGGACGTTAAATAAACTTTATTTTGATAAAACAAAGAATACCCGCAAAAAGAAAAAAATGGGAAATATGAAATTGAAAACTGGGATGAAATATACACAAATTATTCTAAATATACAATTGACACAAAATTACGTGCATTTCAATACAAATACATAATGAGAATTATACCTAACAACTCGTTTCTGTTCAAATGTAAAATTATAGCTTACAATCTCTGCCAATTTTGTAACATGTACACTGATACAAATAGACATATGTTTTGGAACTGTATTATAGTACAAGCATTTTGGACAGACTTACAGAACTTTCTGAGCAATATATTTAACAATGTGTCAAATTTAACGTATACAAATATTTCGTTTCTAAACTTTACTTCTGGCAGTAAAAGAATTGCAGAAAATATTAATTATATTATCTTGCTAGCAAAATATTTCATTTTCAAATGTAAATGTGCAAGCTTATTACCAACGTTGATAGATTTTAGACCATATGTTTTATGGAAACTAAATATAGAGGAGACAATTTCATTTATGAAAGGAAGCAATCGTAAATTTGAAATCCAATGGAGAGATTTTCTCAACTCCAATAACACTACTAGTGAGCATGCCTAGTTTTAACATATGTTGTTGTTTTAATTAGGAATCTTTTCCGTAACTCACAAACATAAATTCATTTGACTATTGTTATAATCCAAATTCAGTCTCGTTGAACAACGCTTAATTGATAGAATAGCTAGTCTCAAGCTTATTTATTAAAAAGCAAACTTTTGTATTATACCATTGTGTACAATTGTTGTTTGTGTATATAACTATGTAATATGTACAATTGTTTGAATAAAAAACATCGAAATTCAATAAATAAACTTTAATAAATAAAAAAGGTTTTAATAACGCCGCAACCTACCAATAGTGATCTAAAGATCTCCAGATATCTCCTAGCATGTAATTCCAAAGATCCGCTTAATATAATTATACAGTGATAATTAATATTGTGCGAAATAGCATAAACTAACAATATGAAGGTGATACCAATCCACATTGTCACAGCACATGCATGCATCTAAACGAAGTACAAGTTGATTTTACGTTCCATGATGATCAGTTATGATCAGATTATGCAGTAACGATAGATATACATATTAGATATATCTACATAACCTACTAGTATTCCTATATGATCTCTCGTTATTTGTAATCGATTACCTTTAGGAATAATTATTTCAGTAATTATTTTAGTAATTAGTAATCATCTCAGTAATAAGTATGTAAACCATACCTCTAATTCAATGATGCATAGTCACGCTAATTAAAACTGTTAACATAAGGTGACTTTTAGGCCCGTTAGGCCGGGTGTTAACATTTCACATTATATTGAATATATGTTGTAAATATGTTGGAAAACCCAAGTCACTATAATAGACAATTATCTTATCTTATCATATTAGAGGTATAATATACTCACTACACACGGGTTCCACACCTGACCACGTGTACGAATCTGTTTGACATACACGTGTGCGATCGCCTACGAGTACAAAGCCTACATTGCATGAGTATGTTAAAGTCTCGTCACTTGAAACAGCTAAGCTTCCATTTGCCGGTGCCTCAGGAACCAAGCAAGCTGAAATGGAAGAGGAAGCTGCAGGAATCGACAGACTAGTATCAATCAGAAACAGTTTAAGTAAATATATTTAGCTGGATTGCAAAACTAACAATACTAAGATGTGTCGTAAATCGGAAGTGACGTGAAGCGCAACCAGCCTGCTATTATAAGGGCTCATTCTAGGTCACAATTTTGGGGAGACGTGTGAAAGCGTGCGATCAAAATAGGGTTAAAATAAATTATATCACCATTAAATAGAATATATGAATTGAAGCAGTGCTTTATAATGGGCCAGTGTATATTACTGGGCAACATTTTGTATGAAAATCGTAAATGATTACTAGTATTATTTTAGTGGGCCCATAGTGGGCGAAGTCAGGGGCCCTAGGGCGACTTTTTCGCCCAAGTCGCCCTCTAGAATGAGATTTGATTATTAAGAACTAATCAAATCAATCGACATGCCCGGCCTAGAATATGTTCTAGTTATGATTGTTTCAGCATATTTATTATTGCGAGCGATTGTAATTAACTAACTGCAAGCTGGATTTTCATCTGTCCAGATGCTGCTATTCTGACACGTTCTAGATTCCGGACCAGCCAGAGAATACTGTGAACTACAAGTGTAACTGGCAGTAGTTGTCGCACCGTTGGTAGAGTACGTCACGCTCCCGCTCTCAGGAGCAGCAAGAATAGGACACGTGACTGAAATAGAATTAGTCGAATACCAATACATGTTGCTTCACACATTGTAAATATTATAATATTCTAATTCTGTGTTACCTCAAACGATAACATATACCAATACATGTTGCTTCACACATTGTAAATATTATAATATTCTAATTCTGTGTTACCTCAAACGATAACATATACCAATACATGTTGCTTCACACATTGTAAATATTATAATATTCTAATTCTGTGTTACCTCAAACGATAAGATATACCAATATATGTTGCTTCACACATTGTAAATATTCTAATTCTGTGTTACCTCAAACGATAAGATATACCAATACATGTTGCTTCACACATTGTAAATATTATAATATTCTAATTCTGTGTTACCTCAAACGATAAGATATACCAATATATGTTGCTTCACACATTGTAAATATTCTAATTCTGTGTTACCTCAAACGATAAGATATACCAATACATGTTGCTTCACACATTGTAAATATTATAATATTCTAATTCTGTGTTACCTCAAACGATAAGATATACCAATATATGTTGCTTCACACATTGTAAATATTCTAATTCTGTGTTACCTCAAACGATAAGATATACCAATACATGTTGCTTCACACATTGTAAATATTATAATATTCTAATTCTGTGTTACCTCAAACGATAAGATATACCAATATATGTTGCTTCACACATTGTAAATATTCTAATTCTGTGTTACCTCAAACGATAAGATATACCAATATATGTTGCTTCACACATTGTAAATATTCTAATTCTGTGTTACCTCAAACGATAACATATACCAATACATGTTGCTTCACACATTGTAAATATTATAATTCTGTGTTACCTCAAACGATAAGATATACCAATATATGTTGCCTCACACATGACAAATAGTAACCAGCTATAGCAAATATCAACGAGGTGTAAGCCACTCATGGGAATTAAATGACATTGATCAACTAGTAAAACCAGCCAGAATACAATGTGTTATAACTTTATGTGTTTTGTGCGTTTATTTATCGTCGCTACCGCTTGCCCATATGAGCGACGCCTCCTAAAGAGATTAGTCATTTTAGAATTTTGGAGGCTAGTGTAATGATACAGACAGAGACCCATTCCAGAATATCCTCTGGTTCTTGTACGTGCACAGCGTAAAACAGTCCGTCTCGGAAAATACTCACCACAGGACTCTGCAATAGAACAGAAATATGCTTTGTTATCATTGTAAACATAAGTAAGTGATTTAATTTGAATACGACAGAACAACGCTGTGACATCACTAGTTAATAGGGAACATTGTTGTCTTATATTATATGACTGTATATTGATATATATATATATATAATTATATAGCCTGCCCAGGAAAACATGTGGCTTTACAACAACTATCAGATGATATATGATGCTTACGTCTAGAATACCCTAGTTAGTAAGTCTAGCTGGTTGTGTTTTACGTTTATTTATCGTCGCTACCGGTTGCCAATATGAGCGACGCCCCCTGAAGAGATTAGTCATTTTAGATATTTGGAGGATTCCACGGTCTTCTTTGGTTCTTTTACGTGCACGGTGTAAAGCACAGCCACGAGACTTCGGTTTAAAGTCCCATCTGAAAGATGCTAATTTTATTAGGGTCAGATGGGGATCGAACCTGCGATCCCGTGATTACAAGTCCAACGTGTTAACCACTGGACTACAGATCCGTCTAGCGACATGATTAAGACAATTACACCTGTCTAACAATTGAAAGGTAAGTCGAAATAATCTCTAACTCCGTATCGCAATTGAATACTACACGTACATGTACACGATTATTTAAATTATATGTAGTGATTGAATGCTGCGTATACAGTAAAGTTAATCTACAACGTACGCGAAACAAGCGTTAACAACTTTTAAACTATTCCTAATTACGTGGTCATTCGTGTCGTAGGAACCTGGGTGTACCCGGAGAAAGCCCACATGTCCGATATGGCGACCACCGTACCATCTCACATACTTCACGAGGATCGAACCTGGGTTGCATTATTGAGAAGCGAGCGTGCTAACCATTGCGCTAATCGGACAGTGTAACAGAAACATGTTTTGATACGTGTTTACTTTCTAAACAGTACTTTTTGCAGTGCAAGTACTACCACCTCTAGTGCGGACCAGACACTAATGTTGACAAAACGTGTGGCCTACAACTTTTGTTTTTATTAATTGGCATGTAGCACCATGTTATATATTGTATCTATAGCTTTTGTATTAACCCTGTAAATGATAAATACATGTTTCTCCATACTAGTTTCCAATGAGCATTTGCATGTATCACCATGTTATATATTGTATCTATAGCTTTTGTATTAACCCTGTAAATGATAAATACATGTTTCTCCATACTAGTTTCCAATGAGCATTTGCATGTATCACCATGTTATATATTGTATCTATAGCTTTTGTATTAACCCTGTAAATGATAAATACATGTTTCTCCATACTAGTTTCCAATGAGCATTTGCATGTATCACCATGTTATATATTGTATCTATAGCTTTTGTATTAACCCTGTAAATGATAAATACATGTTTCTCCATACTAGTTTCCAATGAGCATTTGCATGTATCACCATGTTATATATTGTATCTATAGCTTTTGTATTAACCCTGTAAATGATAAATACATGTTTCTCCATACTAGTTTCCAATGAGCATTTGCATGTATCACCATGTTATATATTGTATCTATAGCTTTTGTATTAACCCTGTAAATGATAAATACATGTTTCTCCATACTAGTTTCCAATGAGCATTTGCATGTAGCACCATGTTATATATTGTATCAATAGCTTTTGTATTAACCCTGTAAATGATAAATACATGTTTCTCCATACTAGTTTCCAATGAGCATTTGCATGTATCACCATGTTATATATTGTATCTATAGCTTTTGTATTAACCCTGTAAATGATAAATACATGTTTCACCATACTAGTTTCCCATGAGCATTTGGTGGTACAAGGTAGTGTGGTCAACATAAATGCAATTAACTATGATCAAACTAAACTACCACCTTACCTGCAGTTTTTGATAAAGTTAGTTTAGATCCTATTTCAACGCCACCGTGGGTCGGTATCGCACCTGGAGTTTGGCCGTTCCTACAACTGTTTGGGGCTACAGAGGCCAGCGTACCATCGTCAGATACTGCCTAAACAATAAATGTAACCACACTATAGTATCTCGTTAGTTACCTCGTTAATTAGTATTTGCCATATTGCTTATCGTTATTATTATTAGCAAAGGGGATCCGTGGCCGAGTGGTTAAGGTAAGTGACTTCAAATAACTTGCACCTCGCACCCCACTGGGGATGTCGAATTCTGTCATGTGCGGTAGTTATCCAGCTGACTTGCGGGAGGTCGGTGGTCATACCGGGTACCCGCCCGTGCCTGAAATACTAATCGAAGGGGCACTTGGGGCGCCATATGACATATGCTGTTGGTGCGACTTTAAAACAGAAAAATACCCCCAAAAATACCAAAACAGTTATTAGCAGCAGCAGTAGCAGCAGCAGTAGCAGTATCAGAAACAGTAGAAACAGTAGTAGCAGAAACACATGTAGCAGCAGACATTGAAAACGTTAAACTTTATTTATTTATAACGATTGCGAAACAATCTTTAACAACGTATATTAATGACTCTAGTTGATTAGTAGTAAGTAACTTGTGCATCATGTTGTCGAGATTAGATATTTGACACATACATAGTCAGCATTGATTAAAGATTACCATCATATGGAGACATGCGGATATATATCATGTGCACACCTACATTATATACTAGAGGACATAGAAAACGCATACCTACATTATAGACTAGAGGACATAGAAAATGCACACCTACATTATATACTAGAGGACATAGAAAACGCATACCTACATTATATACTAGAGGACATAGAAAATGCACACCTACATTATATACTAGAGGACATAGAAAACGCATACCTACATTATATACTAGAGGACATAGAAAATGCACACCTACATTATATACTAGAGGACATAGAAAACGCACACCTACATTATATACTAGAGGACATAGAAAACGCACACCTACATTATATACTAGAGGACATAGAAAACGCACACCTACATTATATACTAGAGGACATAGAAAACGCACACCTACATTATATACTAGAGGACATAGAAAACGCACACCTACATTATATACTAGAGGACATAGAAAACGCACACCTACATTATATACTAGAGGACATAGAAAACGCACACCTACATTATATGATTATTATTACATGAAAACGAAATACGAAGGATTCCATCAAAGATATATCACATCTTTATTACAAAACACAAACTGAACTAAAAATATTCCAAAATGTTTAAAACTATGTATTTATAGTGATTGTTTTTCATGTAAAACACTTATCCGAAGTGTGCGTTTTCTATGTCCTCTAGTGTATACCGTGATATAACTACTACTTACAATACAAGCAAACTGGAACACGTTGATGTTGTCTATGTCTGCATCAGCATCATTTCCATTGTATACAGTTACGTAGTTACTACCTCCAGAGGGGACAGTGTCCACACACCAAACCGTGTTAGAGACTTATGAAACAGAAATGGACATGTCTTCATTAGAAGGAGTTTTACACGAGGATGTGTGTGATTGGATATGTACGGTCATGCTCAATGTAATGCAATTCCTTGTGTGAGTATACATTATTTTATTATAATATTGAAACAATATAAATATTAGTATTTGGACGTAGTGATGAGATATTTCTAACATAAACGCGAAACAAGTAATATGTAAATGGATTGCGTAAACGGAGTACGTAATGAGATTTCAGACACGTCTGTCTTAAGCAGCAATCCATGGGAGTTACAGAAAGTGGCTGCTTAACACAGGTGGCTGCTTAATACAGTCACATGTATACTAAACGCATTGTGAATCTGGAAACTGGCTGCTTAATACAGGTTGTCTGTTTAATAGAGGTGACCATTAACACAGCTGTGACTGTATGTAAAAGGAAAATGCAAATGGAAGATGTAAATGTAGGACGTAAACAGATTATGTAAACGGAATACGTAAACTGAAGACGTAGACGAAAGACGGAGGACGTAAATGGAATATATAATATATAAATGGAGCATGTACGCAGAGAACGTAAACGGAATATGAACACGGAATGTGTAAACAGATGACATAAATGTAATACGTAAATGGAGGACGCAAAGTGGAATACATAAACACATAAACAGAGGATGTAAATGGTGGATGTAAATGGTGGATGTAAATGGATTACGTAAATGGAGGACGCAAAACGGAATACATAACGGAATACTTTAGCGGAGGATTTAAACGGAATACATCAACGGAGGATGTAAATGGAAAATGTAAATGGAACATGTAAGCAGAGAACATAACCAGACTACTTAAATGGAATTCTTAAACGGAGGACGGAAATGCAATACGTAATTGGAAGACAGAAGGCGGAATGCGTAAACGGAATGATCAAGAGGACGTAAACAGAATGAGTAATCAAAGGACGTAAACGGAAAACGTAAATACCACATTATGATGTAAAGGAAAGAAATATAAATAAGTTTATCTTTAAAAATTCAATTACGGATGTATTCCCCGTAATATTCATGCAACAAATATATGAAAAGCGAAATGGTCACACTTCACGTTTGTCTCACCAGTGGATATATCCAAGTCATAATAGCCAAATAGCCATGTATACATACTGGTAGGAATTGTGTGTTTTACGTTTATTTATCGTCGCTACCGGTTGTCCATATGAGCGACGGCTCCTGAAGAGATTGGTCATTTTAGATTTTTGGAGAATAGTGCAATGATACAGAGACAGAGACCCATTCCAGAGTCTCATGTGGTTCTTTTACGTACACGGTGTAAAGCACTGACGCGAGACATTGGGATAAAGTCCCATCTGAAATACTGTTAATTGTATTAGGGTCAGAGGGGGTTGAACCTGCGATCCATGTGTTACCAGTGCAACGTGTTACCACGTCTGTGAGATGATAGGAACTTACCTGAATATGCAATTTTTGTGGAGCATGTGGAGTAATCAAACGTCATTTCCTTGCTACATGTAGACCACGTGTCAGAGGATGTAGCGCATGAGACGGTACCACTCGCTGACGTGTGCGTGTAGTCATAGGAACCAAGGAATGTGTAGGGGCAGTTTATTTTCGCAGAAGTGATTTCATCTGCAAGTGATATTGTTTTTTAAAAATAAACGATGTTAATTTGTCGTGAAAAATTCAATGTGGAATTTACATTCAATATAATACATGTCGTGGTATGGACTTAGTCATCCTTGGGGTTATTATGTGTTAGCGTCCGGCTAGCTCAGTCCGTTGAGCGTTCACTATAAACAAAGGTTCCGGGTTCGAGATTCGGGTTGGCTGCACTTTGTTCTCACCCTGTGACATACATAGCAAACACAAGTACCGTAAGGTACTGTGTGACACAACTTTGACTAAATACGAACAGGAATAGATGATAAGAGGAAAAATGAAACAAAATTCTTATCCTGGTCATTTGAAAACGTGTGAAATTGCTGGTACATATTTGGTGGTCCATAAGAAAGGAAATCAGAGCTGTAAGATATAATATGTGTAGTTTATTGTCCCCCACATACTCAACAACCACACGAGACCTGGCCCCGAGGTTATAACACTTTTCTCAGATCTCAAGCTCAAGTGATCTGATTGGTTGATTCTGAGTGTTACTGTTAGCAGAACCAATCAGACGATTGAAACTGAGTTTTGAGATTGGAGAAATGTTTTCTAGCCTCCAGGCATGGTGCATCGATAGATACCAGCCAGGTCTCCCTCTGTCATTACATACCGGATTATCCTCAGAACTCCCGCTGTCATTACATACCGGATTATCCTCAGAACTCCCTCTGTCATTACATACCGGATTATCCTCAGAACTCCCTCTGTCATTACATACCGGATTATCCTCAGAACTCCCTCTGTCATTATATACCGGATTATCCTCAGAACTCCCTCTGTCATTATATACCGGATTATCCTCAGAACTCCCTCTGTCATTATATACCGGATTATCCTCAGAACTCCCTCTGTCATTATATACCGGATTATCCTCAGATTTCCCTCTGTCATTATATACCGGATTATCCTCAGAACTCCTTGTCATTACATACCGGATTATCCTCAGAACAATCCGGTCAGATCAACATTGCATCATGACATTGGAATTTTAATCAAGCTAACATCTCGTTGACAAGGAACTGGCTAAATCCGGTTTTAATTATGCATTTTACGCAATTGACATTGTAAACTGTCAATCTATTTTGTAATTTATCATACAATCATAATGAAACATAAACCAATACATCGGGCTCAGAACTATGAAATGTCAATTCATTGCAATCACTCAAAATGCATTTTGGAAACACACCTCATGGATGGTGCTTCTCGCATTCACGCACTAGCTACTCACACATTTTTACAATTTGCTTTGTGATGTATCATTCGACAAGAACTCCTTTGCAGGGGGTGGGGTGTGGGTGGGGGTCAGTCATTGAATTTGTTTATTGTTTGAATAACAAGGAGCTTATTATAGGAAAAGCGAAAATGTTCAAGACATGTTAATCATTATTATCATCAGAATGAACATTATGCAACCCGAACAGGAATTCGATTTCATAGTGGAAAGCGGATACAACGGTATACGATATCTATATAATCTCGCCTTCAGTTATTCAAACACAACTTGTTCACAGTAATCACGATTTGCTGTCAGAATATAACGCATAGGGTTATATAACACATATTGTGGTATAACGCATAGGGTTATATAACACATATTGTGGTATAACGCATAGGGTTATATAACACATATTGTGGTATAACGTTTAGGGTGAATATAACACATATTGTGGTATAACGCATAGGGTTATATAACACATATTGTGGTATAACGTTTAGGGTGAATATAACACATATTGTGGTATAACGATTAGGGTTATATAACGCATATTATGGTATAACGCATAGGGTTATATAACACATATTGTGGTATAACGATTAGGGTTATATAACACATATTGTGGTATAACGCATAGGGTTATATAACACATATTGTGGTATAACGCATATTGTGGTATAACGCATAGGGTTGTATAACACATATTGTGGTATAACGTTTAGGGTGAATATAACACATATTGTGGTATAACGCATAGGGTTATATAACACATATTGTGGTATAACGTTTAGGGTGAATATAACACATATTGTGGTATAACGTTTAGGGTTATATAACACATATTGTGGTATAACGTTTAGGGTTATATAACACATATTGTGGTATAACGCATAGGGTTATATAACACATATTGTGGTATAAAGTTTAGTGTTATATAACACATATTGTGGTATAACGTTTAGTGTTATATAACACATACTGTGGTATGACGCATAGGGTTATATAACACATATTGTGGCATAACGTTTAGGGTTATATAACACATATTGTGGTATAACGATTAGGGTTATATAACACATATTGTGGTATAACGATTAGGGTTATATAACACATATTGTGGTATAACGATTAGGGTTATACAACACATATTGTGGTATAACGATTAGGGTTATATAACACATATTGTGGTATAACGATTAGGGTTATATAACACATATTGTGGTATTACGCATAGGGTTATATAACACATATTGTGGTATAACGATTAGGGTTATATAACACATATTGTGGTATAACGCATAGGGTTATATAACACATATTGTGGTATAATGCATATTGTGGTATAACGCATAGGGTTGTATAACACATATTGTGGTATAACGCATAGGGTTATATAACACATATTGTGGTATGACGCTTAGGGTAATATAACGCATATTGTGGTATAACGTTTAGGGTTATATAACACATATTGTGGTATAACGCATAGGGTTATATAACACATATTGTGGTATAACGATTAGGGTTATATAACGCATATTGTGGTATAACGTTTAGGGTTATATAACACATATTGTGGTATAACGATTAGGGTGATATAACACATATTGTGGTATAACGTTTAGGGTGATATAACGCACCTGATTTTAACAATACTCTGTAATCTGCCTCCGATGGTCTATTATGTGCGTATGCGTCATCTAACAGGCATAGTAAACTCCAATCCGTGCGACTGTTATCAGGTGACATCGATACTCGTTCCAAATCAAACTGTGGCTCTTCAACTAATTCAAATGTAAAATGCATTGTTGAAACATTTATAATCTTGTTTAACTAGTCCTTTTTTCGTCCACGTCATTTCTCCGTAACCAATCTTTAAACACTGTCGTGACGTCATACCTTTATACTCGCAGTCCATTATTATTAATATTGGACTGGTGTCAAAAGGTCAGGGTATTATATTAAATCCTACACGTAAATGTACGAAATTAACAATAATTAGTAGGATCTTGTTGTATATGGTGTGTTTTAAGTAAGATAGAAATCTCAAATGACGTCTGTAACTTACAATAGTTCAGGTAGTATCTGTATGAGACGTCTGTAACTTACAATAGTTCAGGTAGTATCTGTATGAGACGTCTGTAACTTACAATAGTTCAGGTAGTATCTGTATGAGACGTCTGTAACTTGTGTTAACTGCATACATATGTATCCGTAAAATAGCGTCCCATGAGGTTGAAATGTATTCTCAGTTCTATAAATATATACAATATTCATTAAATCCATGAAAGCGTGTTATGATCGGGTCAATCCACATTCTCCAGTCATTAGAAATATGTATATGTATCCAATATGCCCAATGTGTTATAACTTTATGTGTTTTTAGGTTTATTTATCGTCGCTACTGGTTGCCCATATGAGCGACGCCTCCTGAAGAGATCCTCCAACAATCTAAAATGACTAATCTCTTCAGGAGGCGTCGCTCATATGGGCAACCGGTAGCGGCGATAAATAAACTTAAAACACATATAGTATAGATAAGACATTAGCTGCAAATACTTTATATTACAAAGAGGGATAATTTAGTAAACATTAAATACAGGGTTTGAAAAAGGGTTTGTTCCCCTGATACCCGATATGTTTCAGATGAATCGGATTGTTAGAAAGATTGGGTATATGTTTATAAATAGTCGTCCGTATAACTTTATGATATTATTTCAGACAGGAATATCTGATTTCAAATTTCTCCGGAAATACAACCTAAACATATGCTTCAAGACAAACAATAACTGACATTAAAGCGACATTACATCGCAAAAAGCAAATAAAATGCTTTTTTTCACGTATAAATTGCATTGCTACAACAAATTCTTCTGAATACACCCAACACTATAACATTGAATCAATTTAACAGTGTTTTTGTGGTATACAAACTTTCAAAAGTGAAAGTAGGATTTTATATAATGGTCATCCAGGCTCCTGAATTGACGTTTGTTGTCATTAAAGTCAATACTAAACACACGATACTTTCGCTTAGAGATAATTTAATACAGATTAGTCTACAAATAAATATGCATAGGCACACATGTGAGATATCACGGTAAATATGTAGCATTTTATTCAGGATAAATGCTTTGTATTACGCATGAATGTCGACCCTATTTACATTATTTTGTTATGTCAACAAACCACGTATAAGACGTTTGTTTATTTGTTGAAATACTCAGTTTTTGAGGCAAATATATGGGTGAAAAACTATACCATATAATTGCAAATTACACTCTGTTGACATTTGCGTTTTCACCGATGTAGTGTCGCTTTAAATATTATGGTGCACACGTGATATGTTAACAATGTACTACTCACATTATGATTAAGATGTTGTCTGACTCAAACAGATCGGTTGCATGACACCTCCAAGTATCGTATTCTGGGGAGCCGCTAGTCCCAGTGTTTCTAATAGTCCAACCAATTAGCTTATCCGTTGTAAACGTGATCCTGCCCTTGCTGCTGTCCTCCCAGACCGTGTTAGAGAACGCATCAGGCCAGTTACATGTACCTGTAATAGGAAGTTGTCATTGCAATACAATGTTCTAGTACCGTCAAACCTGTCTTAAGCAGCCAGTCAAGGGAAGCACACAAAGTGGCTGCTTAGCACAGGTGGTTGCTTAATAGAGGGCAAATATATAATAAAACAACAAAATGGGAATGTAGATAGTGGCTGCTTAATACAGGGTGGTTGCATAATAGACGTGACAACTAACACAGGTTTGACTGTATTCTATTTAGATAATAATTTTGTTTCTGACTGAAACTGATTTCGTAACAGGAATGCTGGTCACGTTTACGCTGAGTCGTCGTCACTGCCGGTTACCCACATGAGAGACGTGACTACTCTAGTCGTGTTACGATGGGAAGGATAGCGCAATGATACACCCCTTCCAGAGGATCGTCACATTCGTCTACGTGCAAGGTGTAAAGCACCGAGACGACACCATGGTTTAAGGTCTCATATGAAAGACAATGATACTAGCACTTTTGGTATGGTCAGGAATAATTTAAACAGGTCCTGCTATCGTGTAGTGGGGTTCGAACCATATGGATTACGAGTCCTGTGTGTTAGCCACCGTATTACTTGTATCACTGATCCTTTACCTGGGTACAATGTTTAAGCTTTTATACCACCCGGCTGTGAGTGAGAAAAAAGGATGGCAGAATTTAGGCTAAACAATATTTTATTTCGATATTTGTACATACACTGTCTTTTATAATATACAGTGTGTCAACAGGATTGAGAGGGAAGTCGTGATAGCGCAGTGGATGCGCGTTCGCTTCAGGTGCGAAAGGTCCGGAGTTCGAGCCCCGCTGGAGCCGGTACGATTGTGCCCTTAGGCAAGGCATTTAATTTCCACATTGCCTCTTCTCTCTCCTTCATGGCGATGGATTCCATCAGGAATGAGATCTCTAGAGTGATTAATATAAGTTGAAAGAACGTGTTTCACAATCGAGCTAAAATAAATTTGTATAAATTCCATATAATAAATTTATCAAATAAAAAATACTTTCCTTGTATAGAAAATGAAACATATATTTTTTATAGAGCTAACTGTCATGATATCAACATCTTAGCGATGTTACAATGCGTAATTATAATGATATAACATTGATACATACCCGATATAAGTCGAATGAACACAGATGATAACAAAATATATTTCAAACGCATATTAGTGTTTTGCTTAGAGCTGTAATATATTAATCTAATCAAAATATAGCCCTGCGTGTGCTAAACTACAATAAATCACATGTCGACTATCCCTTTCTAATTAATTGCTTAAGGTAAAACACCTTTATCTCATATACTAGTGTTAATTTCATTGTCAAAATATAACAAAAGATTTAGAACAAAAGAAAACTGAAACGCCTGGTGAATTTCAACATAAACAGTAATGAAGTAATGATTAACTTTAGGATAGCCGCCGTTAGAAATAAATATGTTATACTATTGGTTGCAATAATCTTGTACTTGCTGACAGTTTGCTGGACTACGTGGAGGACTACTTTAGCTGAAAACGACACACAGTGTTAATGAAAATTTGAACATGGTTGATAATACTAAATAGTGACAGACATCTGGCAGATACTCTCCTTGAATACTCCATAAAAGTATATAGGTCCTATTTACATGCTTTCCTTTGTTTTTATCGTTGCTTCCTTTGCACAACATGCTACACATTTTCATCCAATTTCTCATCTTGTAATTATTAAATTACTATATCCCGACAGATATCTTAGAGTATAATTATGCAATAGGTACTTATCTGTAAAAAAATCAATAAATTAACACGATTTTGATAACATCACATTTATCATATCGCAACATATGGCTAGGGAACAACAGTCAAAACAAAGGATTCCAAATAAATGGATCTATTTACATTTTCGGATAAATCGGTCTTTATCTGCCAAGGGAGGTAATAGAAACATCAGCGATGTCTCTGATAAGACTGAACGTGTCGGTGCACAGATTATCATTAGAAACCGGAAGATGGCATAAGCCTAATAAAATTCCCAGAAATGCAACAGAAGATGAATTCCATTTTCTATTGGAATGCCAATTACATAAAGATATTAGAAGTACATGCAAAAAAAAGCCATACAAACAGTGTTGTAGACTCCTGTAGGATCCTAATTAATTAACTATTAAATGTTACTTTACGAGTACACTGATATATCGGACTCCCCTTTTCATTCTAGCGTATACATGTCTGGTTGCCCGATCTCACTGTAAGTAACCGACTGAAGGTTGCTCATCCGTATACATGTCTGGTTGCCTGATCTCACTGTAAGTAATCGACTGAAGGTTGCTCATCTGTATATATGTACACCACACAACCTCACTGTAAGTAACCGACTGAAGGTTGCTCATCCGTATACATGTCTGGTTGCCCGATCTCACTGTAAGTAACCGACTGAAGGATGCTCATCCGTATACATGTCTGGTTGCCCGATCTCACTGTAAGTAACCGACTGAAGGTTGCTCATCCGTATACATGTCTGGTTGCCCGATCTCACTGTAAGTAACCGACTGAAGGTTGCTCATCCGTATATATGTCTGATTGCCCGATCTCACTGTAAGTAACCGACCGAAGGTTGCTCATCCGTATATATGTCTGGTTGCCCGATCTCACTGTAAGTAACCGACCGAAGGTTGCTCATCCGTATATATGTCTGGTTGCCCGATCTCACTGTAAGTAACCGACCGAAGGTTGCTCATCCGTATATATGTCTGGTTGCCCGATCTCACTGTAAGTAACCGACTGAAGGTTGCTCATCCGTATATATGTACACCACACAGCCTCACTGTAAGTAACCGACTAAAGGTTTCTCATCCGTATATATGTACACCACACAACCTCACTGTAAGTAACCGACTGAGGGTTGCTCATCCGTATATATGTACACCACACAACTTACATACTTTTTATTTGAGGCCAAATTGGGTGCCTATCAGAATAGATAGTTTTCGCCAAAAACCTGGATTTTGAAGTCAAAAGATGACTGCTGTACTGCTGGAAAACGAGATTCATAACATGTACAACAGTCTATGATACAGGATAACTGAGAAGGGTGAGTCTTCGTTCGTTTGGCCATGCAATAAACACACGTTGTGATCACGTAGGGGGATCTGTATGCCTTTCCTCATTCGGCCATGTACCTTGAGTGTGCTAGTTTGGAGGTATCAAGAACATCCGAACCTGACTTGGAACTGCAGATGTTCTTCTGCCTGGCGACTTCCCTCCGTCCCCGATTTAGTGAGTCAACGTCCAGGTGTCCCGCGAAGATAACATCTACCCGAGGTTGTAGCCTCTTGTGTCACCGGCACTGCCATCGACAATGTCGTCAACTTGTCGCTCGTAGTCACCGTGATACCACTCTGATCATTGTGTTATGTTGTATGGTAATGATCTTCCGAATGATAGTTGAGGCGAATCATAGCGAAACCATTCTCGTCGACCATTCCTGTGCTTGCATCACAGACGCTTGGGGTCTGGCCAAATGGTTCCGAATGATAGTCGAGGCGAATCACAGCGAAACCATTCTCGTCGACCAATCCTGTGCTTGCATCACAGACGCGTGGGGTCTGGACAAATGGTTCCGAATGATAGTTGGGGCGAATCATAGCGAAACCATTCTCGTCGACCAATCATGTGCTTGCATCACAGACGCTTGGGGTCTGGACAAATGGTTCCGAATGATAGTTGGTGCGAATCATAGCGAAACCATTCTCGTCGACCAATCCTGTGCTTGCATCACAGACGCGTGGTGTCTTGACAAATGGTTCCGAATGATAGTTGAGGCGAATCATAGCGAAACCATTCTCGTCGACCAATCCTGTGTTTGCATCACAGACGCGTGGGGTCTGGACAAATGGTTCCGAATGATAGTTGAGGCGAATCATAGCGAAACCATTCTCGTCGACCAATCATGTGCTTGCATCACAGACGCTTGGGGTCTGGACAAACCGTTCCGAATGATAGTTGAGACGAATCATAGCGAAACCATTCTCGTCGACCAATCCTGTGTTTGCATCACAGACGCGTGGGGTCTGGACAAACCGTTCCGAATGATAGTTGGGGCGAATCATAGCGAAACCATTCTCGTCAACCAATCCTGTGCTTGCATCACAGATGCGTGGGGTCTGGACAAATGGTTCCGAATGATAGTTGAGGCGAATCATAGCGAAACCATTCTCGTCGACCAATCCTGTGCGTGCATCACAGACGCGTGGGGTCTGGACAAATGGTTCCGAATGATAGTTGAGTCGAATCATAGCGAAACCATTCTCGTCGACCAATCATGTGCTTGCATCACAGACGCGTGGGGTCTGGACAAATGGTTCCGAATGATAGTTGAGGCGAATCATAGCGAAACCATTCTCGTCGACCAATCCTGTGCTTGCATCACAGAAGCGTGGGGTCTTGACAAATGGTTCCGAATGATAGTTGAGGCGAATCATAGCGAAACCATTCTCGTCGACCATTCCTGTGCTTGCATCACAGACGCTTGGGGTCTGGCCAAATGGTTCCGAATGATAGTCGAGGCGAATCACAGCGAAACCATTCTCGTCGACCAATCATGTGCTTGCATCACAGACGCTTGGGGTCTGGACAAATGGTTCCGAATGATAGTTGAGGCGAATCATAGCGAAACCATTCTCGTCGACCAATCATGTGCTTGCATCACAGACGCGTGGGGTCTGGACAAATGGTTCCGAATGATAGTTGGGGCGAATCATAGCGAAACCATTCTCGTCGACCAATCATGTGCTTGCATCACAGACGCTTGGGGTCTGGACAAACCGTTCCGAATGATAGTTGAGGCGAATCATAGCGAAACCATTCTCGTCGACCAATCATGTGCTTGCATCACAGACGCTTGGGGTCTGGACAAACCGTTCCGAATGATAGTTGAGGCGAATCATAGCGAAACCATTCTCGTCGACCAATCATGTGCTTGCATCACAGACGCGTGGGGTCTGGACAAATGTTTCCGAATGATAGTTGAGGCGAATCATAGCGAAACCATTCTCGTCAACCAATCCTGTGCTTGCATCACAGATGCGTGGGGTCTGGACAAATGGTTCCGAATGATAGTTGAGGCGAATCATAGCGAAACCATTCTCGTCGACCAATCATGTGCTTGCATCACAGACGCTTGGGGTCTGGACAAATGGTTCCGAATGATAGTTGAGGCGAATCATAGGGAAACCAATCTCGTCGACCAATCATGTGTTTGCATCACAGACGCGTGGGTCTTGACAAATGGTTCCGAATGATAGTTGGGGCGAATCATAGCGAAACCATTCTCGTCGACCAATCCTGTGCTTGCATCACAGACGCGTGGGGTCTTGACAAATGGTTCCGAATGATAGTTGGGGCGAATCATAGCGAAACCATTCTCGTCGACCAATCCTGTGCTTGCATCACAGACGCTTGGGGTTTGGACAAATGGCCATATCCAAACAAATTTGAAAATGACACCCCGTCACTAGCAAACCCATACAGACGGTTCTGTAGTCAAGTGGTAACACGCTGAACTGTTAATCAAGCTAGCGCAGGTTCGATCCCCCGTCTGACCCTAATAATGTTGGGACTTTAAACCGAGGTCTTGTGTCGGTGCTTGGATATGGTGGACGTATAGTGTTCAAAAATGACACCCCATCACTATCAAAGACATATTGATACACTATAGGCCTGACACTATACATAAATTGTATTTATTTAATAGTATTACGCCATTCCAAGCAATGTTTAAAATGACACCAGTCACTATCAAAGACATATTGATACACTATAGGCCTGACACTATACATAAATTGTATTTATTTAATAGTATTACGCCATTCCAAGCAATGTTTAAAATGACACCAGTCACTATCAAAGACATATTGATACACTATAGGCCTGACACTATACATAACTTGTATAATAGTATTACGCCATTCCAAGCGAGTTTAAAAATGACACCCGTCACTATCAGTGCTATATACTCATACTATGTTTTTAGTTTTGTGGTTTTAAATCAGCAAACATGTGTCCAGACCCCACGCGTATGTGGTAATATGCCAGTATCCCAGATGTCAACGTTTTGAAATTGAATTGAGTGAGACTTTGTATTGAGCCCCGAAGGGGCGAGTTTCCTAGTGGGGTCCGGGGGCATGGTCCCCCGGATTTTTTTCCCCCTAGACCCTCTGAAATGCATTCTCCTGCTTTCTGGGAGGTATATTTTTCTCTCATATTTTGACCAAAAAATGAGGTTTTTTACACAAAACTAGTTCTGACACCTAGGTTGGCACTAGCAGTAGCCAATGGCTACTAATAATTGAAACATATTAGTTGAAATGGAATATACGGACGGACAAGGGTAATACGGGACAGACGGACAAGGGTAATCCTAGATGCCCCTCCACTATCGTGGTTTGGCACAGAAATGAAATAAAATATGTTTTTCAGCTTTGCAAAAAGTGCAGATCGAGATGAGCTGGCTCGTAACGAGCCGTCTCATCAGGATCTGCACTGTTTGTGATTATTTTCATGATTTAAAATAACCGATTTAACCTCATGTAAAGATCAAAGGAAAACACACAAACCATGCTACAATTACTTATGTCATTGCAGACGGATCAATGTATTACCCTTCTAACCCTCACTGTGACACAAAGTGCAACGCGATACACTACAGTAAGTCTACTGCCGTCGATGCATGAGATTGTACTGCATGGTAGCAGTTTTTGCTTTCTTCAGAACATCCTTGCTAGGCTCATAGGTGTAACAGGGGTGTGCAGCTTCCGGAAGTGCTAGTTTCACTGTTATAAGTGAAGACAATGTGCCATCGACTGACAGGCTAGGCCTGAAGGGTGTTTTGTTTTTTCTGACCATGCTGAACACACGTTCCTCGCTGGCGTTTGAGTGAGGTATAACTAGTACCAACTGCGCAATCTTGGAGAGACGTGGGAATCTTTGACGGCCATCAGCTTTTACGCAGCCCCCCAAATATCCCCAGACAGTGTCCATCCTGTAGGATTTTACAGCTGTTTCCTCGCCATCACACTGAACCCTGATGATGGCATCCTCCCAGATGGAACTAGGTATATCCGACCGATCTAACAGCTGATATTCCGTGAATTCCTCATGTAATCTTTCCTGCTCAACTGTACTTGACAGACTGTCACTGAGAACATTCTCAAATGTGTTCACAAAATACTCAACCATGTTGAATGTGCATTTGTCACTAGATTTGAAGTCGAAGTCTACAAATCTGCAATTGTCCAGAAGGGGATCTGAAAGAGGAAGCTTTGCCATAGCTTCAGATGTGGCTTTCACGTAAAACGCCCTCGCTGATTCAAAGAACTTGCTTTTCTCTGCTGCTGGAATGTCACCTTCATCAACAAGTTTCGCAACTTTTCCCCGAGTCACAAGTCCGACGAACAGGCTGTTATCTGGTAGCTGTTTCTCGACATTGGTGTAATCGACAGCCGTCAGGTCTCCATTAGCATCCTTAATGGCGTTGATACAAACAAACTTGCCTAGAAGCTTCTTCAGGAAGATTTCAATTTCATTGTGTACATGATAGATGCAGGGATCTTCACGCTGAAGGAAGAGGTTTAAGTCAGTGAAGAGTGGGAGTACTGCCTGATAGAAACTCAGGTACACTTCAGTTAAGGGATCTTCAATGATACGCCGTAACCTCTTGAACCTTGGTTGACTTTCGGACCTGGATTTGAAGTAGCTTGTGATCACCCGGATACACATGCAAGATGCGATTCACAGCTGTGTTGAGACTAAGCCACCTAGTGTTTACGTGCTTCAAAATCTGCTTGTATGTAACATCGCAAAAGACACAAAAATCCTCCAGATCAGACTTTCTCTTTGTACTCTTGTCGAACCAATAGTACATGTCCACACACATGTCCTCCACATAAAACTTCGATGACTTCGAAAATGCATCTGAGGCCCTGGCTGCAACATTATGTACCAAATGGCATGGACAGCCCATGAAATAACAGGAGGCATTTTTCTCAACGACTCTCGTTTTAATTGAATTTCTTTTCCCCAAATTTACACTGGTGTTGTCAACACCGAATGCAACACAGTTAGTCCATGGAATGTCCAAACTCGTAATTTTTTGGTCTATTTGGTCAAATATAGCTGCCGCGGTGGCAGCCGATGTCCCCTTTGATACACACATGTCTAGTAACTGTGTTTCAACGGAGTTATTTTCAACATTGAAGATTCTCACAGTAAGCGGATTCATTTTCTCGAGGCCAGTATCATTTGAGCCATACGTTGCCAGCGAATATGGCTGGCTCTTCATCTTCTCCACCAAAGAACCTAAAACAAGAAATGTGTGATATTTGATTGATTACTGGTGTTGTACATCTGCTCATAAACTTGTAACTAAAGTCATTTAGGGCTGGGAATTCCTTTGCAATATTTTGATCTGGTGTCACGTGCACTTAAAACATGATTGAGCATCCAATGTTAATTACAACACCAAAATCACAATGCATCCATTATCCATGAGTCGCCTATTATAACAAGCATGAAATAACTATGGGCAATTTGTGTCTGGGAAGCAGAAGCAGCACTGCAACTGATACAAGTCCTGTCTCCACTTGGTGCAACATAACTACATGTCGCGACCTTTCGAGGCATTGATAGTAATGCCCGATAATAATAAAAACTAGAAATGTGTTCGGAGAACACGGATGCCCCCACCCGACGCTTTGATAGTCAACGTAGAAAAACTTAAACGCAATTTGAGGTACAAACAAAGTGAACATCGGACGGACGCACGGACGGACGGACAGGGCTAACACATAATGCCCCCCCCCCAATAAATTGGTGGGGGCATAAAAATCCTGATAATACTGTCACCCTTCGGGTGATCACCAGATCACACCTGCGATGCTCATGTGTGAGACTTCGGCGCACATTAAAAAACTTTTAACATTCCGGACGGACGCCAAAGTGCAGACTATATCTGATCTGAGGCTACGCTGTTCGCAAATGTTGTAAGGTCCCTTGTGTATACATACTTTGAAAAAATGGCGCTATCGCCAGGTTCAGCATACATGCTGTTTTCGTCTTCGCCGATGAGTAGGCCTTTGCGATGTCGCTGTCAGGGAATATGTCCTTGAAGAGAGGACTCAGGTGATCAGCGGCCGCTAAAGGCAAGTTGTGCTGTGCTAGCGTGAATGCGGTCTTTACCTCTGCACGAGTCACCTGAAAACAATGTGAAGTAAGTATGGTAGCTTATCAAAGGATTTGATTTGATGGTGTTTAACGTCCATTTACTGAGAGCAAAGGTCTATTCTAGACGGGTCAATGGGGTCGAATATTGAGCTCTTATCTGCGGATGTTCCCCTATTTTTTACAGGCTTATCAAAGGAGGCCCCAGTTGTCAGATGGAGCAATGTGATGGAGTAATACTGTCATGAATGTGATTCAATTACACATGCAAACTAACTCAACTTACTCAAGTATATATTTATGACGATGATTTTTTTCACTACCGGCCTATTTTTCGTGACTATCTAAAGACAAGGGGTGTATTCTTTATAATTGTTATTTCAAAACATGGCTACCATCTGGTAACTGTGACATAATAATGTTAAAATGTGCAGGATGGCAAAACTGATTATACATGTCCCTACAGCAATCAAATTTGACTGATGAAACCTTAATTAATTTAACCCTTTCAACCCCAGGTAACTTAATGGACTATTCCATGCTAATATTTTGAGCTATTTTATTGGTCCATTCAAATTTTTAGACTAGTTCATTCAGCAGAAAGTTTTTTTTTCAACTTTGAAAATGATTTACAAACAGTGGAGATCCTGATGAGACGGCTCGTTACGAGCCGGTTCATCTGGATCTGCACTGTTTGCAAACGTTGGCATTATAGAGGTCTGTGGTGTTGAAAGGGTAATAATATATTACAAATGTTTATACCTTTTCACCGAGAGAAGTTTGCTGCCTGCCAAATGCGTGGAGCAATGATGGTTGGATGAATGACTGGATGTCCAGTTGCAGCCTTGTTGGCCTTCTTATGTCCATCGCTATCCATGTGCCTTTTCACATCGGTTTCACCTTGATGTCCACAGTTAAACACCTTCGCGCATACATTGCATCGGAACTGGTGCTGGTCAGAGGTAGATGAAATACACCGGTAGATCGTGATCCAATCCTTCTTAAATTTTGTTTTATACTTCGCAGCTCCTTTGAATTTAGTAATTTTTGGCTGTTTCTTAGGTGGAGAGTCTTCCAAGTCACTTCCATCATCAGAATCTGACATGCTGAACCTGAAATTTAACATACACCTATATTATATTAATATATTCTGATTTTTACTGCAGTAAACAAACTAGAAATGTTTCTATGATAAACACGGGATGCCCCAACAGCCACTTTGTTGGAGAAAAACACAGTAACGCAAATTTCTAAGACGCGTAAGTCATTTGACCTAGACCTTGGGCACCATGGGTGTGGTGTGCAATGAAAATATGGATGGTGGTGAATGCTCATATGAACATGATGAAGTTTCAAGTCAATCTGTGAAGCAATGGCTGAGATAGATGGTACATAAAAAAAAACTTTAACTCAAATGGAATGGACGGACGGACAAGGGTAATACGGGAAAGACTGACAAGGGTAATCCTAGATGCCCCTCCACTATCGTGGTTGGGCACAGAAATGAAATAAAGTCCACGCTGTGCGACACGCGAAATCACACATCCGAAAATTCTTTAAAAAAGGACAAAGTCCACACCCAAAAAAAAATTGGCCAGGGGGGTCCTATAACAGCACAAAATTGTTTTTTCTCCATAACAATTGTACCCAACCAATGTTGTGACCACGCACGGTTACTGTTATCCGTCGGTTACTGGATAATTCGGCATTGCATTTAACCTGTTTCTGTCAAATTCTGTGTAGACAAATCAAAACTATATCACTTAGCCGGTAGTTAAATGTGTAAGATGATGATGCAAATAGCAATAATCACCAGGAAACAGTTAATACTTACACGTCACAAACTCGAAAGTTCGTAAACGTCCGACTTTCTTTTCCTCCGACACCGGATGACATTCAATTAGGTGGACTTGATTGCATACGCCGATCGTGATACCCGGACTATCCGCAGTTGCGACTTTCTAACCCCGTTACCCCGTATGTACCGATACTTGTAGAGTTACGATTTCATTGGTAGGGTTCGCTTTCTGGAAACCGTCAGACTTCGCAAATAGTTGTATATAAGGGTTTTTTTTTTTTATTTTTTTTTGGAAAATGCGTGAGAATCATTGATCAATGAGTGAGACCGTGAGATGGGACTCGATTGCGTGAGACTCACGCATAATGCGTGAGAGTTGACAGGTCTGGACTATCCATACCTAGTAATTACTCTGATAGTGACGGGGTGTCATTGTTATTAAATTTGCTTGGATATGGCCTAAAATGTGTGTATGTATTATAACGTCAGGCCTATGGCTTATTAAAATGTTCTTAAAAAACCCAAACAAACATTTGGTTTTGCACCCGAAACAACCTGTCCAGACCCCACGCGTATGTGGGTAAACATAGACCAGAAGGTATGTTGTGCTATGATTACATTATATCACATATTAATCGGCAATAGTCGTATAATAAATGGAGCTATGTAGATAATAACTTACTCTTTCACGTCGTATTGGATTTTAGAATTATATCTGCTTCGTTCTAATGTTTATTTCCATAGCAAATGGCGTTCCTATACAAGGGACGTAACTGAGCATATATTAATGCATTACTATGATGACGGAAGCTATCCAGTTTGCTAGTGAAACGCCATTGGTTCTTGGTGGGCAACCCAATGTCTTCATTCCTCAACAAAGGCGTATGGACTAACCGGGCGGTTCTCAAACCAATACAAAGGTAAACAAATACATGAACTTGCGCGTCTAAATATACATTGTCACGAATATGACTACTTCTGATCTAAAACACTACTTTCTCTGCGAAAATCAATTAACTGAGAAAGATCATGATAGAGGAGACATTCTGCGAACATAGTGCACAATAACAAGTTTCAAGTTTATTAGCAAATCGGCAAAACATTTGCCTTTGGCCATTTACAATTACTTATAACATGACAATAAATATATAATTTATACAAATAACAAAACACACAAACACATCAGTACAGTAAACGATCAGTAGACAAATCTAATTTAATTTCCAAGAGTATTTATACGTAGGCATAGCGCTTCTTTCACAAATCGAGCAATATTCAGCAAACATTTTCTATTTTTTATTGACATTAACATGTTGAATTTTTGAGTGGTGGGCCAGGAACACCTGCCCAGATATGTTGATCTTATAAATGTATACAATGGGCAGCACAACATAAAGTGAAATTCGGATTCTACCATATTTTGTGAACATAGTTTACACAATCTATGTTGTCTGTCAATATTATTGTACCGGCCTATTTCAATTTCTAGACAGTGTGACGATAATCTCATACAGGTTAATACTTTTCTTAATTGATCATTTGGTATAATATCCAAATATGGTTCAAAGCAATACTCAGTCTTATATCTGCAATAATAATCTAATTTTGGCATAGAATTAATACAAGCACGCCAGTCTTGGACAATATAACGAGGATATACATATGTTGAGCGGGGTGGGTGTGTTCCGTGACCGTGTGTTAAGGTCGTTGACGTAAATTCGATTGCCACTCTCCGCTTAGTGGTTCAAATGCATGTGTGTGTGTGGGGGGCATGCCCAACGCTATCTAGGTCGGTGGTTCTACCCGTGGCTGAATACTGCTCGGAGGGGCATCCTGGGTCTTCCGCCACCATTATTAGCTGGATAGTCGCCATATGACCAAGGCTGGGCGATGTTAAGCATCAAAACCAATATAATCCTACACACATATGTTGACTTGTCTTTGTGTCACTGAGGAATTTCAACAGTTTAAATGCGATGCTGATGTGCGAACTTATTTACCCTGGTCACCACATAGTACATGGGCGAGCAGGACGTGCTAAGCACAGTTGATTATTGGAGGTAGAATTTGTTTGATGTTTGTCGGTGTCTGGTAGAATCTTGAAGACGTATGTGGAGTTAGTTGTTTATCTTCTAAGGCGATTATGTTCCAAGGCGATTAATTTCCAATGCGATTAATTTCCAATACGATTATTTTCCAATATTACTATAAAGTTGCTAGAATACCAATGAGGTTAGGTGCAGTAGGTCGTTACATCTCATGTTCTCATCCTCAATGTCGGTCCTCTCGCAGCATGACAAGTGACCCGGCAGTCAGCATCAGGTCGCCTGTGTCGCTCCAGGGTCTGAATGCACATCCATCACGTCTGTAAAATAGGATGCTGGAGCGCGTGTCATTTGTCGCAAATTCGATAGCCAGGAGATGACGGAACCATTCGCTGCTGCTGCAATATATGCCACTGCCGCGACGTATATGGAGTGAAGAGGTTAGCCGCGAGTTTAAATGTATGAGCAATACATTAAGCTTTGAAAGATGGAGCGTTCAAACGTATGACGTACCACGTTACATTTCAAGTTAACAAAAATTGTAAGAATGATATTGCAAACATTATTCAATATGACATGGACAGCAGTAGATATATACCTCGTACAAGTGTCAACCTCATCCTTGCCGTAATTATGCAGAAACACAATGTATCAATTTACTACCACAAACTGTTTGGCAGTGTGGAAGTCGTGATAGCGCAGTGGATGCTCGTTCGCTTCAGGTCCGGAGTTCGAGCCCCGCTGGAGCCGTTACGATTGTGCCCTTAGGCAAGGCATTTAAATTCCACATTGCCTCTGCTCTCTCCTTCATGGCGATGGATTCCATCAGGAATGAGGTCTCGAGAGTGATTAATATAAGTTGAAAGAACTTGTTTCGCAATCGAGTTAAAATAAATTTGTATAAACTAACTGTTTGGCGGTTTATCTTAAACTGTGTTAGCTATATTGAGAAACACTGTCCACATTGGACGTACGGTATACTGTATCTTGCACTACCATCGATAAAAAAATGACTATGCAGTCGCCCCAATTAACTAGGGGAATACGATAATAAACATTTATTACTTAGGTATGGATTTTAGCCTATATGTTGCCGTTATTTGCCTGCCACAATACTGTCTACCACCCAGGCTGATACGCTGTGCTTTCCAGTACCTTTGCTGGTTTGATACGGTCACGTTTCCATATCAAATCAGAAAAAGCAGTATCATAACCAGTTCCTGAGAAAATAATGCACGCGCACTCGGTGCTAGTTTGTTTACTTCCCGTAGCGTCTTTTGACATATAACAGATGTGTGTACACGAGTTCGTGCAACATTAGTTACGGCCCTTTCCGAGCGTAGTTGTTGTCATTCGTGTGGGAAGAAATCGGAGTACCCGGAGAAAACACATATGTCCTATCTGGCGACCACCGTACAATCTCACATACTTCCCGGTCCGAGGTTGGAACACGGGTTGCATTGGTGTGAAGCGAACGTGCTAACCACAGCACAAATCGGACCGCCTGGATTATAACAATCTATGGATTTAACAATCGCAACAAAGTGTTCAAGGTTTTATTACAGTATGTGGATATATAACAAGTCAACTTGATAAGTATCATCGTTAATAACTATAAATACTATGCATCATCTATTGCACAGTTGCAATGCTATTGGATCTAGGCGTTGAACTAACTTCTGTGTCGCTTACTTGCAACTGGTGTTTCACCGACGTAGATGTTCGTTCTGGTTGTTCATTAAGATGCAGTTTCGGCACAATCAAGTTTGTGTTTCCAGACACAGTGTCATTACCTCTGGAATCCATCCTCTTTGGGGACGAGGCATTGCGATTTAGTATAGTATGACGTGGTGTCGGCTTGGTGGACCCAATTTTAACACTGCTTGTGTTTATTTGTTCAGTTGTAACAGCATTAGTACCGCGTGCTGTGTTCACTGTATTTTGCATCTTCTTACTAAACGATCGTTTCTTTTTCTTAATGCTGCTGTGCACACGACTCTCATCTCCTCGTGGAGGCGTTAATTCTACGATTGGTGGAAATATGCTAGTACCGTCCGTGTTCAATTTGCTGGCGCCATCTTGTTTCTTATTTGTGTTCCACGGGGCTGGCTTGTCGTGATCAAATATAACTGAACTTGTATTTTCACGAATCAAATCAAGTTGACTCAAGTGTAAGCTTCCTGATGACACAGTTGACTTCAGTGAACGAGGAGTTGTCATTGGAGTAATGGAATCGACCCTGTGTTCCGGAAATGGAAAATATAATTATATATCTAGAACGAATATAATCAAAAGACATAGTTAGGACCACTAAGTGTATATTCCGTTAAATATGTCCGAAGAAGATGAATATGTATTCTACGTGTGTGTTGTTTTAAGCCGCCATATATTCAAATAAAAAACAACAGTCACCAGTATCATGGAATTTAACACTGCAACATCCCACGGAACGTGTATATATGTTAGTGTTTGAATCACAGACGCTTGTTTCAGTCAATAAACACACTCCTCTACCCTTTTTCTTCTTCTCCTCAGAAGATGGGTAGATGGTGTTTTTTAATTGACTAGAAGAAGAATGGCAGAGGAGGTGCTTTGTTGACCGAAACAAGCACATAGAAGAAGGGTAGAAGAGGGGTTTTATTGACTGAAATAAAGCGCCCGTGATTTGAATTTATTATTTTGAATGATATACTAAAGCTTATCAACTTGACTTTCTATAAATATGCCAATAATGGGCATTGTAACAGACGAACATCTTTTTTTATTCTTTTATAATATTTTGTTATACTTTATTTATTTTACAATGATTGCCAAGCAAGTTTGAACAACTTATATTAATCACTCTCGTTGGCTCCGACTCGGATGAAAGCGTATATGTGGTCATTCGTGAGGGAGGAAACTGGAGTACACGGAGAAAACCCACCTGTCCGATCTGGCGACCATCGTACCATCTCACATACTTCCCTGTCCGAGAATCGAACCCGGGTCGCATTGGTGAGAAGCGAATATCTGACTGAGTGTGCACATAATCTATGTGAATACAAAACGATAAGTTGAAAAAGATAATTCAACCTTGGTGAAGGATTGTGACTCATTGGAGCAGACGTAGATGTAGATGACGTGTTCCAGAACTCCATTACATGCTGCTGGTGATCAACTGGTGCTCTTGCCGAAGGATACAGGTAGGATGGTACACCATTCGTATTCGATTTTTGAGGAATCTCTGAAAAATAGTAACCCTGTGTCTTTGCTCTGTGTACATGTTATAAAGTAAAGTAAAGTGTTTGTTTATTATAGTGTCACCCCTATTTAAAGAGCCAGCCCATTCTGACTTATGAGACACCTATTTTTATGAACATCAGTACTTCCCGAATCCAAGCTTGTATGCTAGGTGTCAGGCTGGTAGGCAATCGTTAACCATTATTTAACTAGCTGGCGGCTCACAAACCGGCCATATCAGAACGAACCCCTGACGAGATTAGTACCTTCAATCTCCCGCTCCGTAGGCGGACCCCTTAACCACTAGGCCACGGAGACGGTATATATGATGATGATGACGATGACGATGATGATGATGATGGTGGTGGTGGTAGTGGTGGTGATGATGATGATGATGATGATGATGATGATGATGATGATGATGATGATACCATGCCATACTTATATGTTGTATATACGTAAATAGGCAGTAGTGCACCCGCGGTCGAATGTAATCCTAATAACTGATATACATTGTAGTTCATTTTTCTTTTCGGTAAAAATGCATTTTCATGACAGGCAGTGTATAGTGTTTGTGTTTTGTTGAGAAATTATGTGACTTGGGAAGACTTCAGACTAGTTGATGTGAAAAGATGTGGTATAAGAATACAGGCCATTGCAAACTGAATGTTGGTATACTGTATTATTTGACGGAGGAATACAGTGTGTAAACACAGTGACGTTATTCACAGGTGAGCACTGGCTATGTGAAGCGTTATATTTTGAATATTCTTGCTGTGTTCCAGGTTGATTTGAATACCTATTCACAATGGATGTGGTATCAGATGGAATGAAAGATTGGAAATATAAATGAACAGACTGTATCTTTTTACTATGTATGTAATAGGCAATTTATCTGTTGTTTTACAACCTTATAATGATTAAATGCTATTGTGAGTGCATCACCGTGACTTATATACAATGTTATTTATAACGATTTAATATCCAGGTGACTTATATATCCTTTGGCTACGGTGCTATATGTATGTGTTTATATGTATGCATTGAAACTATATAATGCACATGTTACTTTAATAACATATTTACTTTTCTTTTATTTTACCTTGTACATAGGGCATATGATGTGCTTGTTTTGAGTGTTTAGAATCGCTCATAAACTTAGGTGACTCACAAACTATCATACATGTATTTATCAACCATCCTATATATCACCCATTAACCGCATTACGTCATAGGATTGGCAAACAGTAAAACTCAATTTGATTATTCAGGAATTATATACCGTGTACTGCTAAGTATATAATATATATATATATTAATTACAATGTACAGTCAAACCTGTCTTAAGCAACCAACCAAGGGAATCACAGCAAGTGGCTGCTTAACAGAGATAAAATGTATAATAAAAACAGTATATTGGGAATATGGAAATTGGCTGCTTAATACAGGTTTGCTGCTTAATAGAGGTGAACACTAACTTAGGTTTGACTGTATTTTATGAAGCCTTATCCTCAATCCTACATCAAAGTTTGCAATGTCCGTCAAACTAGTGGATACGTGTTAGTTCTATAGTTGATTGCGCGCTCTGTGTCAGGTGTAACAGGGACATTTACAAGTATTAGCAGCTGTAAACAATTATGGTCTGTTTTCATACCTTCCAGGTTTCCTTTCTTCAATTTCCAGATATAAATCAAAGCTCCAACAAATGCTACAGAAAGCAGTACGACAAGGACTGCAAGAGCGATAACAACTGGCAGTAAGCTGCTCACACCGCCCGCTTTACCATCAGACTGTAACACAGTCGACACTACTGGTGACACAGTCGACACTACTGGTTACACAGTCGACACTGTAAATATTAAACGATCACATTAATGTTTTATTGGAGTTTGTAAACTGTTCCTGTATTCACTTTGCATTAATTACAATTATGAAACCCATTGAGTATAAGTTTGCTAGTGTTTTAAAAACTTTATTTCTTTTGCAATGATTGCGAAGCACGTTTTAACAACTTATATTAATCACTCTCGTTGGCTCGGATGAAAGTGTAAATGTCGTCATTCGTGTGGGAGGAAACCGGAGAACCCGGAGAAAAACCCATATGTCCGATCTGGCGACCATCGTACCATCTCACATACTTCCCGGTCCGAAGATTGAACCCGAGTTGCATTGGTGAGAAGCAAGCGCGCTAACCACTGCGCTAATATGACAGCCAAGAGATTTGAAGTCATCAACATCGTTACAGTATCATACGAACAGTTTCGTGTTTGGCCAATTTAAAATGGCGTCGCAAATATGGATGGAATCAACGTGAAATAATGCTAAGTCACGAAGGACTGTCAAGAACATAGTAGCACGTGTTTGCTAAATCAACTACATGACTTGTTAACTACTGTAGGCAATTACAATATACCGCATTGGTGTTCAACGGAAGAACTTGACGTCCATGAACCATTGCTTTGGCATGCAACTGTCGGATCTCCCTCCAATGTATAGCCACTTGAACACGATAACTCCGCAGTGGACGCTGTGCCGTTAGAAGACAGTGTGTAGCTACCGCCAGACACAGTTGATATGTCATCACATTCAACTAATATAGATAAAGATGTTCCCTATATATGTCGAACATAGTACCAATAGTTTACATATTGGATCAGTTTGAGGCTTATATCTCACTTAAAACACACACTTATATAACAATAATAAAGTTAATATAATATAATAAATAATTAAAATTGTTAATTTCGTACCTTTACGCATATTATTTAATATAATACTCCTGCATTTTGAGAGCAGTCCAATATTAATAATAATGGACTGCAGGTATAAAGGTATGACGTCACGACAGTGTTTTAAATATAGGATATAAGCTCAAAACGATCCAATATGAAATATATTGGGCAGTATACACAGTGACAATACTTTACATATTGGATCCGTTTGATGCTTATATCTTACACACACTTATATAACAATATATTTCTAATTAAAAGTGTTAATTTCGTACATTTACGCATACCATTTAATAAAATACTCTGGCCATTTTGAAACAAGTTCAATATTAATAATAAGTATAAAGGTATGCCGTCAGGACAGTGTTTTAAGGAATGGTACGTATTGACGTCGTGTGTAAATGAATGCTTACGTTTCTCTACGACCCTTCGATGACTCGTTAATAAATCCTTTTTGTCAACTGAATATATGGGCAATGGATACAGAAGAACGTGCCATAATTCAATCTTTGGATATCCATAATTCGATATATAGATATCCATAATTCGATATATAGATATCCATAATTCGATATATAGATATCCATAATTCGATATATAGATATCCATAATTCGATATATAGATATCCATAATTCCAGGCGTAATTCAAAGCTATTTATGAATATCCACAAATCGATTTTTGGATATCCATAATTCTATTTTTGGATATCCATAATTCGATATATGGATATCCATAATTCCAGGCGTTCCGTTTTGCTATTTATTCAGCTTTTTCGAATTATGGATATCCAAGTATCCAAAAGAATAATGGATATCCAAAAATCGAATAATGGATATCCATAAATTCTGAATAAATAGCAAAACGACGCGCCTGGAATTATGGATATCCATAAATAACGAATACATAGCAAAACAGCGCCCCATACATTATGACATTTAAAGTATAAGTAACAACGATACATGTATTTATTTCTACAAATGACAAAATGTGTAAAAGTCATATATAAGAGAATAAATGAGGTCACTGCAATTGCGTTTCAATGATAAAGGTCACTTTGATTTTAAAATAATCTCATTCCGAATATTTACCGCATGAAGTGTTAGTTGCCGAGGTGAACCACTTGCCACTTGCGTCACATGCGACAATGACGTCACCACTTATAGTTGTTCCAACATCACACACGTATTTAGCGGATGTCGTTGAACCATCGGAGATTAGGGTAGATGTACCGGACGATACGGCGGGTAGAATATCACACCGAGCTAAACAAACAGAACTAACGAGTAACATGTCATGTTTAATTAAAGACTAGTTCAGTAATTGATAACGTTTTGTTTTCCCAGATGGTGCGTTGTGCCAATTTCATATTATTTGACCAGTACATTAGTTTATACAAATTTATTTTAGCTCGATTGCGAAACAAGTTATTTCAACTTATATAAATCACTCACGAGACCTCATTCCTGATGGAATCCATCTCCACGATGGAGAGAGAAGAGGCAACGTGGAATTTAAATGCCCTGCCTAAGGGCACAATCGTAACGGCTCCAGTGGGGCTCGAACTCCGGACCTTTCGCACCTGAAGCGAACGCACATCCACTGCGCTATCACGACTTCCACTACATATCACGACTGACCAGTACATACACCCTAAGTACTGAGAGTTGATGTTGCATGTGCCATTAGTGTAACAGTCCAAACCTAATTTCATAAGATAGCAAACGGACAAATAAATAATTTCATAAGATAGCAAACGGACAAATAAATAATTACTTTCATAGGAGGGTTTAATTAAATTATTATTTATTTTATACCAATAAATATTTGCAATTTTCTCAGCACTAATGTGCTGTGTTAACTGCAATCTGTGAATCAATTACTTAAATGCATTTCATGTGTTTCCTATTTCACTATTAGCATTAATAAATATCATAAAGAGAATATTATTTACAATTATTACTTAGATAAGAATTTAGCCTATTGTCTCTGTTATTTGCCTATCAATCACAATACTGTCTACCACCCAGGTTGATACGCTATGTTTTCTAGCAGGCTATAATGTTTTTTGGTTTGATAGGCTCGTGTCCGTATTTCATGAGCTCCTGAGAAAGTATCACATGCGCACTCAGTGCTAGTTTATTTACTTCCTGTAGCGTCTCTGTGTGTCAAATTTGACAGATAACAGATGCTTGTAGTTTCGTGTGTCTAATTTGTATCAAAGTAATAAAGACTTCATTACGTGACTAGTTTACAACTACATATTCAAAAATCATATCAAGACTATAATAATAATAATAATAATAATAATAATAATAAAGACATTATTTAACGAGAGTACTCATTTAACAAAAGTTAATCTACCATGAGGCCCTCAAGCTCAAGACGTTATTACGTGGATAGTAACTTGGTATTTGCCTGAGAACTAATGACACTAGCCTCGTAATAACCATAACAAGTGATCATACAACATAAAGGTGATGTCGTTGACATTGTTCCATCAGTCAGACATTGTGACGTCACATCTCCATCCATCGTAAAGCCTACGTCACACGAGTACGTTGCTAGAGTCACTGTACCATGTGTTGATAACACTACGCTACCGTTAGTAGGAGGGTTGGCAGCTGGACACCCGACTACAATTAATTAAATACCTGTTATTATGCAATTTAAAATTCAGACAAAATTCAAGCAACATCAGCAACATTTTCGATACATTTATGCAACTATATTTAATAAAATTGAATCTGTTTTCATAATCAAATGAGTTTGATATGACACTAATAAAGAGGTTTTTAGTTATTTAGAAGAATAGTGTGTGTGTGTGTTTTACGTTTATTTATCGTCGCTACCGGTTGCCCATATGAGCGACGCCTCCAGAAGAGATTAGTAATTTTAGAATGTTGAAGGATAGTGCAATAATACAGACATAGATCCAGTCCAGAGTCTCCTCTGGTTCTTTAAGTGCACAGCACTGACACGATCTGAAAGCCCGTTAATTGTATTAGGTTCAGACGTGGGATCGAACCTGAAATGGAAAATTAGTAAATGGGGTGAAATTAAATGGGCTGCTGTGACATACGAAGGATAAGAGGGATGGACCTGGAATACACACCCGGTAGTCGAATCATGCACAAACCCTCTGTGCAGCTATTATGTACGCCTTACCTGGGCGGTTAGGCATATGTACTTGTTGCTATTGCATGACAAACGATCGTATAAATGGTTTGTTAACCATATAAAATATGTGTGGAGAACAAATATTAAGGCCTACCGCAAACAGGGTCATTGTTTGACCAGCCGGTACTGTCGGATTGACATAATCTGGTATCCGTCCCTTGCATTGTAAACCCCAAGTCACAAGTGTAATGAGCTGTCGTCTTATCCACCGAAACCGTCAGCGTGCCGTTCCCGGGTGTCACCGGATTCATACAAACTGCATTACAGGAAATATAATTGTTATTGAATGGCATTACAAAACAAAAATACAATTTATGTCAAACAATTAATAACGATTTGATTGCGTATCCTTTCCGCTGTTCAGTATCGCTCTATCACGTCTTAGATACTTCCCTTGTTGTCCAGGTGTATTGTAACAAATAGCACCGTCACATCAGTATATCTCTAACTTTCATTTGACATCCAATACCTTGTACTATATGTTGTAGTGTTGTTCCCAACGAGCGTGGAAACGACCGAGCAATAGTATACAAGTGGAATGGCCCGGAGTTCGAGCCCCGCTGGAACCGTTACCATTGTGTCCTTAGGCAAGGCATTTAAATTCCCACATTACCTCTTCTCTCTCCCTCTGGGCGATGGATTCCATCAGAAATTATGTCTCGAGAGTGATTAATATAAGTTATAGGAATTTATTTCGAAATCGAGCTAAATAAATGTGTATAAATTAAGAGTATACAGCAGCTGTGGACGTAGTGCCGGTACTTACTGCAAGTAGGTGGCGTGGAATCCCAGGCACCACTAGCTGTGCACGTAGTTGTATTGTCGCCAAGGAGCATATACCCAATGGAACAATAATACACGGCCACTGTAGTGGTATTGTCCGTACTCAATGTAACGTTTCCGTTGTCTATTGTTGATAGTGCTAGACAGGACGCTGAAACAATTAATTGTTATGAACACATTAATATGTTGACACGTCAATGTTTCCTCGGGATTTGATGCTAGCATAATCTGTAAAGTGTCTCCAATTGTCGTTATATTTTCGCTAAAACCTTTGTATAGCTATGCAAATAGTAAATATCGGCAACCGGTAGCGACGTTAAATCAGTTTAAAAAACACCAAAAAAGCATTTTATTATGGAAATACTGACACAATCTATGATGATACAAACAATATAGTTATATATAAATAGAAACAAATTAAATTGATATATATGGTATGGGCTGTTGTCTCTGGTGGGGCCGTTGTTTTTGGTGTGGGCCGTTGTCTAATGTTGTTAAAACGTGTGGCCCAAACCAATTGTATTTTCATGCTATGTATTGTATCTTTATGTGTATGACATAAAATAAATTATGTACTATTGATTTGCAATAAAAAATGATTAAATATATATTTGCATAATTATCATAACTGGAAATTGGGTATAGGAAAGGTCTCTCATAAACGGTATATGTCAATTATACACATTGCAAGATACGCTTTGTATTATTTTCATATATATATACAGTCAAACCTGTCTTAAGCAGCCAGCCAAGGGAGTCAGAGAAAGTGGCTGCTTAGCACAGGTGGCTGCTTAATGGAGGTGACAACTAACACAGTATTTCACAGCCAAACTCGAACCACTTACTACATGTTGGAACGCTCCCTGTCCAGGTTTTATCAGTGTTGCATGTTCTTGTCCTATCGCCATTCAGAGTGCTCCCAGAGGCACAGGAATATGTAACAACCGACGTGGAACCCGTGCTGGTTACTGTGTACGATCCATTAGTTACTGAAGGTAATGCTTGACACTGGTCTGGAAATATTGGTATTAGTTATGACGTCATGACAGTATAATATCACGACGTATTAGTTATGACGTAATGACAGTATGATATCACGACGTAGTAGTTATGACGTCACGACAGCATGACATCACGACAGTGAGAGTTAATTTGGTTTGAATAATAGGACTACTTATTGCAAAACATAAATAACATATAGCATACAACAACTTACATAATATATTAGTCTATATACATTTATTTTAGCTATGTACTGGCTTTTGCAAGTGCTGAACAGGTTTTGCTACCGTTCTGACAAAAAAACAGCATAAACAGGTATTTGTCGGCAGAAATCCAACAATGGTATATGATTTTCTGTATTAACTATGTTGTGTATACTTTAGCGCGTGTTAATGAGGTACCTTATATATGTAAATTATGCACACTTTTCATTATATGTTCATAGTATGAAAGTATGTATACCACACGCTGGATAAGAGCCCGACCAAAGATTTGTATCTGTGTTGCATGTCAATGTCGAACTCCCGACGAGAACATAACTGGCATCACAAGTAAACATTGCCGTGAGAACTCCGTCCGCCATTAACACAGTACCGTATAGCGGACTGCTTGGAATCGGACACTCTGAAATATAAACGCAATCCGTATGGGTTCGAATCTGGCATTCGTTTTCTTTTTCTTGTTGCAGTACGTTTTCAAGTAACATATATACAAATAGCAGCGACATTTATCAACATGACACGTTCCTGGCTTTATGACAAGACAATTGGTATCCTTAATACAATAAACGTAAACTCGTGGAACCTCGGTCGTGTAATGGATACTGTGTACGCCCTGTGGCCGAGATGTTGTGAGTGTGAGACCCGTCATAACCACGGTGCTGGTGTCCTTAGACAATACACTGGAATCCTCACTTCTCTCTTTGTAATTTTGTGACGTCATTTGCGAATTCTTAAAACAATAACTAATGTTGCAATATTTAGATATTTTGTTTATGCTAGAATCGAAATGATAATTATATTTGCGATATATATAGTCGAATAAAACATGGTGTGCCGTTCTGAGTGCCGGAATTCACCACTCACTTAGAACTAACTAACCAAGTTTTATTCGCCATTAAATAACTGGACAAATAGTATTTTTAAATTGATACTAAATACTATAATGGTTCATACTGCACGACGGTTCACTATCGCTCCACATGCCGTCGTCCTGACATATTCTCGTAGCATCGCCGCTGAGCGTGTAGTTGTCCTCACAACTGTACGTTGCCGTGGTTACGGCACCATTGGTAGATGTGCTGACGCTGGCGCGATATGGAGCACTGAGCGGCGGACATGGAGCTGCATGGTGTAAGAATAATACAATACAGTATTAGTTGTTGTTATTGAGTTTGGCTTTCCGAGACTCCACCACAGTGCTGTCCGTTGTCCAGTGGTAGAGCGTCGGATTTGGAACCATAGACCCCCCGGGTTCGATACTCGGTCAGGGCATGTACGTGGTATCATATGAGCAAGGCATCTTACACACATTGCTTAGTACTGGTTAAGCGCTTAGGTCGCCTAAATCGACCCAGGAACACATGTCTAGGTCCACCCGCAAGGGGTTTGACATTAATGGAACACACATACACAGTTCAATGTACATTGTGCAGAACAATATTTGTTTTATAACTCAATTACATCGAAAGCAAATACACTTCAACGAAATGTCAACGACGAGCACAATCGCGTGTGTACATGCACACTACTTGCAATTGAACAATTATTTGTATACATAACAGTCATCGTCGGTTGTATTAACTACTCACAGTAAAATCGATATGTTGTATCAGCTTCATTGTATTATAGACTCACAGTAAAATCGATATGTTGTATCAGCTTCATTGTATTATAGACTCACAGTAAAATCGATATGTTGTATCAGCTTCATTGTATTATAGACTCACAGTAAAATCGATATGTGGTACAAGGTTCATTGTATCAACTATTCGCAGTAAGACTGATATGCGGTCTCAGGTTCATTGTATTAATTATTCGCAATACCATCGATATGCGGTCTCAGGTTCATTGTATTAATTATTCGCAATACCACCGATATGCGGTCTCAGGTTCATTGTATTAATTATTCGCAATACCACCGATATGCGGTCTCAGGTTCATTGTATCAACTATTCGCAATACCACCGATATGCGGTCTCAGGTTCTTTGTATCAACTATTCGCAATACCACCGATATGTGATCTCATGTTGCTTGGAGTGTCTAGGGAAGGGTGGTAACTAATGTTGTTAAAACGTGTGGCGCGACCCATTTGCTTCAACATTTATTTACAATGCATGTGCAAAACAATGAAATGAATCGCATATACTATGCATAATTATACAAGTGTGTTCATTTGTTTTGTTCTGTACATTGTATATATAGAATGAATGCAATATAATATGATTAAGCTAGGCGTGGTTAGGTTAGGTAGTATGTTTTAAAAAGTACTTACGACATGGAGCTGAAATGGAAATAGAAGTAATTGATTAAATGGCATTGTATTAATTTATTTAGTTTATAAAAAAATATTTTAGCTGGATTGTGAAACAAGTACAACTTACATTAATCACTTTCGATACTCCATTCCTGATGTAATCCATCGCTACGAGGGAGAAAAGAGACAACTTAATGAATGTGGAATTTAAATGCATTGCCTAAGGGCACAACCGTAACGGCTCCAGCGGGACTCGAACTCCGGGCCTTTCGCACCTTTCGGACTTCCACGAATTAGTAATTAATTCGTACTACTATATATGTGGGCATGCTAAATATAGGTATTCTAAAAAACATATGTAGGGGCGAGTTTCGTTTTTAATACTTGCAACGTTAAAGCGACATTACATCGCAAAAAGCAAATAAAATGCATTTGTTCACGTATAAATGCATTGCTATACTACACATTCTTCTGAATACATCCGAACACTAACATTGAATGAATAAACAGTATTTTTTTTGGTATACAAACTTTCAAAAGTGAAAGTAGGATTTCATATAACGGTCATCCCCGCGCTCCTGAATTGGGGTGTGGTTGTCATTGTAGTCAATACTAAACACGATACTTTCGATTAGAAATAATTTAACTAAGATTAGTCTACAAATAAATATGCATAGGCTCACATGTGAGATATCACGGTCAATATGTACCATACCTCGTGTTATTCAGTAGAAACGCATTGTATTACGTATGAATGTCGACCCTATTTACATTATTTTGTTATGTCAACAAACAACGTATACGACGTTTATTTGTTGAAATACTAAATTTTTGAGGCAAATATTTGGATAAAAATAATTTGCGTTTTCACCGATGTAGTGTCGCTTTAATAAGACATGCTAAAATGAATTACGCATTCATAAGTCCTTCGCTAGTGTGAGTTACTAAGCGGGTGGAATTTGATATAACAACTTTTGAATCTCCCACCATTGACAAGACAATCGTAAAATATCGGAAACGATCGGTGATACTTGTTTGCACACGGTGCGCTATTTTTTGAACTTATTAAAATTAAATGAAGACACAGTCGAATACACATGCACACTACATAGTATAATGAAAATATAATGATACGCTAAATGTACATATATAACACAACACAACACTTAACCGTGTAGCTGGTACACATACCTCCACTCATAGTCAGGCTCCAAACAGCTCCAACGGTTGTACCCGAATTATCCGTCGGCACTTCCGTCGGCGATTGGTCTGCTTTGCAATGTTGCGGTGTTACAGATAAGGATGTGCCGTCAGCATTGATTCCCTATAACAGTTATGATTGCACGTGTACAACAGAAATGTGCTGGAAGTGATAGTCTATACAAATTAATTTTAGTTCGATTGCGAAACAGTTCTTATAACATTAGTTTAATCGCTCACGAGATCTCATTACTGAAGGAATCCATGAGAGAGAAAGAGAGTGGGGAGAAAGAGGTAGAAGAGAGATAGAGATGGAGAAGAGAGAGAGAGAAGAGAGAGAAGACAGAGAGAGAAAGAGAGAAGAGAGAAAAAGAGAGAGAAGAGAGAGAGAAGAGAGAGAGAGAGGAGAGAGAGAGAAGAGAGAGAGAGAAGAGAGAGAGAGAGAGAGAGAGAGGGGGAGAAGAGAGAGAGAGATAGAGAGGGATAGAAGAGAACAAGAGAAGAGAGAGGAGAAGATAGAGGGAGACGAGAGAGAGAGAAGAGGGAGATAGAGGGAGACCAGAGAAAGAGGGGTGAAGAGAGAGAGATAGAGAGGGAGAGAGAGGAAGAGAGAGAGAGGAAAGAGAGATAGAGAGAGAGAGATATAGAGAGAGGGAGAGAGGAGAGAGGAGAAAGAAGACGAGAGGAGAAGAGAGAGTGATAGAGATTGAAGAGAGAGGAGAAAGAGAGAGGGAGAGACAGAAGAAAGAGAGCTAGAGAGAGAAAGATAGCGAGAGAAAGAGAGAGGAGAAGAAGAGAGAGGGAGAGAGACGAAGAAGAAGAAGAGAGGAGAAGAAGGAAAGAAGAGAGAGGGAGGAGAGAGAAGAAGAAGAGAGAGAGACGAGATAATAGAGAGAGGAGAGAGAGAGGAAGAGAGAGAAGAGAGATAGGAGAGATAGAGGGAGAGAGAAGAGAGAGAGGAGAGGGCGAGAGAAGAGAGAGAGAGAGAGGGGAGAGACAAGAGAGAGGGGGAGAGAAGGGAGAGAGAGAGAAGAGAGAGGGGAGATATATGGAGGCGTCCCGCAGAGGAAAGTGATAGGTTGTAGATGATATCCGTATAATTATACTATTAAAACCTGGTATTTGTATATCATATGTTGGTTTAAACATATGTATTCATTCATAATGTACAGTATATATCTATTGTATACAGAATGAAAATGGATTTAATCTCATATCTTTATTGTCAGTGTCGTGTATATTTATATGTAAACTTTATTAATTTTACAGCGATCGTGAAACAAGCTTCATCAACTTATATTAATCACTCTCGTTGGCGCGGATGAAAGCGTATATCGGTTGTCATTCGTGTGGGAGGAAACCGGAGTACCCGTAGACAAACCCACCAGTCCGATCTGGCGACCAACGTAGCATCTCACATACCCGTAGACAAACCCACCAGTTCGATCTGGCGACCAACGTACCATCTCACATACCCGTAGACAAACCCACCTGTCCGATCTGGCGACCAACGTACCATCTCACATACCCGTAGACAAACCCACCAGTCCGATCTGGCGACCAACGTACCATCTCACATACTTCCAGACCTGGTGATCGAACATTGGTGAGAAGCGAGCGTGCTAACAACTGCGCTAATCGGACAGTTGTCCTGTACTGATGCATTGCGCATCATCGAACTGTATGTGCAGCTTCCGGTGCTATTTTAAGAATCGTGAGTCATGTTGTGTGTTTTAGTGTTATATTGAAGCCTAATAAAATGATATATATATACAAGCATACCACACAGGCGAACTGGTAGGTAAGTGTACCGTCAATTGGACTTGTTTGTTCGCCATTGTAGAGACTAACAAATGTGTCAGAACCGACGACGACGACATCAACACACGATACTGTAGATGCACCTGGGACATATATCATAATTAAATATAATTAGATCTTAATTGTGATTTTATATTTAATGTGCAAATAGATGTTATCGAAATAAAATCAATATATCAAAATATTAAATTTACATGTATAAATAGTAACCGACGTAGATCTAGTATACACGGTGGATACAACTTGTCGATAATAACATTATGTTATCTATTTATTCAGACGCATATCTCTACAATCTACTCCTTTCTCTATAGTCTACACATATCTCTACAATCTACACATTTCTCTATTTTCTACACATATCTCTATGGTCTACACATATCTCTATGGTCTACACATATCTCTATGGTCTACACATATCTCTATAGTCTACGCACATCTTAATTGTCTACACATTTCTCTATAGTCTACACATTTCTTTATTGTCTACACATTTCTCTATAGTATACACATATCTCTATAGTCAACACATATCTCTATAGTCAGCACATACCTCTATAGTCAATACATATCTCTATAGTCAGCACATACCTCTATAGTCAACACATATCTCTATAGTCAACACATACCTCTATAGTCAACACATATCTCTATAGTCAGCACATACCTCTATAGTCAATACATATCTCTATAGTCAGTACATACCTCTATAGTCAATACATATCTCTATAGTCAACACATACCTCTATAGTCAACACATATCTCTATAGTCAACACATACCTCTATATTCAATACGTACCTCTATAGTCAATACATATCTCTATAGTCAACACATACCTCTATAGTCAATGCATATCTCTATTGTCAACACATATCTCTATAGTCAACCCTAACTCTATAATATACACATATCTCTATAGTCAACACATATCTCTATTGTAAACACATACCTCTATAGTCAATACATATCTCTATGGTCAACACATACCTCTATAGTCAACACATATCTCTTTAGTCAATACATATCTCTATAGTCAATACATATCTCTATAGTCAATACATATCTCTATAGTCAACACATATCTCTATAGTCAACACATATCTCTATAGTCTACACATATATCTATTGTCTACACATATCTCTATAGTCTACACATATCTCTATGGTCTACACATATCTCTTTGGTCTACACATATCTCTATAGTCTACACATATATATATAGTCTACACATATCTCTATAGTCAACACATATCTCTCTGGTCAACACATATCTCTATAGTCAACACATATCTCTATAGTCTACACATATCTCTATAGTCAACACATACCTCTATAGTCAATACATATCTCTATAGTCAACACATACCTCTATAGTCAATACATATCTCTATAGTCAACACATACCTATATAGTCAACACATATCTCTTTAGTCAATGCATATCTCTATAGTCAATACATATCTCTATAGTCAATACATATCTCTATAGTCAGCACATATCTCTATAGTCAACACATATCTCTATTGTCAATACATATCTCTATGGTCAACACATATCTCTATAGTCAACACATATCTCTATTGTCAACACATTTCTCTATTGTCTACACATATCTCTATAGTCTACGCATTTCTCTATAGTCTACGCATATCTCCATTGTCTACACATTTCTCTATAGTCTACACATATCTCTATAGTCTACACATATCTCTATAGTCAACACATATCTCTATTGTCTGCTCATGCCTCTATAATCTACACACATCTCTATAATATACATATATCTCGACGTTCTTGACATATACTATGCAAATGGGGACCGTTGTGCGATTTCCAACATCAGCATATTGAACATCAAATGTTCAGTTGTGGTATTGTGCATGTTTAACTATATCTAAATATGTAAACACATGTGCAATACTCCAGAGTGCGCATGTCTATCTATATATCTAAATATGTAATAACATGTACAATACTCCAGAGTGCGCATGTCTGTCTATATATCTAAATATGTAAACGCATGTGCAATACTCCAGAGTGCGCATGTCTGTTTATATCTAAATATGTAAAACCATGCCAATACTCCAGAGTGCACATGTCTGTCTATATTTAAATATGTAAAAACATTAGCAATACTCCAACAATACTCCAGAGTGCGCATGTCTGTCTATATATCTAAATATGTAAACGCATGTGCAATACTCCAGAGTGCGCATGTCTGTTTATATCTAAATATGTAAAACCATGCCAATACTCCAGAGTGCGCATGTCTGTCTATATCTAAATATGTAAAAACATTAGCAATACTCCAGTTTGTAGGTGTTTATTTTGACGGCGTGAATATCTTCATGCAACATATTGGTGTAAAGGACGATTTTTTTGTTATATAAGGCTGGACATCACACGGCCGTAATATGTCCAGATCAGCCTGTTCGTATGATTTAATAGATCTCGTAATAGCATATGTCACATCTATATACATGTATTCCTTGTAGCAGAGTTTATTCATTTATAGTGTTTTTATCTGATAAAATCGACAGAACGTACTGGAATATAACGGGTAAGTTGAACATGCCGGTGTATTCTGGAGCGTGATTTGGGTAACGTCAGAACACATGTTTAAGCTTCCCTCGTCTGTTACAGGGTCACATGTCACTGCGCCGTCGGTCTGGGTGTATCTAAACGTGTAGTCTGCAAGAAGGCTGTATGGGCACGTGACTGCTGCAGAAACCGCATTTGCTAAAGGGTATATATGTCAACATTTGATAAATAGTCAGGTCAAAATACAGTTTATCCCCCAACAAATTGCTATAAAAGGTTTCTCAACTGATTCGTGGTAGGGTTTAGTGTACTTTTTAACATACTAAAAGTTTACGAAAGTAAAAGGGAAATTCAATATAAAGGCAAAACATATACATGTATTTCTAGATTATTTAGTTTTGTTATTAAGGAATTTGGAGTTTGATAATCCGTGTTTTAATATTTCCAAGAATATCGGACTTGTGGCATACATTATATTAATTTGCAGCAAATAATTTGATTTGATACTATTTTATTGCTCTATATAGATGTATATATCAATAACAATCGTATAACCGATACATAATTAGCAAATGGGTTGGGCCACAAGTTCTGACAACATTAGTGATTGGCCCTCCCTCCCCATAAGCAAATAGTATACTAGTAATATAACTATATATCTATGTAAAATCATTAATTTAGTTTAGTTAATCTAATACACTGCGTAGCATGAACATGCAGATGGTTTGGGCCACACGTTTTAACAACATTATATATCGACCCGCACCAGTAAATCATTAGACATAATCGGGAACTCGGAATTTTGACATTAGGTTCCATAGAGTACTATTTCAGTACTGTAAGCCTGTTGAATATTGAGAATATAATATAAGCACGACTTGTACCGCCTGTAGATAGCATGTACGAGACACGTGTAGACAATACATACATGAAAAAGAACATAAACCTTAAAAATCAAGTGTCGAAATTTGCTAATATACTCACAAATCATTTTCCGATGATCGATCAATTATCGCATTGATAAATTACACAATATCACAGCTATCATCTTATTCAAGCATTCATAATCAGAATTTACAGACGCTCCATGATATAATACAATTCATCAAGCGCTTTAATTCTTGATAATACATACACTTATAACAGTCCATATATCCGTGATTTCTGCAAATAATGCTAACGTCTACAAGAAAATCACAATCATTTTTTTAATTTAAGTTTATTTAACGTCGCTACCGGTTTCACATTTGAGCGACGGGCAGTTTACCTAACAACACCTTTCCTGTGCAGGCTCCAGCGGTTAACCAGTATTTGGTGCACCAACCTCCGTAAGAATCTACTAACTTTTTCAGAAAAATGAGACACGGTCTGAGGAGTTCACAATCATTAGAACGAAATAAAACTTATATAGTTATTTTCGCCAACTCTATACAAATGATATGATTTGGAGTTGCGCTCTCCACCACGTGTTCAGGTTGTGCGGCGCCATACATTGTTATCACAACAAAAACAAAATATGAAGGTAATTTGACAAATAGATACCAGTTTTAATCATTACTTGGAAGTCAGCACCAGTTGATTGGCTCTGGCAGAGTGTTTGTATATCTGTCAACGTGTCTCTAGTATCGATAAAAACACGCTCATATGATAGTGTATTCTGGATTGCTGAAATATGCATACAAGCATCAACGTAAGTCATCGCAAATCATAGTTTCCTATGTTCTTGTCAATGATCTATTTTGATTTCTTCTTCTATTCTGTTACATTATGTCTATTGTAGCTTCAAGCAATTTCGTTATTGATCACTTGCACATGATGCGATGCAGTAGACACACACGTAGACAGTATATGCCGTAATGACGTCTGTATTTACAATAATACATTCATACCACTCATTATGTCTGGTACGTCATTGCGTATTACCATTGCAACGCACAATGATACACACATACAACTCACGGACCTTGCTTCGACCTCGCGTATTACATTTGTAATGTACAATGATACACACATGCCCCTCAAGGACCTTGCTTCGACCTCGCGTATTACCATTGCAACGCATAATAATACACACATGCCTCTCACGGACCTTGCTTCGACCTCGCGTATTACCATTGCAACGCATAATAATACACACATGCCCCTCACGGACCTTGCTTCGACCTCGCGTATTACCATTGCAACGCATAATAATACACACATGCAACTCACGGACCTTGCTTCGTCTTCGAGTATTACTATTGTAACGTACAGTAAAACACAAATGCCACTCACGGCGCCGGCTTCGTCCTCGAGTATTACTATTGCAATGTACTTACGTCCCGTCTGGTAAAATCTGTATGAATATTCCGTTATTTTCTCAAGTTTGATACATCTGTATGCTGTGAATTGCTCCGTTACAAACTGTACAAATGTTTCAGTAGTCCTGAAGCAAACCAAGATGTGAAGGTAGCATACCCAGGTTGTAATGTGAAGGTAGTATACCCAGGTTGTAATGTGAAGGTAACATATCCAGGTTGTAATGTGAAGGTAACATATCCAGGTTGTAATGTGAAGGTAGCATACCCAGGTTGTAATGTGAAGGTAGCATACCCAGGTTGTAATGTGAAGGTAGCATACCCAGGTTGTAATGTGAAGGTAAGATACCCAGGTTGTAATGTGAAGGTAGCATACCCAGGTTGTAATGTGAAGGTAAATACCCAGGTTGTAATGTGAAGGTAGAATACCCAGGTTGTAATGTGAAGGTAACATACCCAGGTTGTAATGTGAAGGTAACATACCCAGGTTGTAATGTGAAGGTAGAATACCCAGGTTGTAATATGAAGGTAGCATACCCATATTGTAATGTGAAGGTAGCATACCCAGGTTGTAATGTGAAGGTAGCATACCCATATTGTAATGTGAAGGTAGAATACCCAGGTTGTAATGTGAAGGTAGAATAACCAGGTTGTAATGTGAAGGTAGAATACCCATATTGTAATGTGAAGGTAGAATACCCAGGTTGTAATGTGAAGGTAGAATACCCAGGTTGTAATGTGAAGGTAGCATACCCATATTGTAATGTGAAGGTAGAATACCCAGGTTGTAATGTGAAGGTAGCATACCCATATTGTAATGTGAAGGTAGCATACCCATATTGTAATGTGAAGGTAGCATACCCAGGTTGTAATGTGAAGGTAGCATACCCATATTGTAATGTGAAGGTAGAATACCCAGGTTGTAATGTGAAGGTAGCATACCCATATTGTAATGTGAAGGTAGAATACCCAGGTTGTAATGTGAAGGTAGCATACCCAGGTTGTAATGTGAAGGTAGCATACCCATATTGTAATGTGAAGGTAGCATACCCAGGTTGTAATGTGAAGGTAGAATACCCAGGTTGTAATGTGAAGGTAGAATACCCAGGTTGTAATGTGAAGGTAACATACCCAGGTTGTAATGTGAAGGTAACATACCCAGGTTGTAATGTGAAGGTAAAATACCCAGGTTTTAATGTGAAGGTAACATACCCAGGTTGTAATGTGAAGGTAGAATACCCAGGTTGTAATGTGAAGGAAACATACCCAGGTTGTAATGTGAAGGTAGAATTCCCAGGTTGTAATGTGAAGGTAGTATACCCAGGTTGTAATGTGAAGGTAGTATACCCAGGTTGTAATGTGAAGGTAGTATACCCAGGTTGTAATGTGAAGGTAGAATACCCAGGTTGTAATGTGAAGGTAGTATACCCAGGTTGTAATGTGAAGGTAGTATACCCAGGTTGTAATGTGAAGGTAGAATACCCAGGTTGTAATGTGAAGGTAGTATACCCATATTGTAATGTGAAGGTTGCATACCCATATTGTAATGTGAAGGTAGAATACCCAGGTTGTAATGTGAAGGTAGAATACCCAGGTTGTAATGTGAAGGTAGAATACCCATATTGTAATGTGAAGGTAGAATACCCAGGTTGTAATGTGAAGGTAGAATACCCAGGTTGTAATGTGAAGGTAGAATACCCAGGTTGTAATGTGAAGGTAGAATACCCATATTGTAATGTGAAGGTAGAATACCCATATTGTAATGTGAAGGTAGAATACCCAGGTTGTAATGTGAAGGTAGAATACCCAGGTTGTAATGTGAAGGTAGAATACCCAGGTTGTAATGTGAAGGTAGAATACCCAGGTTGTAATATGAAGGTAGAATACCCAGGTTGTAATGTGAAGGTAACATACCCAGGTTGTAATGTGAAGGTAACATACCCAGGTTGTAATGTGAAGGTAACATACCCAGGTTTTAATGTGAAGGTAACATACCCAGGTTGTAATGTGAAGGTAGAATACCCAGGTTGTAATGTGAAGGAAACATACCCAGGTTGTAATGTGAAGGTAGAATTCCCAGGTTGTAATGTGAAGGTAGTATACCCAGGTTGTAATGTGAAGGTAGTATACCCAGGTTGTAATGTGAAGGTAGTATACCCATGTTGTAATGTGAAGGTTGAATACCCAGGTTGTAATGTGAAGGTAGTATACCCAGGTTGTAATGTGAATGTAGTATACCCATGTTGTAATGTGAAGGTAGAATACCCAGGTTGTAATGTGAAGGTAGTATACCCAGGTTGTAATGTGAAGGTTGTATACCCATGTTGTAATGTGAAGGTAGTATACCCAGGTTGTAATGTGAAGGTAGTATACCCAGGTTGTAATGTGAAGGTAGTATACCCAGGTTGTAATGTGAAGGTAGTATACCCAGGTTGTAATGTGAAGGTAGTATACCCAGGTTGTAATGTGAAGGTAGTATACCCAGGTTGTAATGTGAAGGTAGTATACCCAGGTTGTAATGTGAAGGTAGCATACCCAGGTTGTAATGTGAAGGTAGCATACCCAGGTTGTAATGTGAAGGTAGCATACCCAGGTTGTAATGTGAAGGTAGCATACCCAGGTTGTAATGTGAAGGTAGCATACCCAGGTTGTAATGTGAAGGTAGCATACCCAGGTTGTAATGTGAAGGTAGCATACCCAGGTTGTAATGTGAAGGTAGAATACCCAGGTTGTAATGTGAAGGTAGAATACCCAGGTTGTAATGTGAAGGTAGAATACCCAGGTTGTAATGTGAAGGTAGAATACCCAGGTTGTAATGTGAAGGTAGAATACCCAGGTTGTAATGTGAAGGTAGAATACCCAGGTTGTAATGTGAAGGTAGAATACCCAGGTTGTAATGTGAAGGTAGAATACCCAGGTTGTAATGTGAAGGTAGCATACCCAGGTTGTAATGTGAAGGTAGAATACCCAGGTTGTAATGTGAAGGTAGAATACCCAGGTTGTAATGTGAAGGTAGAATACCCAGGTTGTAATGTGAAGGTAGAATACCCAGGTTGTAATGTGAAGGTAGAATACCCAGGTTGTAATGTGAAGGTAGAATACCCAGGTTGTAATGTGAAGGTAGAATACCCAGGTTGTAATGTGAAGGTAGAATACCCAGGTTGTAATGTGAAGGTAGAATACCCAGGTTGTAATGTGAAGGTAGAATACCCAGGTTTTAATGTGAAGGTAGAATACCCAGGTTGTAATGTGAAGGTAGCATACCCAGGTTGTAATGAGAAGATAGAATACCCAGGTTGTAATGTGAAGGTAGTATACCCAGGTTGTAATGTGAAGGTAGAATACCCAGGTTGTAATATGAAGGTAGAATACCCAGGTTGTAATGTGAAGGTAGTATACCCAGGTTGTAATGTGAAGGTAGAATACCCAGGTTGTAATGTGAAGGTAGAATACCCAGGTTGTAATGTGAAGGTAACATACCCAGGTTGTAATGTGAAGGTAGCATACCCAGGTTGTAATGTGATGGTAGAATACCCAGGTTGTAATGTGAAGGTAGAATACCCAGGTTGTAATGTGAAGGTAGAATACCCAGGTTGTAATGTGAAGGTAGAATACCCAGGATGTAATGTGAAGGTAGTATACCCAGGTTGTAATGTGAAGGTAGAATACCCAGGTTGTAATGTGAAGGTAGCATACCCAGGTTGTAATGTGAAGGTAGAATACCCAGGTTGTAATGTGAAGGTAGAATACCCAGGTTGTAATGTGAAGGTAGTATACCCAGGTTGTAATGTGAAGGTAGAATACCCAGGTTGTAATGTGAAGGTAGAATACCCAGGTTGTAATGTGAAGGTAGTATACCCAGGTTGTAATGTGAAGGTAGAATACCCAGGTTGTAATGTGAAGGTAGTATTCCCAGGTTGTAATGTGAAGGTAGTATACCCAGGTTGTAATGTGAAGGTAGAATACCCAGGTTGTAATGTGAAGGTAGAATACCCAGGTTGTAATGTGAAGGTAGTATACCCAGGTTGTAATGTGAAGGTAGTATACCCAGGTTGTAATGTGAAGGTAGAATACCCAGGTTGTAATGTGAAGGTAGTATACCCAGGTTGTAATGTGAAGGTAGTATACCCAGGTTGTAATGTGAAGGTAGAATACCCAGGTTGTAATGTGAAGGTAGAATACCCAGGTTGTAATGTGAAGGTAGTATACCCAGGTTGTAATGTGAAGGTAGAATACCCAGGTTGTAATGTGAAGGTAGAATACCCAGGTTGTAATGTGAAGGTAGAATACCCAGGTTGTAATGTGAAGGTAGAATACCCAGGTTGTAATGTGAAGGTAGAATACCCAGGTTGTAATGTGAAGGTAGTATACCCAGGTTGTAATGTGAAGGTAGAATACCCAGGTTGTAATGTGAAGGTAGAATACCCAGGTTGTAATGTGAAGGTAGAATACCCAGGTTGTAATGTGAAGGTAGTATACCCAGGTTGTAATGTGAATACTTTATACAAGCATAACCAGAATACATTTTACTAACTTTGCAGATGTGGACAATAGTGTAGTATTAAGAATAAATGATTTTGTGGCAATTTTACTATAAGTTCCCTATACATGTCTATTGTAAAACTATATCCATACATCATAGGTAAATAGGCATTATCAAGGGGAGTAATCGTACAATTAATCGTGTGATTAAAAAATATATTTCAGAAAAACAACATAATTTAAAACAAGGAAAATAAAATACAAGCAGGTATGTATTTACATAATCAGCAGCTATATACCATATACGTATATATATTTCAATTCCTTTAACTCTTTCAGCGCCGCATAAATTAAGAGCATGCGCAAACAACATAGATCCATATTAGCCACGGCGTAACGCCGCGTCTGATCAGTATCTATGTTGTTTGCTATTTGGGCATGTGCTTCAGCTTCACTGTCTGAATAGCAATCAGCATATAGCCTGATCAGACGGCATGTTCTGTTCTATCTGATCGGGTTCTCCGCTTCTTGCAAATGTGCTATTATGCGACATTGGCAGTGAAAGAGTTAAGACACTAGAAAAGCAATTTTTATGTATGAGGTAAATACCAACTTCATTGCTAGATATTGTCCACTCGTGTTGTACGTAACACACTCCCAATGATCGAGCACTTGCACGGATGATGCAGTTTGGTCATTCACATTAAAGGGCCACCCAGACATCGTGGTAGCGGTGAACACCATCTCCCCTTTTAAGCTGTCTGTCCACGTACTGCTGACAAAATATGCCGGCCAAGTACATGCTGCATCTACAGCGTCAATGTGAAGAAAAATATGACAATCAAGAAAGCACGTGTTTAGTATTTATAAACAAATTACTAGGTAGGATATGCAGTATATATGCTAGAACTGTCCGATTAGTGCAGTTGTTAGCGAGCTCGCTTCTCACTAATGCAACCCGGGTTCGATGCTCGGACCGGGAAGTATGTTAGATGGTACGTTGGTCGGTATATCGGACAGGTGGGTTTTCTCCGGGTACTACGGTTTCCACCCACACGAATGACCACATTTACGCTTTCATCCGAGCCAACGAGAGTGATTAATATAAGTTGTTAGAACTTGCTTCGCAATCATTGTAAAATAAATAACGATTAATTAACAATTTTTGTAATTAATTTATACAATATGAGAATGAAATATTACTACAGTATCTATGAATATGTATTTTCACATTCAGTTAGCTATAGTGACTGCACCTGTGTTATTCTATGTTCTGTATACTAGTATTATCCGAATTTAAATATATTTTATTTCCCAAAGTACAGTTTGTATAATTCATATAATACACATATGTATTTACTTATATAATTCCCTCTCTGTACACTATCTTAAAGCAGCAAGTAAGCGTGAAATTATCAGCGCTGAGAGTCAAATTTACAATTTCCTTATTATCAATGATTCAGATACTGCTATGAAACATGTACCTTACCTGTAAGTGCTTGGGTTGTCCATATGTACACCAGGGCAGTAAAACACAAGCTCATGTCTTAAGAACCAAGAACTATTGTGTATGTAATGCTAATTTTATTTCTAACAATTCCATTTCTAGTAACTAACTTCGCACACTGATTTAGACAACATGTTTAATTGTTATGGCTTTAATTACAAAACAGAAATATTAAACAAAAGAAATGGCAACCGTGACAGTTAAGCTGAATACATAGATAGCTACTGAATACATAGATATACACTGAGCAGTTTACACGAGTACAAATGTTTTCTCCATTCTTGTTTTTTCAAAATTCAAAAACTAATTTAAAGAACTAGACTAATATAGATCGGTACCATTGATGCAATACAATACAATACTTAGAGGTTATTAAACCGCGGCGGTGGGTCATTTGTGTATATTGGCGCACCCTATGGAGATATTGGCCTGATAGGCCTGTTAGGTCCGAGAGCCAATATCGGATAGGTGCGCCAATATCCACAAATGGCCCACCGCAGCCGTTTAATAACTTCTTTATTGCATACATAGCCGTATGTTTCTTCTGCTGTTAAATGCTTATTTCGCTCAGCCATTTTACCGTCAAGAGACAACAATCTGTCAGACAACGACTTTAGTGTTGCTTCGGCGGCCATGTTTACACAATGTAGTTACTATGTTGTTGCTACCTGTGACACGTGCTCGTGATTCGTTCTCGGCGCGTGCCGGGCCAATATCGAATATTGGCCTGGCAGAGCCGAACATTGAAATATATTGCCCGCATCGACCAGATATTTTGCTTTTCTACCATTAAATTTGTTACTATTTATAGTAACGTATGCAATAAAATATAATACAACACAATACAATACACTACAATATAATACAATACAATGCAATACAATACAATATAATACAATATAATACAACACAATACAATACAATATAGTATGGTGCATACAAGGCATATTGCATCAATACATGAGGTAAAGCTGCGAAACAGTTAGTTGATCATAGATCTGAACATAATATGGAGGGTGAGATGGGAGGTTGGCAACAAGGGAGCATGATATGGGAGATTGACAACAAGGGAGGATGAGATGGGAGGTTGACAACAAGGGAGGATGGAATGGGAGGTTGACAACAAGGGAGAATGAGATGGGAGATTGACAACAAGGGAGGATGAGATGGGAGATTGACAACAAGGTAGGATGAGATGGGAGATTGACAACAAGGGAGCATGATATGGGAGATTGACAACAATGGAGGATGAGATGGGAGGTTGACAACAAGAGAGGATGGAATGGGAGGTTGACAACAAGGGAGGATGAGATGGGATATTGACAACAAGGGAGGGTGAGATGGGAGGTTGACAACAAGGGAGGATGGAATGGGAGATTGACAACAATGGAGGATGAGATGGGAGATTGACATCAAGGGAGGATGAGATGGGAGGTTGACAACATGGGAGGATGAGATGGGAGATTTACAACAAGGGAGGCTGAGATGGGAGATTTACAGCAAGGGAGGCTGAGATGGGAGATTGACAAGGGATATGAGATGGGAGATTGACAAGGGAGGATGAGATACGTGTTTGACAACAAGGGAGGATGAGATACGTGTTTGACAACAGGGGAGGCTACTAGTGATATAATCACTACACGTGTGACTACTCGGAATTCCATATACATGTACAACATGCATGTGACTGTATGCTGGTCTTCCCAAACACTGATTGTTTCTGGATACCAGAGCTTGATTTATATGTGTTACCATATGAAGAAAATAAGGTTTATTCTAGCTGTTCTTCAACCAAATGTATCAAAGACACAAATCATCAAACAAGAAATTATTTGCCGACCATATAACCATAAGCCTGCAAGCATTATATGCTGACATAGATGAATTTCTTTCAAAAATGATTTATAAAATATTAAAAAATATCAGTTTGGCCTGTAGATTTATAGTCACCTCCGCCGAGGCATGTGGGCGACTGGTTTCTTAATTGGTTATCTTTCTATGATGCTTTAGTAGACATCCCGATGAATGAGGCCTCTTCTTCCTCTGGTCCAGTATGACAAGTCCTGTGTGAGCCTTCTTTCGAAAACATTGTCCTTTGTAGGGCCACCCTCCTCACTGTTGGTCATCAAAGCAGAATATAAACGGATCTGACAGTTAGACATATGGCCGTCTCGGTCACTCCAGGGTATGTCCATACCTCCACCACCTCCGATGGTGGTCGGCGATGGTGAAGCGTGTTTCCCTTGTTGCAAGTTTGACGGCCAGAAGATTCCAGTATCCTACGCTGCTGCTGCGAGATGTGCCCCGACTGCGACTAGCAGGCGAGGAGATCAGGCCGGGTTCAGTTTGGCTTAACCAATACAACAAATATAAGAACTATATCCTGCATATGGTTTACTACTTAAGCACTTCTCTAAAATAAAGAGTGAAACATAAAATAAGTCTTTTATTCAGAAATGAACCACCAGAAACTGTCTTAGCCATATAGCCGTAAACCGTCATATATTTGGCCTGCTAGAAATAACTCGTCATTTATTATTATTATTATTATTGTGTTCCGGTATCTACAGTTACTGGCTTACGCATTCCAGAACTGCCTTAGTTGGATAACCGACTCGTCGTATGACAAACGCATCAATTGTCCAGTGGTTAACACGTTGGACTTGTAATCCAGGGATCGCAGGTTCGATCCCTACATGTGACCCTAATAAAATTAACAGTCTTTCAGGTGGGACTTTAAACCGAGGTATCGTCTCCGTGCTATATATCCTACACGTAAAAAGAACCAAAGGAGACTCTGGAATGGGTCTCTGTCTGTATCATTGCACTATCCCCCAAAAATCTAAAATGACTAATCCCTTCAGAAGGCGTCGCTCATATGAGCAACCGGTAGCGACGATACATAAACGTAAAACAAACACACAACTAAATAATTTAGACAATTGACTATTATTCTCTCGTTAATTCTTCACAAACAAGTATATACAAAATCTGCATTCCCTTTCCTTTGTCATTCATATTTTTAAACAATTACTATTTACAAATCTGATCGACCGTAATATATATACAGTACTCTAAAACAATGGCGGACAGAGAATCGATTTTACTATGTCCGAACCTATCCGAATGACGCATTCAGGCATGACTTACAGAAGAATGAAGAATTCGTACTTAGGATTATTAGGAATAAACAATGCATTTTATAACTAAAATAAAATGGAAATTAAGATTAATATATTTGTACTAATTAGTATATTTCAACAGCTTTTAATAAATCAAGGTAAGTTATATGTATGTATTGTTATTATTAACTTTCTAAATAAAATAAAAATTGATTATGTTTATAGTTTAAACTTGATTTATTTTACAACGATTGCGAAACAAGCTTTAACAACTTATATTAATCACTCTCATTGGCTCGTTGGCTCGGATGAAAGCGTATATGTGGCCATTCGCTTGGGAGGAAACCGGAACTCCCCCCGGAGAAAACCCACCTGTCCGATCTGACGACCACCGCACTGTATTAGTTAAAACTATTTAACTTCATTTTAACTTCATTTTAAAATATGTTCTCAAATACATGTATATATACTGTACATAGATAATCCGTATAGGTTAAGCGTGTTCTATTGTTCAGTTAATCGTCATTAAGGTGCAGCGTAGCAGGATTAACTTTGTAAGTAAGTAATCTGTATTTACATCTCATCATTGTACATACAGTATTTACATAATATTACATTTATAGTCTACATCATACAAGTACAATGCCGCTCCAACATGGATATATAAAAGATGAACAAATGAACAATATCACAATCACATACAGGCGGATCTGTATTCCAGTGGTTAACACGCTGGACTGATAATCCAGGGATCGCAGGTTCGATCCCCAGTCTGACCATAATAAAATTAACAGTTTTTCAGTTGGGATTTTAAACCGATGCCTCGTGTCGGTGTCTATATCATTGCACTATCCTCCAAAATATAGTTGACTAATCTCTTCAGGAGGCGTCGCTCATATGGACAACAGGTAGCGACGATAAATAAACGTGAAACACACTATGTCACAATAACAATCATGTATCATACATTTGGAACAAAGTTGCACTATAACTGTTAGTCGGATATTAGAAACTGCTCCAAAATCTAAACCAATGATAATTTATTTAAAACACTGAACGACAACAGAAGGATTAGCTATGTGTTATGCATCTAAGAACCAAGCCGGTCGTAGATCAATTTCATATACATGTACATTCAATTAAAGTAAATACAGGTATTACAGATGTAATATAATTTGAAATGGTGACATTATTTTATTGGTAATGGAGACCCATACAGTATACAAACAGTTTGATAGTATTTGGAGCAATATCATAACCATATAATATCAATATTCTGTTCGGTTACATACATTTTATTCCAGATCTTTATGCAATGAATTGCTGTATAATCATATGGAATAAGATGCATTAAATGACAATATGAAACAGTTTATATTGAATGATTATTAGTTGGCTGCAAATTAATAAAACAGAAGGTAATCGAATAGGACATTTGTATATGGATTGGGTAATGGGGACACATACAGGTAGCCTGGGTTCCAGCCTGTCCATTTTTCACCAATCTGGCAAAATGACATATCAGAAACTCAATACGGCCCAACATGATTAATGATCTCGGTATATTAATATGTATGTATATGACTGATCAGACAAAAAATACCAACGCCTGTTCCCAGGCTACCATACAGGATACAAGCATACTATATGGACTTCGATTTACTTCTATACACTCATGTTTGGGGAAGGGCCGTAACTAAGGCTGTTCAAACATGTGGCCCAACCCATTTGCTTCAACATATATTGACAATCTAGTACAAACATTGCCACGAATCGTATAGTATGCTTACTTATATAATTTGTTCATTTGTCTTGTCTTGTAATGTACATTGTATAATATATTATATAGAATGGACGCAATAAAATATGATTGTACATTGTATATATAGAATGGACGCAATAAAATATGATTGTACATTGTATATATAGAATGGACGCAATAAAATATGATAACTACACAAAATTAACGTGATCTGTTTTAGTTAAAAAGCACAATATATTCATAACGTATAAACGGAATCGATGAGTCTTTGTTCCTTATCTTTTGTAATGTATTTATTGAAAGCACGTTTAATTCACTTATTTGTTTAAAATGCTATGCAATTTAAATTTGCTTTGTTCACATGTTATTTTCAATAAATACATGGGAATTGGTTATAACGAAGACAAAAGGAGACTATGATCTGACGTCAGACTAGAATATCCTTTTAAACTAAATACATCATTTATCCCATAACGGATCTGTAGTCCAGTGGTAACAAAGTTCCACACTATTCTATTTCTTGTATGTTGCGAGTTGGCCTTCATCAGAGGAATAGACACTTAGTTTAAACTTGATTTATTTTACAACGATTGCGAAGCAAGTTTAAACAACATATATTAATCATTTTCGTTGGTTCGGGTGAAAGCGTATATGTGGTCATTCGTGTGGGAGGAAACCGGAGTACCCGGAGAAAACCCACCTGTCCGATCTAGCGACCATCGTACCATCTCACATACTTCCGGTTCCGAGGATCGAACCCGGGTTGCATTGGTAAGAACCGAACGCACTGTCCACTGCGCTAATCGGACAGGCGATACACACTCATGAAATCTTAAGCTTAATTCACTTTCGTAACACAGTGTTAACTATAATGTTTCAGTGTACGGTGCATGCACATGGCCTACAGAGTTCGTTTCCACCCAGTGGTACGATAGTGCACGTGGGCTTCTCACGTTTGGCACTGATTCCATGCAAGGATGGACGTTCACGCCTACAACAGGAAATGATGTCTATTCGTGGGACTGCGTATCAGTCAGCACATACAGCACGGACGGACGCATGATTTTAATGTAAATATTTATTTTCTTAGTAAAATAATTTGAGCTAGATATTAAATATGTAATATTGTTACATTCTTCAATATTCATATAAGCTTGAGAGATTTTGTAGAACATTTGTTTTTCAATCAGTCATATGGATTCGAAATATCACATTTCGAAGATATCATTACTAAATACATGTTCAACCGCGACATTGTGTTGTGTATTGTATCGTTGTCGAGCCCACACTAGAATACACTGTAACTGACGGACAAAAGGTCGCTCATCCTTTACGTCTTGACCCCGACGTGTACAACAGAGTTGTTTTTGTTTGAACCAAGAGTTATCAGCCTTGTTTTCCACTTTGAACCAAGTGTTATCAGCCTTGTTTTCTCTTTGAACCAAGTGTTATCAGCCTTGTTTTCTCTTTGAACCAAGTGTTATCAGCCTTGTTTTCTCTTTGCACCAAGTGTTATCAACCTTGTTTTCTCTTTGAACCAAGTGTTATCAGCCTTGTTTTCTCTTTGAACCAAGTGCTATCAGCCTTGTTTTCTCTTTGAACCAAGTGTTATCAGCCTTGTTTTCTCTTTGAACCAAGTGTTATCAGCCTTGTTTTCTCTTTGAACCAAGTGTTAGCAGCCTTGTTTTCTCTTTGCACCAAGTGCTATCAGCCTTGTTTTCTCTTTGAACCAAGTGTTATCAGCCTTGTTTTCTCTTTGAACCAAGTGTTATCAGCCTTGTTTTCTCTTTGAACCAAGTGTTAGCAGCCTTGTTTTCTCTTTGAACCAAGTGTTAGCAGCCGTGTTTTCTCTTTGAACCAAGTGTTATCAGCCTTGTTTTCTCTTTGAACCAAGTGTTATCAGTCCTGCTTTCTTTTAGAACCAAGTGTTATCAGCCTTGTTTCCTCTTTTAACCAAGTGTTATCAGCCTTGTTTTCTCTTCTATCCAAGTGTTATCAGCCTTCTTTTCTCGTTGAACCAAGTGTTAGCAGCCTTGTTTTCTCTTTGAACCAATTATCAGCCTTGTTTTCTTTTAGAACCATCATACTTTATTTACTATTTCAGCACATCACACGATTTCCCACTAATTTCAATCAACAACTACTACGCGTATTTATGTATCACTGTCACCAAGGTAACGGACTCATCGTACAGATACTACATCAATCATGGTTAGTATACATATACATGCTACGACGTTGATCGGTTCGTGTTCATCTACACTATTTTACATTTTGAAGAAATGAATACAACTATATGATTATACTTTTCAACGTAATATATGGGGGCTCCGAATATATCGGGAGGTGGTTACGGTATATGTCTTCAAATCACTTGACTCTTATCGTTCGATATAGGTTCGAATACCATTCCTAAAACTAATTAATGCTGATAATTGGTAAGCTCAATTTCAGTATACAGTGCAAGTGTCCATTATCTTATCATACGCGTATTAATACTATATACCATGTATGTATATATAACTGTATGCATGTAATAGGCAACACAGAACAGGCGGATCTGTAGTCCAGTGGTAACACGCTGGACTGGTAATCCAGGGATCGCAGGTTCGATCCCCCGTCTGGCCCTAATAAAAATTAACAGTCTTTCAGATGGGACGTTAAACCGATGTCTCCTGTCGGTGCTTTACACCGTGCACGTAAAAGAACCAGAGGAGACTGTGTAATGGGTCTCTGTCTGTATTATTGCACTTTCCTCCGAAATCTAAACTGACAAATCTCTTCAGGAGGCGTCGCTCATATGGGCAACCGGTAGCGACGATATATAAACGTGAAACAAAGGCAACACAGAAAGCTGTATGTGCTATCGACTATGACATTGGGAACTGCATCGAACTAACTTACGCATCACAATTCCTTTCAGAAATGCAAAATAGCATCAACAACGAACGTTTATTCATCTATCCAGTGAATACTCTAACAGACCAAGGTTCAATATGCTCCGGCTCCGGGGCTACAGGGGGCGAATATCAAATGTTGATAAAAGAAGGTATATATGATGTATTGTGAAAACTATTTAATCAAAATAATAATCAATTCAAAGTAATTATGAAATACCACACAATACAAATAAATAAAGCCACACCATTTTAATAAGACGGATCTGTAGTCCAGTGGTAACACGCTGAACTGGTAATCCAGGGATCGCATGTTCGATCCCCCGTCTGACGCTAATAAAATTAATAGTCCTTCAGATGGGATGTTAAACTCGTGTCGATGCTTTACACCGTGCACATAAAAGAACCAGAGTCTCTGTCTGTATCATAGCACTATCCCCCAACAATCTAAAATTACGAATCTCTCCTGTCTTTCAGATGGGACATTACACCGAGGTCTGTTAGATTAGTGCAGTGGTTAGCGCGCTCGCTTCTCACCAATGCGACCCGGGTTCGATCCTCAGACAGGGAAGTATGTGAGATGGTACGATGGTCGCCAGATCGGACAGGTGGGTTTTCTCCGGGTACTCCGGTTTCCTCCCACATGAATGACCACATATACGCTTTCATCCGAGCCAATGAGAGTGATTAATATAAGATGTTAAAACTTGCTTCGCAATCGTTGTAAAATAAATAAAGTTTAAATATAAAACCGAGGTATGGTGTCGGTGCTTTACACCGTGCACGTAAAAGAACAAGCGGAGACTCTGGAAAGGGTCTCTGTCTGTATCATTGCACTATCCCCCAACAATCTAAAATGACTAATCTCTTCAGGAGGCGTCGCTCATATGGGCAACCGGTAGCGACGATAAATAAACGTAAAACACACAAATAAGACAATTTTGTTTGCTTAACCATTACAATTAATCAAATGATATGTTATGCATGTTCTATAAACTTGATATGTATCATACAATGTGACATTATACATACAGTTGGTTATAAAAATATATATAATATATAAATATATAATATAAAAGTATACTAACAGTATTTAATCGTTATTACGTGGCTAGTCTCATATCAGCATAGGTATCGACCCGCGGTAACTTGATATCAGCCTTAAAGTTTAAGATTGATTTATTTTACAACTATTGCGAAGCAAGTTTTAACAACTTATATTAATCACTCTCATTGGCGCAGATGAAAGCGTACATGTGGTCATTCGTGCCGGATGAAACCGGAGTACCTGGAGAAAACCCACCTGCCCGATCTGGCGACCACCGTACCATCTCACATACTTCCTGGTCCGAGAATCGAACACGGGTTGCATTAGTGAGAAGCGAGCGCGCTAACCACTGCGCTAACCGGACAGTTTGAGACCGAAACAACGTACTAGCGTCTTTATTACTTTTATATTAACTTTTAATAATCGAAAGCATGCTCTCTGGTATCCATTTATTAGATACAAATCAGAATTACCTAATTAGATACACGAACACGATTGAAATATTACTACGAAACTACACATATCTGTGTTCTGTCACACACTGATACACTACGTGAAGTAAATAAACTAGTGCGCATGCGTTATTTAAAAGGAACTAGTTATGATATTGCTTTTTTTGGTTTGATACGGGCATGTGACCGTATCAAACCAGCAAGCGTAATATCAGACTGGAAAACACAGCGTATCAACCTGGGTGGTAGACAGTATTGTGGTAAACAATAGGCTACAATTCATATCTAAGTAACAAGTGACAGTATCTAGCACATATCTGAAGACTTATCTGTGCTTGACGAATCATTAAGATAGAATGACCTTCTGGTAAGTTTACTCAATCTATGTATGAATACAAGAATACTCCCGTGATACCAGTATGCTGCTGCTTACATATAACTGATAGCAGTTAGTCATGCTTAGGGTTATCCACACTGTAACAACCATGTTTGTTTATTTTTAAAATTTAGATAGTTGCATGCCATGCTAGGTTCCAGTCTGTTGATTTTTTATACTTTTTTACTTTTGGAAAAATGACATTATTAGAAACTCAATATGGCTCAATTAATGGTCTCGGTGTTAAAAACATATATATTTATATGACTGACCAGTAGGAAAGAACTAACTCAAAAATTAAAATTAACTCTCTCATCAATTACAATATGCACCACATGTCGACATGCTACAATAGGATCAGCTACAACATTTAGTTTAAACATTATTTATTTCAGTATGTTTACATGCAATCAAGAAATGAACAGTTTACACACAATTTAACAGCAGTAGACTGAAAGGGATTAGAACGAAAGAAAACTTATATAATTCGTCTCCCTATCAATTGGTTGATATACAATAGGCAGGAGAATACTATATTTAACAATGAAAATACGTGTAAACTATTCTAGGTATATGCTACATAATGTCAGAAGTTATTGCATTAGTGAGTCACTAGTTTTGGATGTTAAAAAGAAAATGGTTAATATTTAAAGTAATATTTGAAGAAAGTTCAAGAACATGAACTATCAAATCGGAGCACGAAAAGAAGAGATTAGTTTAAAGAAAAGTGGTAGAATAGGATCGGTTGTTGTGTCAATAATAACATCATTCAGATTGGAATCCGCCATGTGAATATTTTAGAAATCATCCATCTCAGAACCTTTCATTGCCAATAATGTATTCGTGTACAGCAAGGAAAATTACGGTGTTGGTTGCAAAATCTTTATTGTTTTTAATCCTAGTGTCACCAAGAAGGAGTGTACAACATTTATATGTCTTTATCATTTCTAAACAATTTCAGGAAGTGAAACGGGTTCAAAGCTTGATTGTCCTTGGTACATCCTGGGTAACTATAGATATACACACACGACATCCGGCGGTGCCACGACATGTGATGTGACGTCATCGCAACTCAACATGTGTACTGATACGCAACAGATGACATTCGATTACAACAGCTGTTCAACGAAAGTTGCATATTCCGGTATGTATATAATATGTTCTATTTCAGAGGGAAGAGTTTTAGTGTTAGATTACTTGCCAAATCTTCACCACGACGCAAAACCGTGACCATAAATACTCATACATATGCCTTACAATACAGTGTTGTGCCTTGTGTACGTCAATAGTGTTATTTATATTTCCCCAATGCCTTGTTTCATGGTTCCCCTCTGAGTTTATTTGTGTAATGGACAAAGGAAACTAAGTTAATATATAGTCGAAAATATATCTATGTAATCGAACACCAACCACACTATGTTGATTGACAATGTCTGGCAATAATGAAGCTTATTTATAAAATATGAATATATAATTTAAAAATGTGCCCATATTTGTTTTAAATCTTAATCATTTCAATATGCTAATTAGTGTTTATACCCTTGCGTACGTACGCAATAGTGTAACATAATTAGCTATCGGTCTATACATGACCGTGATATTTACAAACATCTATTCTGGTCCGGGACGTGTCCATTATATCGTTCGCCGGTTTTTTCTAAATTTGATAGCTTGGAGAAGGAGATCAACATAATATTGGAGGCTAATGGCATTATCTGTGCATACACTGTGCTTGTGTGGAGAATGTTATGTTATATGCGGAAATATAGAAACATAAGGGATTGTCTGTGTTGTTTGGGAATGTTGACGCTCAGGTGTTTAGTGGATTGGAATGTATACGAGTGACATGACTACTGAATATTATTTAACTAGGTTGTGGTTTACCGTGACCTAGCGAGCTGTTCGTTGTATTAGAGGAATATATTGTTTGACCTGATGGGTGTGAGGAAGATTGTTGAATTTCAACACTATCGGGTACCATATCGGTGTGTGACTACAAGAGATTCTGTAAAGTGTCATATATATGTGTGCCGTTTGATGGGCGAAGTGAATCGGCCTGTCGATAATGATGCAAGTCTGGATGGCAGTGGAATGTATATGTATTGGTATTGTTAATAAAACTATATATGAACACAACGTGAAGTACTGATTATTGAGAACGCCACTATACGAGTTCATGAGCCCCATGTGTCACATGTTATTGGTGTCACGTGTTAGGGTGTCATACATAGTGTGGCATTAGTCAGATCAACTGGACTTCGTCATTGCATAGTGTGTCCATTTTCTATTTCAGTTTCTGACACAGTATGGTGCGTTGGTAATGTCCCTGTAGGCGACACAAATTTCCTGATGCTCTTCAATGCCAACGATGCTGATGCAGATATTGATAACGAGTTGGTGTATAAGTTTACTTGCATGGTAAATATGGTTTGTTTATAATCGACTATTCATCAATTAGTAGATTAGTGTTCAGAATTATCAGAACGTGTAAGCGTATAGTATATGCAATTAAAAACAAATATTATGTTTTCTGTTTCATTAGTGTATGCTAAATTGCTTGTTCTATAGATATTGTTATTTTATTCCCTGAAATTAACCTGTTTAAGTCTACCTCATTGACTTTTGATTTTGTACAGGCTGTAGCAGGAGACGTGGCCTCGGCTTCAATCTCTCCGAAGCACTGTCAGAGTGGACAGGTGTCAGGCCAATATCCAAAGTCAACTATTGGCGTATCAATGGGCGCATTATTGTCATTTGCTGCTGCCATAGGTACAGTGTATTCTTCTTGTGATTATTTTGTAGTTATTACCTACTCTATTATACTCATCTACTGCTCATAATGGCAATGGCACAGTAGTTGTTTTATAATAATTAATGTTGGAAGATGCATGCTGTCACACCGTTAACCTTGTATGCTCTTACGTCTGGCAATTCTATACTAGAGGACATAGAAAACGCATACCTACAGTATATGATTATTATTACATGAAAACGAAATACGAAGGATTCCATCAATTTGAAAGATATATCACAACTTTATTATAAAACATAAACTGAGCAACTAAAATATTCCAAAATGTTTAAAACTATGTATTTATATAGTTATTGTTTTTTGTCATGTAAAACACACTTATCCGAAGTGTGCGTTTTCTATGTCCTCTAGTATACTTGACAATAAAAAAGAAATGCCATAGAGGTATAATACTCAGATGTGTTGGTTGCCTACAATAAAAATGCATTATTGAATACATGTGCGCGCAATAATTCCTGAAAGTGTTGAATGGTTTCTTATCTTTTAAACTTTTAAACTATTTGTAGATTGTTATCTCACATAGATTGGACATTGGACCGTTGTTATGGTTATATCACTGATACCTCAGATAGACATATCAACTGTCATTGCGCACCTCAATAGTTTATACAAATTTATTATAGCTCGATTGCGAAAATAGTTCTTACAACTTATATTAATCACTCTCGAGACCTTATTCCTGATGGAATCCATCGCCACGACGGAGAGAGAAGAGGCAACATGGAATTTAAATGCGTTGCCTAAGGCCACAATCGTAACGGCTCCAGCGGGGCTCGAACTCCGAACCGTTCGCACCTGAAGCGAACGCGAACCTCAATAACATATCAATTTTTTTTTGTCATTATCTTTATTACTATCAAAATATCCCGACAATTTGTTATTAAGTCTAACCAGTCAATAAGTATCTTGGAAAACTTACTTATATAAGTATTTCATATATCGGAACAAATTGATATTAACAAAATTGACCCTTTAGAAAGGGCTGTTGCTAATGTTTTTAAAACTATAGCCCGATCCCTTTGTGCTTTGAAAATATATATCAGTGTAGATGGAGAGTCTTATCGCAGGTTCGAGCCCCCGTCTAACCCTATTAAAATTAACAGGGTTTCAGATGGGAAGTTAAACCGAGATCTTGTGTCGGTGCTTTTCACCGTGCACGTAAATGAACCAGAGGAGACTCTGGAATGTTTCTCTGTCTGCATCATGCACTATCCTCCAAAATCTAAAAATCAGGAGGCGTCGCTCATATGGGCAACCGGTAGTGACGATTAATAAACGTAAAACACATACAAACCTCTTATGTTCAATTTTAAATTGTGTTGTCCGTATTGTGTAGAAAGTTTCAATAAAATATTATTAAGTTGAACATATGAACTATCACTGCGCATTCACTAGAACACAATTGATATATTCTATATATTGCAGAATCCTGTCGTAAGTATTACATCTTTGTACCATCCCACTAAACACACTTTCGGACATATTTGTAAATATTATGATTTCGATGTCAAAGTATGACATGCTTAAGTAAATACGTTATTAACTATTATTATGACATGGTTCGGCATTTTTTCTGTATACCCAAAGAAAGAATTTACCGTGTTTAAGTCTACAATAAAACATGGCTGGTATTTTGTCTGTAAAGAAGGAATTTACCGTGCTTAAATCTACAATAAAACATGGTTTAGTGAGTGAGGTGAAACCTTACGCAATTCAAAGAAACTATTTTTAAGTGTTTCATATTAGAATCGAAATAAAAGCTTTTGCGTAAGTTATAGTTGAACAAAACGTGGTATGTCGTTCTGATCGTAGTTAATTCATACTCGTCAAAGCTTCGAACTATGTTTTATTCGCCAATAAATAACTGAAAGACAACTATTATTTCATAAACGAAGTCTATTAAAAGTGATAGTTAGCTTCGTTACAATTTGTTAAAATCTTTGCTCGTACAAGCCGGAACAGTGTCTTCAACGTTAGTGTCAATGTAGCGTTGAGCAGTTTCTTTAACGTTAGTTTCAATGTAGCATTGAACAAGTTTTTCAACGTTAGTTTCAATGTTGCATTGAGCAGTTTCTTCAACGTTAGTTCAATGTAGCATTGAACACGTTTTTCAACGTTAGTTTCAATGCAGCATTGAACACGTTTTTCAACGTTAGTTTCAATGTAGCATTGAACACGTTTTTCAACGTTAGTTTCAATGAGCATTGAACACGTTTGTCAACGTTAGTTTCAATGAGCATTGAACACGTTTTTCCACGTTAGTTTCAATGTAGCATTGAACAATGTCTTCAACTAGCTTCAATGTAGCAGTCTCTTGCGTACTCGTCTACATCGGTAATTCCTATTTCTGGAAATTTCTCATTTCGTATTAATCTAATTTGGTGTACAGCAACATGTCCAGCGCTGACGGCACCTGTCTCTGGCAATGTGTCTGTATCAACTACGGGATCAACCACATCTGCGCTGTACGCATGTGCAGAAAACTACACGCTATGGGGAACATCTACTAGAACGTGCCAAAATGACGCGTGGACAGACACAGCACCTTCTTGTAGTAAGTACATTGTTTCGATAACGGTCGGTTTCCTTTCCATTGGGTGCTAAATTCTTATATTGCATTAGTAGTATCTTTATTTTGCATTAATTAAAGGTTCAACTTACTCTTCCAAACAAGTATAATTATATATCTAATTTCCAAATAACAACTACAGAATATTCATTTAAGATTCTGTAGTACAATGCCGCCTGAACAAAACCACACTGTTATCTATTTCATCAATATTAAGTTTTAAAAATTACTGAATTTACTAATTATCAGACAAATTAAAATGTGCATTCAAGGCAGAGATTAGGTTTGAGTTCAAACGTTTCATAAATGTTTCTTTCCAGACTGCGCAACACCTCTTACTCCAGCTAACGGTGCGGTGTTCGTTAACTCCGATGGATCTGTGAGCACATACACATGTCAAGTTGATTACTCGTTAAATGGTCTGGAAACAAGAATTTGTGAGTCATCCACTTCAACATGGACGGACAATGATCCAAGCTGTGGTGAGAACACTTACATGCGCTGTATTTTTACACACGATTAAAGAACAATGTATTAGATATCTATCATCCAAAAAAACAAGAAATAATTTGCTTTCTAAGTATAATATATACACATATCCATACATGTACCTACAGTTGCATTATTTCTCACACATGGTACTATTGCTGACTGCTACAACGCACACGCTGTGTACAGTATGTGGAAGCAGGACACTCAACATGTCTTGTCTTGTCAGATACATCACCCATGGAATCATGTACATGATGTTTTACTATTTCGTTCGAGTGTCTAACCAACGATGCTTCTCTTTATTCAAGTTAATGTTATATTTCCTTAAGTTGCGTGCGACAGCTTGGAGGACATAGAAGGGCAGACGCCTTCTCGATCTTCCAATGACACAGTGACCTCAGTGAGCTTTGTATGTGCTTCCGGCTATACATTGAGCGGACTATCATCTCTCCAATGCGCTGCAGACGGAACATGGGACAACCAACAACCTGACTGTGGTAGGAATTACAATCACATTTTAGAGTTCCATTGACTTTTTCATCTTCAAGTGAAAATAGAAAACTATATTTTCTTCTTCTTCCAAATATATGTCAGCAGTATTTACAGACTGTAATTCTGACATCAACAGTTGGGTTAATGAGATAATGTGTTCCTGGTTAAGACGTACAGTCTTACCATATTGCATGTGGTCTAGTATGTTGGTAGAGGCGACATACGCTGTTCTAACAGTTGCCGTGAATCCCTCTAGACATATCGTGTCAGTGATAGCCACATGAAGTTAGGTTCCAATATGTATATATAATATTATTATCTTTATGTGTAATAAAAAGTAACGCTCAATATAAAAGTGCACAGTTTTTTATGGTGTCAGTATATGATAATGCGAAAAAAAGAAAGAAAGAATGAATAGTGGTGGGTTGTAAACGGGGAGGGCTGTACATAATGTTGTAACTTGTAGCCCAACCCATTTGCTTTTTTGCCTTGACAAAACAAATGTATCGTATACTGCAATCATATAATTACATATTAATCTCTGATTTGTTCTTAGTATAGTATGTATATATGTAATGTATTGTATGAAAAAATGCAATAAAATATTATCTAAAAACATAAAATATATATATATATAATTATTATCTTTATTTCTGTCTCATCCATGTACAATACAATACATAGTACAAATAATATTACACATAAAATTGCACACAGCCATTCTAAATAGAATTACATGAGACTATACAATTCATATAAAGCCACATACATTACATGCAGATATACAAATTAAGACTATGTAACCACTGCTAATCGAATATTAAAAGAAGCTTAAAATGATATTTTGGAATTAAAAAACTGAAATTAACAAAAAAGCAGTAAAGCGCAATTAATAAATGACTTAACATAACTAATATCAGCTCTGATCAGATCAGAAGTGAACTGATTAGCAGTAGCCACCTAGGAAAAATAAAACTGTTATACTAAAAACATGCAAGAACATTATCTACATAAATTAAATGTATGGTCCGTGGGTAGAACGAGTGACCGGATGACAAGGTCAATTAACAAGAGGCGTACGGCAGTTGTTCCTTTAATTTTAATCGACCAAGTATGTTCAAATTATTGCAAATATTTCAATGTGACAATTCCCCAGAGCTGGTTAACTTTAGTAAATATATTCATGAAGCATTATCCCTTCGTAATTCACTTGTTTAGGATATATGAGTTACCAGTTGAATACTCCCTACACTCTTAATACAGTCATGATCATGTTTTGCATAGTCTAAAATCCTTCATGACATTGTCATTACTTTTCCATGTATGTCCATAATCATTACATCATTTGTCCATCCTCATCATGATTGCATATATCATAATATTGTACTATATATATATTGTAAATATGTTTAAATGTTACAGACGAGAAACTGTAAAGTTTAAGTCTTAATAAAGCATTCTTCTTCTTCTTCTTCTTTAAGTGAGTTAATAGTCATAACGGTCTTTAACGTTTTATCAATTAATATAAATTATAACGGGAATATACATGTCTTTTCCATGACGTTAAACAAACAAGAACATTAGATAAAGCATACACTTGTATTTATTTTACAACGAATGAGAAACATATATATATAACTTATATTAATCATTATAGGCTTATTTGAAATTTAAACAATCTTTCTTATGGATGAAACTGACATTATACATGAATGGGATTCAATTGAAATGTTTATGACTCATTCTGCTTTGCGACTCAATATGTCTAGAGTATAATGTAATGATATATACTAGAGGACATAGAAAACGCACACTTCGGATAAATGTGTTTTTACATGAAAAACAATAACTATATAAATACATAGTTTTTAACATTTTGGAATATTTTTAGCTGTTCAGTTTGTGTTTTGTAATAAAGATGTAATATATCTTTGATGGAATCCTTCGTATTTCGTATAATCATATAAAG
>CM026391.1:84388198-84485674 GCA_014843695.1 Archivesica marissinica
ACCGCTCTGTGGAGTATTTCAAACTAACACCACTGCTGTCGTTGAGTTGTGCTCCATGGTTACCGCTCTATGGAGTATTTCAAACTAACACCACTGCTGTCGTTGATTTGTGCTCCATGGTTACCGCTCTGTGGAGTATTTCAAACTAACACCACTGCTGTCGTTGATTTGTGCTCCATGGTTACCGCTCTGTGGAGTATTTCAAACTAACACCACTGCTGTCGTTGAGTTGTGCTCCATGGTTACCGCTCTGTGGAGTATTTCAAACTAACACCACTGCTGTCGTTGAGTTGTGTACCATGGTTATATGGAGTATTTCAAACTAACACCACTGCTGTCGTTGATTTGTGCTCCATGGTTACCGCTCTGTGGAGTATTTCAAACTAACACCACTGCTGTCGTTGAGTTGTGCTCCATGGTTACCGCTCTGTGGAGTATTTCAAACTAACACCACTGCTGTCGTTGATTTGTGCTCCATGGTTACCGCTCTGTGGAGTATTTCAAACTAACACCACTGCTGTCGTTGATTTGTGCTCCATGGTTACCGCTCTGTGGAGTATTTCAAACTAACACCACTGCTGTCGTTGAGTTGTGCTCCATGGTTACCGCTCTGTGGAGTATTTCAAACTAACACCACTGCTGTCGTTGATTTGTGCTCCATGGTTACCGCTCTGTGGAGTATTTCAAACTAACACCACTGCTGTCGTTGATTTGTGCTCCATGGTTACCGCTCTGTGGAGTATTTCAAACTAACACCACTGCTGTCGTTGAGTTGTGCTCCATGGTTACCGCTCTGTGGAGTATTTCAAACTAACACCACTGCTGTCGTTGATTTGTGCTCCATGGTTACCGCTCTGTGGAGTATTTCAAACTAACACCACTGCTGTCGTTGAGTTGTTCCATGGTTACATGGAGTATTTCAAACTAACACCACTGCTGTCGTTGATTTGTGCTCCATGGTTACCGCTCTGTGGAGTATTTCAAACTAACACCACTGCTGTCGTTGATTTGTGCTCCATGGTTACCGCTCTGTGGAGTATTTCAAACTAACACCACTGCTGTCGTTGATTTGTGCTCCATGGTTACCGCTCTGTGGAGTATTTCAAACTAACACCACTGCTGTCGTTGAGTTGTGCTCCATGGTTACCGCTCTGTGGAGTATTTCAAACTAACACCACTGCTGTCGTTGAGTTGTGTACCATGGTTATATGGAGTATTTCAAACTAACACCACTGCTGTCGTTGATTTGTGCTCCATGGTTACCGCTCTGTGGAGTATTTCAAACTAACACCACTGCTGTCGTTGAGTTGTGCTCCATGGTTACCGCTCTGTGGAGTATTTCAAACTAACACCACTGCTGTCGTTGATTTGTGCTCCATGGTTACCGCTCTGTGGAGTATTTCAAACTAACACCACTGCTGTCGTTGATTTGTGCTCCATGGTTACCGCTCTGTGGAGTATTTCAAACTAACACCACTGCTGTCGTTGAGTTGTGCTCCATGGTTACCGCTCTATGGAGTATTTCAAACTAACACCACTGCTGTCGTTGATTTGTGCTCCATGGTTACCGCTCTGTGGAGTATTTCAAACTAACACCACTGCTGTCGTTGATGTTGTGCTCCATGGTTACCGCTCTGTGGAGTATTTCAAACTAACACAACTGCTGTCGTTGATTTGTGCTCCATGGTTACCGCTCTGTGGTGTATTTTAAACTAACACCACTGCTGTCGTTGAGTTGTGTACCATGGATACATGGAGTATTTCAAACTAACACCACTGCTGTCGTTGATTTGTGCTCCATGGTTACCGCTCTGTGGAGTATTTCAAACTAACACCACTGCTGTCGTTGATTTGTGCACCATGATTACCGCTCTGTGGATTATTTCAAACTAACACCACTGCTGTCGTTGATTTGTGCACCATGGTTACCGCTCTGTGGATTATTTCAAACTAACACCACTGATGTCGTTGAGTTGGGCTCCAAGGTTACCGCTCTGTGGAGTATTTCAAACTAACACCACTGATGTCGTTGAGTTGGGCTCCAAGGTTACCGCTCTGTGGAGTATTTCAAACTAACACCACTGCTGTCTTTGATTTGTGCACCATGGTTACCGCTCTCTGGAGTAATTCAAACTAACACCACTGCTGTCGTTGATTTGTGCACCATGGTTACATGGAGTATTTCAAACTAACACCACTGCTGTCGTTGAATTGTGTACCATGGTTACCGCTCTGTGGAGTATTTCAAACTAACACCACTGCTGTCGTTGAGTTGTGCTCCATGGTTACCGCTCTATGGAGTATTTCAAACTAACACCACTGCTGTCGTTGATTTGTGCTCCATGGTTACCGCTCTGTGGAGTATTTCAAACTAACACCACTGCTGTCGTTGATTTGTGCTCCATGGTTACCGCTCTGTGGAGTATTTCAAACTAACACCACTGCTGTCGTTGAGTTGTGCTCCATGGTTACCGCTCTGTGGAGTATTTCAAACTAACACCACTGCTGTCGTTGATTTGTGCTCCATGGTTACCGCTCTGTGGAGTATTTCAAACTAACACCACTGCTGTCGTTGATTTGTGCTCCATGGTTACCGCTCTGTGGAGTATTTCAAACTAACACCACTGCTGTCGTTGAGTTGTGCTCCATGGTTACCGCTCTGTGGAGTATTTCAAACTAACACCACTGCTGTCGTTGAGTCGTGTACCATGGTTATATGGAGTATTTCAAACTAACACCACTGCTGTCGTTGATTTGTGCTCCATGGTTACCGCTCTGTGGAGTATTTCAAACTAACACCACTGCTGTCGTTGAGTTGTGCTCCATGGTTACCGCTCTGTGGAGTATTTCAAACTAACACCACTGCTGTCGTTGATTTGTGCTCCATGGTTACCGCTCTGTGGAGTATTTCAAACTAACACCACTGCTGTCGTTGATTTGTGCTCCATGGTTACCGCTCTGTGGAGTATTTCAAACTAACACCACTGCTGTCGTTGAGTTGTGCTCCATGGTTACCGCTCTGTGGAGTATTTCAAACTAACACCACTGCTGTCGTTGATTTGTGCTCCATGGTTACCGCTCTGTGGAGTATTTCAAACTAACACCACTGCTGTCGTTGATTTGTGCTCCATGGTTACCGCTCTGTGGAGTATTTCAAACTAACACCACTGCTGTCGTTGAGTTGTGCTCCATGGTTACCGCTCTGTGGAGTATTTCAAACTAACACAACTGCTGTCGTTGATTTGTGCTCCATGGTTACCGCTCTGTGGTGTATTTTAAACTAACACCACTGCTGTCGTTGAGTTGTGTACCATGGATACATGGAGTATTTCAAGCTAACACCACTGCTGTCGTTGATTTGTGCTCCATGGTTACCGCTCTGTGGAGTATTTCAAACTAACACCACTGCTGTCGTTGATTTGTGCACCATGATTACCGCTCTGTGGATTATTTCAAACTAACACCACTGCTGTCGTTGATTTGTGCACCATGGTTACCGCTCTGTGGATTATTTCAAACTAACACCACTGATGTCGTTGAGTTGGGCTCCAAGGTTACCGCTCTGTGGAGTATTTCAAACTAACACCACTGATGTCGTTGAGTTGGGCTCCAAGGTTACCGCTCTGTGGAGTATTTCAAACTAACACCACTGCTGTCTTTGATTTGTGCACCATGGTTACCGCTCTCTGGAGTAATTCAAACTAACACCACTGCTGTCGTTGATTTGTGCACCATGGTTACATGGAGTATTTCAAACTAACACCACTGCTGTCGTTGAATTGTGTACCATGGTTACCGCTCTGTGGAGTATTTAAAACTAACACCACTGCTGTCGTTGAGTTGTGCTCCATGGTTACCGCTCTATGGAGTATTTCAAACTAACACCACTGCTGTCGTTGATTTGTGCTCCATGGTTACCGCTCTGTGGAGTATTTCAAACTAACACCACTGCTGTCGTTGAGTTGTGCTCCATGGTTACCGCTCTGTGGAGTATTTCAAACTAACACCACTGCTGTCGTTGATTTGTGCTCCATGGTTACCGCTCTGTGGAGTATTTCAAACTAACACCACTGCTGTCGTTGATTTGTGCTCCATGGTTACCGCTCTGTGGAGTATTTCAAACTAACACCACTGCTGTCGTTGAGTCGTGTACCATGGTTATATGGAGTATTTCAAACTAACACCACTGCTGTCGTTGAGTTGTGCTCCATGGTTACCGCTCTGTGGAGTATTTCAAACTAACACCACTGCTGTCGTTGATTTGTGCTCCATGGTTACCGCTCTGTGGAGTATTTCAAACTAACACCACTGCTGTCGTTGAGTTGTGCTCCATGGTTACCGCTCTGTGGAGTATTTCAAACTAACACCACTGCTGTCGTTGATTTGTGCTCCATGGTTACCGCTCTGTGGAGTATTTCAAACTAACACCACTGCTGTCGTTGATTTGTGCTCCATGGTTACCGCTCTGTGGAGTATTTCAAACTAACACCACTGCTGTCGTTGAGTTGTGCTCCATGGTTACCGCTCTGTGGAGTATTTCAAACTAACACCACTGCTGTCGTTGATTTGTGCTCCATGGTTACCGCTCTGTGGAGTATTTCAAACTAACACCACTGCTGTCGTTGATTTGTGCTCCATGGTTACCGCTCTGTGGAGTATTTCAAACTAACACCACTGCTGTCGTTGAGTTGTGCTCCATGGTTACCGCTCTGTGGAGTATTTCAAACTAACACCACTGCTGTCGTTGAGTTGTGCTCCATGGTTACCGCTCTGTGGAGTATTTCAAACTAACACCACTGCTGTCGTTGATTTGTGCACCATGGTTACATGTAGTATTTCAAACTAACACCACTGCTGTCGTTGATTTGTGCTCCATGGTTACCGCTCTGTGGAGTATTTCAAACTAACACCACTGCTGTCGTTGATTTGTGCTCCATGGTTACCGCTCTGTGGAGTATTTCAAACTAACACCACTGCTGTCGTTGATTTGTGCACCATGGTTACATGGAGTATTTCAAACTAACACCACTGCTGTCGTTGATTGTGTTCCATGGTTACCGCTCTGTGGAGTATTTCAAACTAACACCACTGCTGTCGTTGAGTTGTGCTCCATGGTTACCGCTCTGTGGAGTATTTCAAACTAACACCACTGCTGTCGTTGATTTGTGCTCCATGGTTACCGCTCTGTGGAGTATTTCAAACTAACACCACTGCTGTCGTTGATTTGTGCTCCATGGTTACCGCTCTGTGGAGTATTTCAAACTAACACCACTGCTGTCGTTGAGTTGTGCTCCATGGTTACCGCTCTGTGGAGTATTTCAAACTAACACCACTGCTGTCGTTGATTTGTGCTCCATGGTTACCGCTCTGTGGAGTATTTCAAACTAACACCACTGCTGTCGTTGATTTGTGCTCCATGGTTACCGCTCTGTGGAGTATTTCAAACTAACACCACTGCTGTCGTTGAGTTGTGCTCCATGGTTACCGCTCTGTGGAGTATTTCAAACTAACACCACTGCTGTCGTTGATTTGTGCTCCATGGTTACCGCTCTGTGGAGTATTTCAAACTAACACCACTGCTGTCGTTGATTTGTGCTCCATGGTTACCGCTCTGTGGAGTATTTCAAACTAACACCACTGCTGTCGTTGAGTTGTGCTCCATGGTTACCGCTCTGTGGAGTATTTCAAACTAACACCACTGCTGTCGTTGATTTGTGCTCCATGGTTACCGCTCTGTGGAGTATTTCAAACTAACACCACTGCTGTCGTTGAGTTGTGCTCCATGGTTACCGCTCTGTGGAGTATTTCAAACTAACACCACTGCTGTCGTTGAGTCGTGTACCATGGTTATATGGAGTATTTCAAACTAACACCACTGCTGTCGTTGATTTGTGCTCCATGGTTACCGCTCTGTGGAGTATTTCAAACTAACACCACTGCTGTCGTTGAGTTGTGCTCCATGGTTACCGCTCTGTGGAGTATTTCAAACTAACACCACTGCTGTCGTTGATTTGTGCTCCATGGTTACCGCTCTGTGGAGTATTTCAAACTAACACCACTGCTGTCGTTGATTTGTGCTCCATGGTTACATGGAGTATTTCAAACTAACACCACTGCTGTCGTTGAGTTGTGCTCCATGGTTACCGCTCTGTGGAGTATTTCAAACTAACACCACTGCTGTCGTTGATTTGTGCTCCATGGTTACCGCTCTGTGGAGTATTTCAAACTAACACCACTGCTGTCGTTGATTTGTGCTCCATGGTTACCGCTCTGTGGAGTATTTCAAACTAACACCACTGCTGTCGTTGAGTTGTGCTCCATGGTTACCGCTCTGTGGAGTATTTCAAACTAACACCACTGCTGTCGTTGAGTTGTGTACCATGGTTATATGGAGTATTTCAAACTAACACCACTGCTGTCGTTGAGTTGTGCTCCATGGTTACCGCTCTGTGGAGTATTTCAAACTAACACCACTGCTGTCGTTGATTTGTGCTCCATGGTTACCGCTCTGTGGAGTATTTCAAACTAACACCACTGCTGTCGTTGAGTTGTGCTCCATGGTTACCGCTCTGTGGAGTATTTCAAACTAACACCACTGCTGTCGTTGAGTTGTGCACCATGGTTATATGGAGTATTTCAAACTAACACCACTGCTGTCGTTGAGTTGTGCTCCATGGTTACCGCTCTGTGGAGTATTTCAAACTAACACCACTGCTGTCGTTGAGTTGTGCTCCATGGTTACCGCTCTGTGGAGTATTTCAAACTAACACCACTGCTGTCGTTAGTATATACACATTTATTTTAGCTCGATTGCGAAACAAGTTCTTACAACTTATATTAATCACTCTCGAAACGTCATTCCTGATGGAATCCATCGACACGAATGAGAGAGAAGAGGCAATGTGGAATTTAAATACCTTGCCTAAGGGCTGCTGGAGTGTCCCATGTCACGTGGCCACTATTCGTGTATTACCGCATACATAATTGGTGTATATAAAAATGGGTTAAAACTGTTTCTGACAACATATGATAAATAAAAACGAACATTTTCGATTGGAACCTGTTAGTAATACTACTCCTGAGCACACGGAACAGGGCGGCTAACAGTACACCCGGAACATGACGGCTAACAGTACACCCGGAACATGACGGCTAACAGTACACCCGGAACATGACGGCTAACAGTACACCCGGAACATGACGGCTAACTGTAAACCCGGAACATGACGGCTAACAGTACACCCGGAACAGGACGGCTAACGGTACAGCGGGAACATGACGGCTAAATGTACACCCGGAACATGACGGCTAATTGTACACTTGGAACATGACTGCTAAATAAACAACCGGAATATGACGGCTAAATGTACACCTGGAACATGACGGCTAACTGTACACCTGGAACATGACGGCTAACTGTAAACCCGGAACATGACGGCTAAATGTACACCCGGAACATGACGGCTAACTGTACACCCGGAACATGACGGCTAAATGTACAGCCGGAACATGACAGCTAAATGTACACCCGGAACATGACGGCTAACTGTACACCTGGAACATGACTGCTAAATAAACACCCGGCACATGACGGCTAACTGTACACCCGGAACATGACGGCTAACTGTACACCCGGATCATGACAGCTAAATGTACACCCGGAACATGATGGCTAACTGTACATCCGGAACTTAACGGTTAACTGTAAACCCGGAACATGACGGCTAACTGTACACCCGGAAAATGACGGCTAACTGTACACCTGGAACATGACTGCTAAATAAACAGCCCGGAACATGACGGCTAACTGCACACCCGGAACATGGCGGCTAACTGTACACCCATCACATGACGGCTAACTGTAAACCCGGAACATGACGCCTAACTGTACACCTGGAACATGACGTCTAACTGTACACCCGGAACATTACGGCTAACTGTAAACCCGGAACATAACGGCTAACTGTACACCCGGAACATGACGGCTAACTGTACACATGAAACATGACGGCTAACTGTAAATCGAACAGTCCCGAATGAGTAAACATCTAGTACAAGCAAATTAAGTAAAGCAGACTGTTCTATTATACCCGGTTACAGAGAATAGTCTCGGTTATTCCAACTACAATGCTCTATTGGTTGAGTTTACTTTGCCTTGCATAGAATCACATGATAAATCGATCCAATGAAAACGCGTTTGAGCATGCGAATCGTCATTTCCGTTTCATGGTACGCGAACAGATGAAATCATTGACATTGTGCCCATATTTGAAGTTGTGGCTAGTGGCGTTTTAGAACTGTGTTGGGTAATAACGAATACAACAACAATTTCTTTGCAATTCGGGGAAGAGTCAAAATTATTGGTCCGAGATGTTGTGGACGACAGGATGAACTATTGTCCGAGGCCGCAGAATGGCAATGAAATAATTGTATAATTATGCACTCTTGGCCGAGATCTGAAAGTTATGTTGAATAAGAACTCTAATCTCGGAATTCTTTTTAATAATTAGTGCACATGCGACGATGCTTAGAAATAATGAATAATCTGTGAAGAGACAATATGCAAGTTTAACACAATCACTAATAACTGCATATCTAATGGATGTGCATGAAACATTGTGCTTGAACCAAAACTGCAACGGTAGTACGCATGTACGCGCATGCGTAGACGTTGGCACACACACTCATTGTAGATATCACGGAAACCACAAACAAACACAGTACTACATTGTAGCAGAGCGTAGTAGATTTTGTTCCCATATTTTCCCAAGCACTATCAACTGATGACTACGAAATAATACGACTGTCGCAACTACCATTTCGAGGAATATTTCTTTAACAAAAAATAGTTTAACCCTTTCAACACCACATACCTCTAAATAGGCTTACACAAAAGTGTAGATCCAGATGAGCCGGCTCGTGACGAGCCGTCTCATCAGGATCTGCACTTTTTTCAAGTAATATAACTATTTTTAGAATTTTTTTACCCATTTTGATAAATGAACTGATCCAAATGTAATTAATTTTGTTATTAATTTATTGGTCTAAAAATATCATGGACCAGTCCATGTAAGTTACTTGGTGTTGAAAGGTTTAAGCTATTTTTGGAATTAATTCAATCATCACGTGACTGTCGTAGATTTGTATTATTATTATACAAATCTATGAATCTTAAGTCTAACATCACGCATCGAATGCTTAATGTCATTAATATAATAGAACAGTTGACGTGTAGAAATATAGCACTTCATACAACACTTCACTAGACATTACTTTCGGTCATGTGATCTTTGTTGTCTAGCAACGCAGTATCTGTTCTTCTTGCTTCTCTGGTGGTTGGGCGACTTGGTGTTGGAGTTGCTACTTCATGGCAATATACTGGGTGAATGTACTCAAACTGTTCCGCGGACAATATATCCGGTGTTTGTTGTCGCTCCATCGCCATTTCTATTGGAGTAGATGCTCTTGGTTTCGCTTCCTTAATGTCCGCAGTTTTCGCAGGAAGTTCTACGCAGCGCCGCTTGCGTCTATGCCGCGTAACTCGGTGTCCACGCGGCGGTTTTTGAGGTAGCTTCGGCAAACGTACTGAACTGAGTGGAAGACTTGGCGGCCGTCCATTCGCAGTTGTTATTGGTGACTTTTCAATGGCATTGTGAGGTATATCAGTATTTGTATTTTCTAATTTCTTCAGATCCATACCTATTGACAACATTGAAGTCTTCGTTTTCAAAGAGTTCACATTAAACATTGATTTCGGTTCCATCTCTTTAGTGATTAGTAATGCTTTTCCATTTTCCACATCCGGTGATTCAAAGTTGAATCTGAGTTCTTCACCTGTAAAGTATAAGACATTAAGTACTTTAAACTCAACTCGACTAACTCGGTGCTAAAGAAGGACATAAATTATACTCTAATGAAACAGTCCGTTTCAATGGTAGCACAATTTATTTAAAAAAGTTTCGATAAATATCTCTGTATGAAATGGTGATTTCCTTAGTTTTCATTAGCTCATAATATACTGATACCAAAAAGAAACTGTGCACCTGCCTTAGAGGTAAAATGTATATCCTTTTAGGAAACAATATTGGCAAATGTGGTATCAAAATGTGCGAAATCTTGGGTAAATTATTGCAATGTGTGAAGGATTATTTTCTTCACTCATGATTGTAAAAAATGCATAATTCTAAAATTTGTAGTGAAAATGTAACGCTCAATATAAAAGTGCACAGTTTTTTCATGGTGTCAGTATACAAATATAAGATTATAGATTTAGACTAATGATTTAGGCAGGACATACTACTAGGGCTGTATTGCTGTTCATAAGAGTTGTCTCATAAGTCAGACATTACAGACCCTTTAAATAGCGGTGACATTATAATAGACCAACACTTTACTTTAATTTTACTATTTATAGAAAATTTGCAAACACTTACTAGTCGGTTTGCTGTCAGACGAATGATCAAACGCAATTCCGATTCGCTGGCGTTCCTTCCGGAATCTGAGGTAGTTGCTGACGGCAATGAGAACAAGTGCAAGTAGAAGTATAATCACTATGACAACAAGGGAGATAAACGCACCGGATGGTAGTGGTAGTACCGTCTCATCACTTCCTTCCGCCGGATGTGGTGTCGTGGATAATATCAAGTCTGGAATCAATCAGGAGATACACGTGTTTAGTCTGGGAACAGGTGTTGATATATTGTGCCTGGTCAGTCATATAAATATATTTCTAAGACCATTAATTGAGCCGTATTGAATGTCTTATAATATCAACGTCATTTTGCCAGAAGTACATTAGTGAAAAATCGACAGACTGGAATCCAGGCTAACACATGTTGTTAAGAAGAGTAATACCCACTGGTTTATCTGCAATCTAGTATTATTAATGTATGTCCCGAGTGTATGTCCATATCTACAGCACAAAGGGCTAGCATCAACGGTAAACATTAATAGTTTTGGTAACACCATTAACCTTGCACTAAATGTAATAACACAAAAAATAAATAAGCAACAACAACATTTTCACTTGCGCCAAATGTTAACAGCATTTAATATACATAAAATATATTGACACCATAAATAAACTGTGTACATTTATATTGAGCGTTACTTTTTCGTTATATATTTTAGAATTATTGATTTTACAATCACGAGAGAAAATAATCCTTCACCCATTGCGCTAATTTACCCAATATTTAAGCGCGTAGAACGTACAAATGTGCGTATAAATGTTTCTAAAATGATATACATTTTACCTCTATGCCGTTGAGTGCACGGTTTCTTTTTGGTGTCAGTATATATTCTTATTTTAGTATTATCCATAAGATGTGTTGATATAGGTTAAATGTTGATTGTCGACCTTTCTTTTTGGTGTCAGATATAGCTTTCTTAGATTTCTTACTGAAATAACTGATTCACAAGCAGTTCTTTGTAGCTTGGGAACAGGCGTCGATATATTTTGCCTGGTAAGTCAAATAAATATGTTTTAACACCGCGACTATTAATTGGGCCGTATCGAGTTTTGATCATATCAACGCCTGGGGAGGGAAACTTGGGGGATTGTCCGTGTAATTATTGACATTGATTATCTTTATATGTCACCAACATTACTTGTTTGCATGCTTTGTCTTTCTAGGAATTGCAATTACCACATATTGGGTGTGTTCCATTCCAACCAGTGCCGTCAATGAAACACCACCTCTCCCGAGTCCCGACGAGCTCATATCCCGCGTCGCATGTATAATTTGTCACCATGCCGTCGGCTAGTATGTCATAGCCCCCATTGATGACAGCAGGCGGCGGCTGACATACTGAAACAGCATATATTTAGTAGTTTACCATAACCATTTGTTGCTATAATGTTGCTGTGCTTTCATGCTTCACATGCAACTAACATCGATGGCCTCCATGGACGAGTGGTCATTATGATTGACTTTCTATCTCTTGCCAACCACCGCCTTAGGTTCGAATTCCACCACTGAGGATTTTTGTCGGGTGCAGAAGCTGGCTTGATGAACGTCCATGGCTCTACCCAGGCACCCATGCCATGTAGAGTAGACCCGGGTCATTCGAGATCTGAATACAAGAATTGACTAACACAAACATTAGAAATAACTTTACTTATATTATGAATAAGTTTTTCAATGAAGTCACTAGGGCGTGTTAATCCCATGACATACATAAACTGTATATAAGTAGTTTGATCCTCAGCTCTACCGTTGACCATTAGAAATGAATTTGATTTAAGTATCTGTCTATTTGATATAAATGCAATGCTTTCAGTTTCTGTCTATTTGATATACATGCAATGATTTAAGTATTTGTCTATTTGATATAAATGCAATGCTTTAAGTTTCTGTTTATTTGATATAAATGCAATGCGTTAAGTATTTGTCTATTTGATATAAATGCAATCCTTTGAGTATCTGTCTATTTGATATAAATGCAATGCTTTAAGTATCTGTCTATTTGATATAAATGCAATGCTTTAAGTATCTGTCTATTTGATATAAATGCAATGCTTTTAGTATCTGTCTATTTGATATAAATGCAATGCTCTAAATATCTGTCTATTTGATATAAATGCAATGCTTTCAGTATCTGTCTATCTAATATAAATGCAATGTTTTAAGTGTCAGTCTATTTAATATAAACATAATCCTTTAAGTATCTGTCTATTTGATATAAATGCAATGATTTATATATTATCTGTATATTTGATATAAATGCAATGCTTTAAGTATCTGTCTATTTGATATAAATGCAATGCTTTAAGTATCTGTCTATTTGATATAAATGCAATGCTTTAAGTATCTGTCTATTTGATATAAATGCAATGATTTATATATTATCTGTATATTTGATATAAATGCAATGATTTATATATTATCTGTCTATTTGATATAAATTCAATGCTTTAAGTATCTGTGTATTTGACATAAATGCAATGCTTTAAGTATATGTCTATTTGATATAACTGCAATGATTTAATTATCTGTCTATTTGATAATACGGTAAATGCATTTATTTAATTATCTATATATTTGATATAAATGCAATGACGTAAGTATATGTCTATTTTATATAAATGCAATGATTTAATTATCTGTCTATTTGATAATAAATGCATTTATTTAATTATCTATATGTTTGATATAAATGCAATGACGTAAGTATATGTCTATTTGATATAAATGCAATGATTTAAGTATCTGTCAATTTGATATAAATGCAATGATTATATCATCTGTCTATTTGATATAAATACATTGCTTATATTATCTGTCTATTTGATATAAATGCATTGATTATATTAGCTGTCAATTTGATATAAATACATTGCTTATATTATCTGTCTATTTGACATAAATGCAATGATTTATATATTAGCTGTCAATTTGATATAAATGCATTGATTATATTATCTGTCTATTTGACATAAATGCAATGATTTATATATTAGCTGTCAATTTGATATAAATGCATTGATTATATTATCTGTCTATTTGATATAAATGCATTGATTATATTAGCTGTCAATTTGATATAAATACATTGCTTATATTATCTGTCTATTTGACATAAATGTAATGATTTATATATTAGCTGTCAATTTGATATAAATGCATTGATTATATTATCTGTCTATTTGATATAAATACATTGCTTATATTATCTGTCTATTTGATATAAATGCATTGATTATATTAGCTGTCAATTTGATATAAATGCATTGATTATATTATCTGTCTATTTGATATAAATGCATTGATTATATTAGCTGTCAATTTGATATAAATGCATTGATTATATTATCTGTCTATTTGACATAAATGCAATGATTTATATATTAGCTGTCAATTTGATATAAATGCATTGATTATATTATCTGTCTATTTGATATAAATACATTGATTATATTATCTGTCTATTTGATATAAATGCATTGATTATATTATCTGTCTATTTGATATAAATACATTGATTATATTATCTGTCTATTTGATATAAATGCATTGCTTATATTATCTGTCTATTTGATATAAATGCATTGCTTATATTATCTGTCTATTTGATATAAATGCATTGATTATATTAGCTGTCAATTTGATATAAATGCATTGATTATATTATCTGTCTATTTGACATAAATGCAATGATTTATATATTAGCTGTCAATTTGATATAAATGCATTGCTTATATTATCTGTCTATTTGATATAAATGCATTGATTATATTATCTGTCAATTTGATATAAATGCATTGATTATATTATCTGTCTATTTGACATAAATGCAATGATTTATATATTAGCTGTCAATTTGATATAAATGCATTGATTATATTATCTGTCTATTTGATATAAATGCATTGATTATATTAGCTGTCAATTTGATATAAATGCATTGATTATATTATCTGTCTATTTGACATAAATGCAATGATTTATATATTAGCTGTCAATTTGATATAAATGCATTGATTATATTATCTGTCTATTTGACATAAATGCAATGATTTATATATTAGCTGTCAATTTGATATAAATGCATTGATTATATTATCTGTCTATTTGATATAAATGCATTGATTATATTATCTGTCTATTTGATATAAATGCATTGATTATATTATCTGTCTATTTGATATAAATACATTGATTATATTATCTGTCTATTTGATATAAATGCATTGATTATATTATCTGTCTATTTGATATAAATGCATTGATTATATTAGCTGTCAATTTGATATAAATGCATTGATTATATTATCTGTCTATTTGACATAAATGCAATGATTTATATATTAGCTGTCAATTTGATATAAATGCATTGATTATATTATCTGTCTATTTGACATAAATGCAATGATTTATATATTAGCTGTCTATTTGATATAAATGCATTGATTATATTATCTGTCTATTTGATATAAATACATTGCTTATATTATCTGTCTATTTGATATAAATACATTGCTTATATTATCTGTCTATTTGATATAAATACATTGATTATATTATCTGTCTATTTGATATAAATGCATTGCTTATATTATCTGTCTATTTGATATAAATGCATTGCTTATATTATCTGTCTATTTGATATAAATGCATTGATTATATTAGCTGTCAATTTGATATAAATGCATTGATTATATTATCTGTCTATTTGACATAAATGCAATGATTTATATATTAGCTGTCAATTTGATATAAATGCATTGCTTATATTATCTGTCTATTTGATATAAATACATTGCTTATATTATCTGTCTATTTGACATAAATGCAATGATTTATATATTAGCTGTCAATTTGATATAAATGCATTGCTTATATTATCTGTCAATTTGATATAAATGCATTGATTATATTATCTGTCTATTTGATATAAATGCATTGATTATATTATCTGTCTATTTGATATAAATACAATGACCCGTTTTGCTTATCATTGTTTGGTATCACATCAATCGCTCTGGTACAAATATAACGAATGTCCAGATTAACTTCCTGGTATTTTGCTGATAGTTTAGTATACCTGTTCACGAGTATGATATACATACATAGTGTCAACTGGAATGAATATACACCAAAGAAATAACTGAAGACATACCACATACAGGATCCGGTAGGTCCCACGTTCCGTTGGTTTGACAAGTCGTGATGGAGGTAGAATTTGTGTCATATCCATCGACACAACTAAATGTCGCACGGGTTTCCAGACCATCTGTTGACAATATCACGTGGCCACTCAATGGGTGATGTTTCACTGCACAACTAACTTGTAAGCGTAAAATAAATAAATGTTTAAGCATATATATACTTCGGGTTTTACGCCTGCATCAGCACCATCGTTTGGTCTATATCGCCGGCGGACAGATTACCTATTAACAACACCTTTCTGGGCAGTCTTGAGCAGTTAACCAGCACCAATCTCCGAAAGAAACGGCCACCTTTTTCATATATATGAGATACGGCCTGAGCTGGACTCGTCACAGACGGAAAAGTATTCCAGTGGTAAACACGCTGGACTGGGAATCCAGGGATCATATGTTCGATCCCCCGTCTGACCCTAATAAAATTAACAGTCTTTGAGATGGGACTTTAAACCGAGGTCTCGTGTCGATGCTGTACACCGTGCACGTAATAGAACCAGATGAGATTCTGGAATGCTGTATCATTGTACTATCCTCCAAAAACTCTAAAATGACTAATCTCGTCAGGAGGCGTCGCTCATACGACCAACCGCTAGCGACGATAAATAAACGTAAAACACACACAGCTGGGCTCGAATCAGTGACAATCAGTGATGATAGGCTACAGTGGTATACAAGTCAGCGACCTCAGCAACTCGACCACGGAGGCGGACTTCAAGCATATACATGGTACACACACATTATTACATGTGTTCTCTTTTAATTATTACAATTGTTTATATTTAGTTTATACAAATTTATTTTTAACTCGATTGAGAAACAAGTTCTTGCAACTTATATTAATTACTCGAGAGACCTCATTCCTGATTGAATCCATCGCTACGAGGGAGAGAGAAGAGGCATGTGGAATTTAAATGCCTTGCTTAAGGGCATAATCGTAACTGCTCGAGAGGGGCTCGAACTCCAGGCCTTTCGCACCTGCAGCGAACGCGCTACCACTGTATTAACTCTGGTAGCTAATGTTTATCGTATGTCATATACGATGTAAAAATTGCCTGTGTCTTGATTATTATTCTGCTAGTTACTATCAATTATAAATGTGTTCAGAATGGGGAATTCACACTGGAATAACATAAATGATGTAAACTATTTCTGATGGAAACAGTCGTAAAGTGTGTATATACTGAACAGAGATATAGAGAATAATATTATAAAGTTGACATAAACTATAACCAGCATGAGATAGCTATGTTATAGTCCGCTAAAACGTTACTTTGTACACCTGTTTATTACTTAGATAAGAGTGTTAGCTTATTTGTTGCTGTTCTTTGTCTACAATAATACTCTATCACCCAGGTTGATAAGTGTTTTCCAGTCTGATATATCGTTTGTTTGGTTGATACGGTCACGAGTCGCTATCAAACCGGAAAAAGCTGTATCATAACTAGTTCCCGAAACAATAACGCCTGCGTACTAGGTGTTAGTTTGTTTACTTCCCGTAGCGTCTCAAATGTGACATATGTTTGTAGTTTTGTGGTAATATTTAAATCGTTTTGGTGTATCTAATTCAGTAATTGTGATTTATTCCTGATACATGGATAATGGAGAGCGATATTTTCGATTATTAAATGTTCAAATTCATATCAAAGTAAGACGTCATTAGGTGTCTAGTTTCATATCAGCCTAGGTATCGACCCTCGGTGACTTGATATCAGTCTGGGACCTTCGGTACCTATGATGATATGAAACTAGCCACGTAATAACCATTAAATATTCCATTTATTTACATCTTTCGTCTAATACGGACATGTTATATATATCTCTCTCTCAAAGGTTAACGATTGTATGAAATGATGCATTGGCTGCCTAACTTGCTGTAGGATTCTACAGAGCAATATCACAATGTCTGTATATGCACATAGACCATCACGTCACAACATGCTAGTGTAGCCACATTGCGATATGTTAAGTAAGCTTAAGATGTCTTAGAATGTTATCGAGTTCAACAAAACAATGCATATCATCATCATAATTATCGCGACATTTCAAAAGTTTAAGACTTGATCTATATTACCACAAGCAGGTATGGGATAATCCCATAAACTATCAGTCTGGCACGTGTGTGAACTTTCTCCAGACAATGTGTAATTTACAACACATGTGTAGACTCCTGATGTTGTTGAACCGTTTGTAGAAGTACTGAATGTAAGCTCGGGTGACGTAGATATCTCCTCACACTCCCCTGAAGCCAAAAATAGGTGAATTGGTGATAGTTGTGTTATTTATTACAAATACTATAAATACTTTTAATAGGATACACACAGAATTAGATAGTGTTTTATTTCTTATTTCACTATGCACACATATGTAAACTGTTTCGTGTCACATCAAACCCCATTTAATATATAAATGTATGCACACATTATAAATCAGATCGATGTTATACATTGTTGATAAGTATATATCAAAGCATCTAAGGCTACTAGGGTGTGTGCTCCGACCCCTACTAGTCACTGGATGGAGCACATTCATTGGGTTGGACGGAGCACATAAATGGGGTTCCCAATTGTTGGGGTCCGAAAAATGTTTTATTTGTTACGATATATGTGTAGTGCTTAATATAACACACGTTTCTTGTGATGAATTAGTTATGTGATATGCGCTGTTAGAGTTTTCATATTACACGTTTCCCTATCATACCCGTAAAAACTAATATTTGTCTTTCAGTTATTTATTGGCGAATAAAACATTATTTGGAGTTCTGGCACGCACACAACCACGCTGGCCATTTTTTATTCGATTATAAATAACGTATATACAAAATATTATTTCGATTCTAACATGACTAATATATCTTAAAAGCGTAAACAAGTTGGCGTTATATTTTTAATAGAGTGCGCAAATGACGTCGCGAAACTATAAGTATGCTAGTAAAATGACGTCACGTATGACGTCACGCGCTATTCAATGTTTTATTGCAGAGTTAAGAATGGTAAATTCCTTCTTTGCATATAGGCCTACAAACAAAATGCCGAGTCATGTGTGAATTGTGGATAACGATTTCGTCATCGTAAGGGAACATTTTGTTTCTTTATTAATATTAACATACGTGTGTATTGGGTTTTTTACATTTTGAGAAGGTGTATGACATTGTGCTACCAAGCTATAGTAATGGTGATATAGGGCCTATCTGTAGAATATCTTTCTTGAAGCAATATAAATGTTCATGTAAATAATGTCCGAGTAGGTCATTCATACTCACTGCATATTGGATCGATATCCTCCCAACCTGAACCATCATTTCTGCACAGTCTGGAAGACATGCCGTCGATACTAAAACCGAGTTCACATATATATGTGGCCACAGTACCTTGCGTGGTATCGGATACAGATAGGGATCCACGAGCCGGGGCTGCTGGGGTCATGCATTCTGCAATTTTTGAAAATAAAAATATGAATTAGTAATAATAATTGGATACATTATTTATCGAGAGCACTGATTTGAACTATGTCACACATGAAGCACCCAACAATATAAAACATGAACTAAGTACCTATGAATGGTCACACGAGAACTACGCATGCTATAGAGGATGTTTGTGTTTATTAGATAAGATATAAGATAACGATCACTCGATGATTTAACTCTTTCACCGCCAATGTCGCATAAAAGCGACTTTGTAAAAAAGTAGAGAACCCGATCGGACAGAACAGAACATGCCGTCTGATCAGGCTATATGCTGATTGCTCTTCAGACAGTGGAGCTGAAGCACCTGTCCGAATAGCAAACAACATAGATCCTGATCAGACGCGGCGTTACGCCGCGGCTGATCTGGATCTATGTTGTTTGCACATGCTCTGAATTTAAATATAATAATTGTTTCCAAATTAACTGCTCTTTCGTTATTGTACTCCAATACACAACCGCACAGCCACATGTGTTAGTGTGAACACGTCCGTAATAAGAAAACGTTCCGCTATAATTTTCAAATTAGTTTCTGTTTGCTGTCAAAATTAAAAACTACAGACAAAACAAATTCATTAGAATATATTACTTAATAATTAACTGTTCATAATAGGCAGAAAATAGCTAAAATACAATACGAAACGCAACCGGTGGCAGAGAAAATGCCATCTTTCATTGTTTCAAAGCGGTGTAAGATGGAGTTTTCTTTCACTGAGAACATAATGTATTAGCTATGCTCCACCCATCTACAATATATCCAAATTTTATAGAGATAATTTGTGTTCCGGTATTTAATTTTCGCCAAAGATATTGAAACAATTTTATTTTCAATCTCATGTAGTATGATTTCGATATCTGTAAATCTCTTGTATCGAATACGTGTAGAAATCCGTAAATCTCTCGTATCGAATAAGTGGAGAAATCTGTAAATCTCGCGTATCGAATAGGTGGTGAAATCTGTTAATCTCTCGTATCGAATACGTGGAGAAATCTGTAAATCTCTTGTATCAAATACGTGGTGAAATCTGTTAATCTCTCGTATCGAATACGTGGAGAAATCTGTTAATATCTCGTATCGAATAAGTGGAGAAATCTGTTAATCTCTCGTATCGAATAAGTGGAGAAATCTGTAAATCTCTTGTATCAAATACGTGGTGAAATCTGTTAATCTCTCGTATCGAATACGTGGAGAAATCTGTTAATATCTCGTATCGAATAAGTGGAGAAATCTGTTAATCTCTCGTATCGAATAAGTGGAGAAATCTGTAAATCTCTTGTATCAAATACGTGGTGAAATCTGTTAATCTCTCGTATCGAATACGTGGAGAAATCTGTTAATATCTCGTATCGAATAAGTGGAGAAATCTGTTAATCTCTCGTATCGAATAAGTGGAGAAATCTGTAAATCTCTTGTATCAAATACGTGGTGAAATCTGTTAATCTCTCGTATCGAATACGTGGAGAAATCTGTTAATATCTCGTATCGAATAAGTGGAGAAATCTGTTAATCTCTCGTATCGAATAAGTGGAGAAATCTGTAAATCTCTTGTATCAAATACGTGGTGAAATCTGTTAATCTCTCGTATCGAATACGTGGAGAAATCTGTTAATATCTCGTATCGAATAAGTGGAGAAATCTGTTAATCTCTCGTATCGAATACGTGGAGAAATCTGTTAATCTCTCGTATCTAATAAGTGGAGAAATCTGTTAATCTCTCGTATCGAATACGTGGAGAAATCTGTTAATCTCTCGTATCGAATAAGTGGAGAAATCTGTAAATCTCTTGTATCGAATACGTGGAGAAATCTGTAAATCTCTCGTATCGAATACGTGGAGAAATCTGTAAATCTCTCGTATCGAATACGTGGAGAAATCTGTAAATCTCTCATATCGAATACGTGGAGAAATCTGTAAATCTCTCGTATCGAATACGTGGAGAAATCTGTAAATCTCTCGAATCGAATACGTGGAGAAATCTGTAAATCTCTCATATCGAATACGTGGAGAGCATTCCTACCATTTGACCATCTTGGTGTTATAGTTATTACAATACAAATGCTATACAGATTTACCCTCGCCGTCGGCGAACCATGTTGCCGAGCGTACTTGGCATCATGGTCAGGACTCGAGGTTATACAGCTTTTCTTATATCTCAAACTCGAACTCAAGTGATATTACACCGTGCACGTAAAAGAACCAGAGGAGATTCTGGAATGGGTCTCTGTCTGTATCATGCACTATCCTCCAAAATCTAAAATAACTAATCTCTTCAGGAGGCGTCGCTCATATGGGCAACCGGTAGCGACGATAAATAAACGTAAAACACACTCAAGTGATATGATTGGTTGATTCTGAGGTTTAAATTCGCCTGAACCAATCAGAAGATTGAGGCAGAGTTTGAAATTAGAGAATGGTTTTATAACCGCCAGGCCAGTACTGATACCGTAACTTAATATCTGACTCAATGTTAAATTCTATCACCATCACTGTAACATAATTCCTTCACTTTGGTACACATACAATTATATTAGTTCACGATATTGTCGTGTGTTTCCATGGGTTTTCTTTACAACGATTCAACGGTTATATTGTAGCTGTGTTATTTAATCGTAGTTGTCGTGTTTTGTTCATTTCAAAAGCTGACATATATATATATGACTATTAAAACTTAATAATATGTAAATGTCATGAACTAAATATATATTGTACAGACTAACTGCAGGTTGGCGGATCGATATTCCAATATCCGTTTGTTTGGCACGTAATTGTTAGAGGACCACTGACGTAATATCCGCTAGTGCAATTGAACTTTGCCACTGTTGTCTTGGCATTAGTTGTTATAGAAACACTTCCGCTTTCAGGGTCTGCTAAAGTCGGACATGGAGCTGAAATGATATGTACAATACATTCATACTTCAGATATTTACATCGCTATTGCATTTCCTTCGATGGACGTTTGTGTCCTGTTTGTATCTATAGTTGTATGAATATCGTCACTAAATGCCATGCAGCTGACATGCGCACTTGAAGTTACGGGCATGCGCATTCACAGCATTGGGCAACATTCCTTTGACATCAATGGTGGTACATGTGTGGGTGGTGGTGGTATATATTGGGTGGTGGTATATATTGGGGTGGTGGTATATGTTGGGACGGTAGTATCTCTTGGTGCAGTGGCATATGTTGGGCGGTGGTATATGTTTGGGTTGTGGTATATGTTGGGGTGATGGTATACGTTGGATGGTAGTATATGTTGGAATGGTATATGTTGGGTGGTTGTATATGTTGGGGTTGTGGTATATGTTGGGTGGTTGTATATGTTGGGTGGTGGTATATGTTGGGGTGGTGGTATATGTTGGGATGCTATATGTTGGGTGGTGGTATATGTTGGGATGCTATATGTTGGGTGGTGGTATATGTTGGGTTGTGGTATATGTTGGGTGGTGGTATATGTTGGGATGCTATATGTTGGGTGGTGGTATATGTTGGGATGCTATATGTTGGGTGGTGGTATATGTTGGGTTGTGGTATATTGGGGTTGTGGTATATGTTGGGATGCTATATGTTGGGGTGGTGGTATATGTTGGGATGCTATATGTTGGGTGGTGGTATATGTTGGGATGCTATATGTTGGGTGGTTGTATATGTTGGGGGTGGTGGTATATGTTGGGATGCTATATGTTGGGTTGTGGTATATGTTGGGTGGTGGTATATGTTGGGTTGTGGTATATGTTGGGTGGTGGTATATGTTGGGGTGGTGGTATATGTTGGGATGCTATATGTTGGGTTGTGGTATATGTTGGGTGGTGGTATATGTTGGGTTGTGGTATATGTTGGGTGGTGGTATATGTTGGGTGGTGGTATATGCTGGGTGGTTGTATATGTTGGGTAATGGTATATGTTGGGATGCTATATGTTGGGTTGTGGTATATGTTGGATTGTGGTATATGTTGGGTTGTGGTATACGTTGGGTTGTGGTATATGTTGGGTGGTGGTATCTGTTGGGTGGTGGTATATGTTGGGTTGTGGTATATGTTGGGTGGTTGTATATGTTGGGTGGTGGTATATGTTGGGTAATGGTATATGTTGGGTAATGGTATATGTTGGGTAATGGTATATGTTGGGTGGTTGTATATGTTGTGGTTGTGGTATTTATGGGTGGTGGTATATGTTGGGTGGTTGTATATGTTGGGTAATGGTATATGTTGGGTAATGGTATATGTTGGGTAATGGTATATGTTGGGTAATGGTATATGTTGGGTTGTGGTATATGTTGGGTGGTGGTATATGTTGGATGGTGGTATATGTTGGGTGGTGGTATATGTTGGGTGGTGGTATATGTTGGGTAATGGTATATGTTGGGTAATGGTATATGTTGGGTAATGGTATATGTTGGGTGGTTGTATATGTTGTGGTTGTGGTATTTATGGGTGGTGGTATATGTTGGGTGGTTGTATATGTTGGGTAATGGTATATGTTGGGTAATGGTATATGTTGGGTGATGGTATATGTTGGGTAATGGTATATGTTGGTATATGTTGGGTAATGTATATGTTGGTGATGGATATGTTGGGTAATGGTTATGTTGGGTATGGTAATGTTGGGTGGTGGTATATGTTGGGTATGGTATATGTTGGGTGGTGGATATTTGGGTGATGGTATATGTTGGGATGTATATGTTGGGTAATGGTATATGTTGGGTGGTGGTATATGTTGGGGTGGTATATGTTGGGTGGTGGTATATGTTGGATGGTTGTATATGCTGGGTTGTGGTATATGTTGGGTGGTGGTATATGTTGGGTGGTGGTATATGTTGGGTGGTGGTATATGTTGGGTGGTGGTATATGTTGGGTGGTGGTATATGTTGGGTTGTGGTATATGTTGGGTGGTGGTATATGTTGGATGGTGGTATATGTTGGGTGGTGGTATATGTTGGGTGGTGGTATATGTTGGGTGGTGGTATATGTTGGGGTTGTGGTATATGTTTGGTGGTGGTACATGTTGGGATGCTATATGTTAGGTGGTGGTATATGCTGGGTGGTGGTATATGTTGGGTAATGGTATATGTTGGGTAATGGTATATGTTGGGTGGTGGTATATGTTGGGTGGTGGTATATGTTGGGTAATGGTATATGTTGGGTGGTGGTATATGTTGGGTAATGGTATATGTTGGGTGGTGGTATGTTGGGTGATGGTATATGTTGGGATGCTATATGTTGGGTGGTTGTATATGTTGGGTGGTTGTATATGTGGGTGGTGGTATATGTTGGGGTGATGGTATATGTTGGGGTGATGGTATATGTTGGGGTGATGGTATATGTTGGGGTGATGGTATATGTTGGGGTGATGGTATATGTTGGGGTGATGGTATATGTTGGGTGATGGTATATGTTGGGTGATGGTATATGTTGGGTGGTGGTATATGTTGGGTGGTGGTATATGTTGGGGTGATGGTATATGTTGGGTAATGGTATATGTTGGGTAATGGTATATGTTGGGGTGATGGTATATGCTGGGGTGATGGTATATGTTGGGGTGATGGTATATGTTGGGGTGATGGTATATGTTGGGGTGATGGTATATGTTGGGGTGATGGTATATGTTGGGGTGATGGTATATGTTAGGTGGTGGTATATGTTGTGGAAGTGGTACATGTTGGAACGGTGGTATATGTTTCATAGCAATTCTCAATACAGACAGAATTAGCAGCTAGTAATAGTAATTGCAGATATTTATTTATTACAAGCTATGTTTATGTAAATATATTTTCAATCCGAAATGCCTGTGCATTGGGCATCTGTTAATTTAACGGTTTATAGATAATGTCCAATTTACTTGTATTCGAGTTAAATTTCTCCATATAAGCTTGCGTTGATCATTGGTGGTAGTAGTGGTATATGTTTGGTAACAAATCCGAATACAGACAACATTTGTAAATGTAGTTAGAAATATGAAACATTATAACCATAGGTTTTGAATAATTATGTTCTTGAGCTTTCTTCAAATATTCCTTTAAATATGAACCATTTTCTTTTTAGCATCCAAAAACTATTGACTAACTAACTTCTGAAATTCTTTAGCATATACCTAGAATAGATTTCACGTATTTTCATTGTTATATATATTATTCTCCTACCTATTGTATATCAATCAATTGATAGGGAGAAGAACTATATACATTTTCTTTTGTTCTAATACCTTTCAATCTACTGCTGTTAAATTATATGTAAACTGTTCATTCCATGTACAAAATAAAATACTGAAATAAATAATGTTTAAACTAATGTTGATCTACACTGGGCAACGATGTTGCGATACGGCCATCGAGTTTTATCGATAATAGAGAAAACATTATGGCAATGACACGATGAAGATGTTACGATGACGATGGTACGATGATTATGACAAGTGTGTACAATGCCGATGGTACGAAGACGATGGTACGAAGACGATGGTACGATGCTGATGGTACGATGTATATGACAAGCGTGTACGAAATCCGCTGGTACGATTCATATGACAAGTGTGTACGATGCCGCTGGTACGATGACACGATGGTACGAAGACGATGGTACGATGCCTATGGTACTATGCATATGACAAGCGTGTACGATGCCGATGGTACGATGGTACGAAGACGATGGTAAAATGTCGATGGTACAATGACTATGGTACGACGTGCTATTGCCATGGTAGCATCTTGTGATCGTACCACCGTCTTCCTAAGTTCTCAATTATACCTCGACGATCCACCGAACACGGTTTATGTTCAGATATAACACATATACCTGTGTACGTGTTAGTACATGTTCCGCATGAAGGTGATGACGTGATGGTAAGATGGTACGACGATGAATCACGGCACAATACCATGTAATCATCGCTATCGTATCATAGTCATCGTACCATCATGTCATCGTAACGTAGATTTCCTGAATTATAGTATACTGTGATGACGCTAACAGAACACCTTGCTAAACAGAATAGTGACATATTAAGAACAATATTTACCACAGTGTGGTTGACTAAGGTTCCATGTTCCGTCACTCATGCATGTAATAATTTCAAACCCGTTCAGTGTATATCCAAGATCACACGTGTACGTCGCATTTGTCTGATATCCGTCAGTTGCCAATGAAACGCTACCACCGGTAGGTGGCGTGAGCGTCTGACATGGGGCTGAAATAAACATTATGAAGTTATTGCGAAGCAGAATCTCGCGACATTTTGGCAAATTTGTAGCATCGTAGGTATAAAGATATTTTACAACAAATTGTGACATTTGAAGAACTTTTTATAAGAAATTTCCAAGTTTCCTATCTTTGTGAGTGTATATGTCTCAGAGCTACGAACACTATTCTAAGTGTTGAGTGGGGTCACTGACATGAACCAACTTTACATAGAGAGTAGTTACAACGTCATTCCCGGAAGTGACATCATTGTTGTGCGTTGGTGTGTGTGTGAAACATCCGATCGTTAGTTTGCTGTGAATAACAACCACTTACTACATGCAGGATCAGTTCCAGGCCAACCGGAACCATCATTTGCGCATGCGCGTGCCGTGGGGCCATCTAAGGAGTATCCGACGTAACAGATGTACGTTGCTACGATACCGTTGTCAGTCATTAACCCGTTTTGTATAGCGGCAGGTGATTGACAAGCTGAAATTGCAAGTAATGGTTGCTATGAACTATATATGTGAGTTTCCAAATTGAGCAAAAATTGGGCAAACAGTATAAATAGAATGAAAAGTATCAATTGTAAAATAAAATTGTACTTTTACAATATTAGGCAAGATTCATAAACTAATTGCAATCGAAATCAAACGCAGTGGTAGCTCGTTCACTTCATGTGCGATGTTTGAGCCCCACTGGAGCCGTTACGATTGTGACCTTAGCCAAGGCATTTAAATTCCACGTTCCCTCTTCTCTGTCCATCGTGGCGATGAATTCCATTAGGAATGAGGTCTCGAGTGTGATCAATATAAGTTGCAAGAATTTTCATTACATGGAAGTTTCACAATCGAGCAAAAATAAATGTGTATAAACTAAATCAAGTATTACATACTTAATGTACATATTACACCATATTACATAAATGACAATACAAGTATACCTATATATTGTGTACATTATAATGTATATTATATACAGTCAAACCTGTCTTAAGCAGCCAACAAAGGGAATATCAGAAAGTGGCTGCTTAGCACATGTGGCTGCTTAATATAGATCAACTGTATAATAAAACATCATATTGGGAATCTGGAAACTGGCTGCTTAATACAGGTTGGCTGCTTAATAGAGGTGACCACTAACACAGGTTTGACTGTATGTCAAATAACTTGCTTCTCATCGCTGTAGGTTCAATTCCTACTGAGGGTGTATAATTGCTTCAAGTGAGGAGGCTATCCAGCTGACTTGCATACAGTCCGTGGTTCTATCCGGGTAATCGTTTGTGTCTGAAATGTTACTGGGAGTGGCACGCGAGGTCTTCCTCCACCAATGATATCCGGAGTGTTGCATTATGACCTAAGAACAATACAGTCAGAGCACTAATACAATATGGATGCCATTACCGTATATATTGGTTTAGAAGGCAAACTGTACGTATAACAGATGGATCTGTAGTCCAGTGGTTAACACGTTGGACTGGTAATCCAGGGATCGTAGGTTCCATCCCCCGTCTGACCCTAATCAAATTAACAGTCTTTCAGATTGGAGTTTAAACCGAGGTTTCGTGACGGTGCTTTACACCGTGCAAGTAAAATACCCAGAGGAGATTCTGGAATGGGTCTCTGCCTGTATCATTGCACTATCCTCCAACTATCTAAAATGACTAATATATTCAGGAGGCGTCGCTCATATGGGCAACCGGTCGCGACGATAAATAAAAGTAAAAAACAACAAATTGTAAGTAGTACAAATAGCTAGATAGCTCAGCATAGTACTGTAATAACTTCACATACTGCACGTTGGAGGTGTAGAATCCCAAGTTCCATCAATTAAACATGTTCTTGTATCCACGCCGTTCAAATCATAACCCGAGAAACAAGTATACGTTGCCATTGTAATTCTACCGGTTGAATTAGGTGCAATACTCCCGCTGTCAGGGGTCACTAGACTATCGCACAACGCTGAAACAAGCAGTGCAAATTTCAACATTAGTGAACATAGAATGCTATCATGCAAACGACAGATGATACTATTCACGATTTCACTATTTCAACTACACATATTCACGATTGCGGAGTTGTTTCGTGAAGCTGTAATCGTGCATTTCTGTAGCAGAAATTGTGAAATAGCGAATATCTGCACCAGTCTTTCACAAGTAATGATAAAATATGTTCTTATCCAATTACTAGAATCCTAGTTATATTTATATATGTATACATTTTTATTTATATTTCCATATATTATTGTCATGGGTAAATGTTTAAAATTGCATCTGTAATTGTGAAGCGCAATAGAATAATATTTAATATTTGCGCTATATAAATGCTATGTATTTGTATTTGTATAGGTCGTCATACGATTGCTCTCCATGTTCTACGTATGAGCAACCGGTTGCGATGGTAAATACACGTGAAACACACACCTTTCGGGTGCCTCATTCTTAAAATAAAATCGGAAGTTGCGCATACGGTTCGATGATGCGCAATGCATATGTACAAGAGTCTCAAATAAACATGGAGGTAATTGTTCAACATTTCTCACCATATAAATATGTGGAAATACTAACAGCGAAATACGTCAATGATGATGATTGAGCTTATTTACCCTCGCCGCCGGTGAACCATATGGGCGAGCGCACTAAGAAGTTTAGTTATTACTCATAGATTATAAACTAAGGTGATTAAGTTGTGTGTGTTAATAATACGATTTGAATGCTCAGCCCGGCCATAGATTAGGCTACAAGCACCAAATTACGTCATGAAAATCCATGGGACTTTATGTGATCTCAAACGTGAACGTGCCGGTGTCAAGGTAAAACTAATCCATTCGTGAAATTACTCAATTGAGGCAGTCGATTGGGGGTAAAATGATAAAATTAAATCGATGAAAATAATTAAGTTAAAAAAGTGTCTGAAAACATTGTGTATCTTGTTTTTCAGCGTAATAAAATTGGTTTGATGACAGGGTATACAAGTATATAGTGCCGACTATTTTGGATATTTATTTACATAATCACAAATAACTTTGTAAATGATTGTTAAATTTAGGGGTTTGACTTAGGATTACGGATTTAGAATTTAGACTTCAACTGTCGGTAACATCGCATTTTCAGATATGTGTCTATCTTACCGCATGTGGGAAAGGTCTCCCAGTATCCTGTAGACTCACAATACACCGTGTATGCACCGTTCAACGTATAGCCAGCCTCACAGGAAAACAAGGCGTACGTCTGTGTCCCTGTGGTTGCCAACACTGACACCCCACCTGGTACCGTGACCACTGACTGACAGAAGCCTGAAAATTATATATGTGACGAAAGCTAATTGAAAAAAAAATAGGTTTCGAAAAGAACAGTCTAATATGTGCCAAGGACCATCTGCGAATAAAACAAACCATTAGAAAATGGTCACCAATTACTTTGATAACTCCCTTCAAGCCATTGCAATGCATATTTAACCTGTTACGAGATACCACATGTAAACAACAGCTCAGTTATGCCATTCCTAATTATTGTATAAGACATTGATGTGTTTCTGAAACAACATACATGTATATTATGGATTATTGATGAGTTCGGTCAATAACCGTTAGCATGCTGTAAACGGGACGATTTGAATGAAATGTCACAAGCCCTACTTTCTAAGAAATATAAGACATATATTACACATTTGTTATCTGCTCATTTTGCCTACAGCGTGGTAAATGTTAATTGTGCTGAGTTGTGGTTAATTGTTTATATAATTATATAAGATTGAAAACTGTGTTTCATGGTGTACTGTAATAACCAGCACGTGTTGCGCAATCCTTCAGTTGAGCTCTTAAATGCAAATGTGTATGATACCCAATGGATTGACAATATGAAATGCGGAGCAGGTAGTTATAATAGTAATACTATTTGTTTGTTTGTGTTTCGGGATTTACGCCTTCATCAGCACCATTTTGGGCTATATCGACGGTAGGGCAGTCTACCGTTACACACCTTTCCTGTGCAGGCTCCAACGGTTAACCAGTACTTGGTGCACACAACTCCTAAGAAACCGCCAACTTTTGTCATCCAGGTAGTTATAACTTGATCACGTGCGACTAGCTATTGATATTGATAAAATACATTGTTTTTCGTAATGGGAGAGAGCTAATGAAGCATCTGGTAGATGTAATATGAAAACTAGTGGAAATAATTGAATAAACTTATAGAAATTAACTGCCCGAAACGTAATTGTTCACTTCGGCAATAATCGGTCATTTCCGCTTGAACTAGTCCAGACTCCGAGTCCGTAATTCTAGTAGACACGGTGTAACTGTGGTTAGTGCGGTAACGGCGATACTTGTGATAAATCAACAACGTTAGATTGTTCAGAAAATCATTAGATTTGATTTCTAAAGCCCCCTTATTTTCAACATTTTACAACATTTTATTCAACAACTTAGGTTCATACATATAAAGTCAAACCTGTGTTAGTGGTCACCTTTCTTATGCAGCCAACCTGTATTACGCAACCAATTTCTAAATTCCCATTATGTTGCTTTATTATACATTTGCCATACATTAAGCTGTCACCTGTGCTAAGCAGCCACGTTCTGCGATTCCCTTGGCTGGCTGGCTGTGTAAGACAGGTTTGACTGTATTTAGAATATTTATGAACCATGCATTCTTCAGACAGAACAATGATATATCATGTCGGTAAAGTGTGCTAACAGTTATGGCTGTCGATATATATATATATATATATATATATATATATATACACTCAAACATGTACTACCAACAACCTATTAATAACGACCACCTTTCAACAAAGGCCAGTTCATTTCCCCTCATCCATATTAGATCGTGTAAAGGCCGTGATTAACGACAACATGCCGACCGCGACCAGAATTGTTGATATTATTATATTGTTCTTCCTCAGTAAATATGAGCACGACTAAGATGACAAACGTTGCTTACTACGAATGTTAGTGGGTACGACTGGTTATGGGGTAAGATTTCACCCTATCCGTAAGACCCGGATAACGCATACTGACGAAAAAGCAAAGCTGTACATTACATGTTCATATTTAGATAATGCATGAACTCTATATTACCGCTATAGTGACGAACGTTCACGGTAAAACATCAAACAAACATATCTCCGTAAGAAATTGCCAACATTTTCATATAAATAGACAGTGCCTGAGCGGAGCTCGAACACGTGACCATCAGTGAAGATAGGTTACAGTATATGCAAGTCAGCGACCGTAACCACTATACAACGGAGGCGGACTCTCTCTCATTTGGAAAACAACTAGAACTCAGAAAACTAGAAATATAGGTTTATGAATTTACTTACTGCATTGAGGATCAGCGCCGTCCCATCCATTTCCGTCTGTTTGGCACGTTCTCACCTGCTTCCCGAGCACGGTGTAGCCGATATCGCACGTGTAATTGGCTGTTTTGCCATCAGCTACAACAGCTCCATTCATAGGAACACTAGGAGACTCACAGTCTGTATATAATATTTATCAAGTAAAACCAGAAACTGGTGCGAAATATAATGAAGCTTCATACACTGTATGGTACAACATGTATGTGTCTTTACGTACATATAAACACCACTGTATGATGTAAGCGAGACAACGTAATCCTAAACTGTATGCACGATTATTTTGTTGGTGATGTCTCTCTTAGACCATAAAGTGCCATTTACGTAGACACATTTTAAACACAGCTTACAATACGAAGGAATAAACGTGACCTTTGCAATTGTGTTATGTAGATGGTGTCCTGGTACTGACAATGAATACTAATCTACACATACGCCAAAATGAAACTGTGCACTTGCCTGAGAGGTAAAATTTATATCCTATAGATATAGGCACATTTGGTATAAACTGTGCGAACTATTGGGTAAATTAGTGCAATGTGTGAAGGATTATTTTCTTCACTCATGATAGTAAAATCCATAATTTTTATTACTCGAGTCGGACCACAAGTTCTAGCAACATTAGTTATGGTCCTTTCCGAAGAGATAGTAGATGAAGAGATATATCGACTCATGATTTCAAGCATAAAAATAGAAGCATAACTATATTGATTTTTTCTGAAAGGAAAAATTTGACTTATGAGAGAGGGAGGGCGGGAGAGAGAGAGATGGTGGTCGGTCGTGACACATGTATATGCGCATACACCCAGGTGTAACATAACGTCTGACAGGGCTCCGTTTTCGTGGCCCTCTGTGATCGTAGCGATGCAAGTAAAACATATAATGCAGAATATAATTTTTAATTAGTCATAAATTTTAAATTAGATTGACCTGCACACACGAAATATCCAATGGGCGATAATTGATGTCTCGTTCGATAATAACCAGTAGGACCTATGTCACCCTCAGAACGGTATGCTCTTTTATTACAACATGACAATCAAACTTCTAGTCACACAAATATGTCCCTGACCGTTGAAGAACAGGCCGAAACTTGTTAAGCTAAATACAAGTTCTTCACTCGGAAACTCTGCCTATTCTTGGAAACTACTTACAGCATACTGGAGCAGATTCGTTCCACGACCCGTCCGACAAACATGTTCTCGTTCTCGTGCCTATCAGGTCATAGCCACTGACGCACGTGTGTACGGCCATGCTCGTGAAACCATCGGTTGAAATTGTAACATCACCACTTGAAAGGACATTCAATGCTGAGCATTGGACTGCAAGAATTATATATAAAATGTATATACTGACACCATACAAATATGTGCACTTTTATATTGAGCCACAGGCACCAGACACAAAAAAAAATAATTGTTTTTGTGTCTGGTGCCTGTGTATTGAGCGTTACCTTTTCGTTACAAATGTTAGAATTATTGATACTACTATCATGAGTGAAGTAACTTATCCTTCACACATTGCAATAATTTACTCAATATTTAAGCGCGTAGACGTTCAAATTTGATCATAGTTTTTTCTAAATAAACATAAATTTTACATCTAAGGCAAGTGCACAATTTCTTTTTGGCGTCAGCATATTATGTAATACATTTCAGTAACGACATCCAACAGTTACTTCAACAATTTCATCGGCTTTGGTAGTGTTACTTTGTTTTTAAATTGAGGCCATAGTTTCTGACGAGAACGGTGTTCTGTATGAATGCAAATTCATTCCCGGCTAACCAGTTGATAGAAGATCACACATTATTCAGAATCGACCTGTAGTTCCGGTAGAAATCTAATTCTTTCTAGATATACTACTATGTTTTACACATTTCATATAGCTCGATTGCGAAGCATTTCATACAGCATTAGTCTAACATAGTTTAGCAATTTCGTTCTAGAGACGTCAATCCTGATGGAACCCTTCTGCACGAGGAAGAAAGAAGAGGTGGTGTGGATATTAGTGTCAAACCAGAAAAAGGCCGTATCATAACTAGTTCCTTTCAGATAACGCATGCGCGCTCGGTACTAGTTTGCTTACTTCCTGAAGCGTTCCAGCGTGTCAAATTTTACAGATAACAGATGTTTGTAGTTTCTTGGTAATATTTCAATCGTTTTCGTGTATCTAACTCAGTATTTGTGATTTAGACCTTCGGTCTCAGGCTCATATCAAGTTATTTCGGGTCAATACCTATGCTGATATGAAACTAGCCACGTAATAACCTCTAATTATAAACTAATAATAGAATATTGTCTACGCTTTGACGTCAGTTGCTAGACCATATACGAGTGTGTACTCGTCTATATTGATGCTTAGCTCACCCAGTATGGAGCTAGCACGGCCAATATGGGATCTACATGGCCTGTTTGAATATGTCGATTTCTGATTGGTCTGTTTGGATATTACCCGGCACAATTATTTTGTAGTTCCCATCTTGGAAACATAACTTGTTCATACTAGCTAAAATCTTAATAAAAGGAAACTTAAAATAATCAGTTTCTTATTTGTTACCGTTACTTGTTACTACTGTCGTAACTATTCTATCGTCAATAACATGTTCATCAATTAAGTGATTTCATATTGACTTAGTTATTCAACCTTGCCTCATCCCAATAAATATGCCAATATAAAATCACTTAATAATTAATAACAAAAATATATTATTAATATCGTTTATATTTAACTATTGGATTGGTTTTATAAACGTGTATTATATACAGAAGCATGACACGATTACACTTACAGGTCCGCGTCCGTAGTCGAGTGGCTAAGTGTATACAACTGTAGCATATCATTACTTATGGTCACTGGTTCGAGCCACGCTCAAACCGTGTCTCTTTATATGAAAAAAGTTGGCAGTTTCTTACGTGGTGCACCATGTACTGGCCAACCGCTGGAGCCTGCCCAGGAAAGGTGTTAGGTAAACTGCCCTTCGCTCATATGGGCAACCGGTACCGATGTTAAATAAACTTGAATAAAAGAATTACACTTACCGCAGGAGGGGGCACTTGGACTCCAAGATGTGTCCTGTTGACATATGCTTTCATTGCTGCCGACCATAGTATATCCAGAAACACAACTGTAGCTAACCGTCGTCGTAAATCCGTTAGATGTCAGTGTATGCATTCCGCCGACAAGATTAATCAGTGTGATGCAACTATCTGTTATAATCGTAATATAATTAAGAAATAATAGTTGTCATGCAGTTGTTTACTGGCGAATAAAACATGGTGTGGAGTTTTGACGGCGCTCAGAACGACAACCTATGTTTTATTGTTTTATTCCACTATTAATAACGCAAATACAATTTTATTTTTAATATTATTGCAGTATCATGTCTCGTTCTTTATATATCTCAACTTCCTACATCAACAGTGTACACAAACATTTTCTGCGGCGACTCGATGCTGTGCATAAACCGTTTACTTGTATATTAAATGTCGAAGCTTGTGTAATATATGTCAGCGACATTAGCACTGGCAGAATTTACCTATTTCTAATGGTGATAAGATTTCTGACAACTGACAACTTACGCTGCATGTTCTAAATTACATAAGTAACACACGCACACACGCATGCACGCAAGCACGCACACGCACACGCACACGCACACGCACACGCACACGCACACACACACACACACACACACACACACACACACATACACACACACACACACACACGATCAGAGAGTGGTTGAGAGTACATGGAAGAATGACAGACATATAGGGTCCATAAATCGAGCACCGTGAGTGTCAATTTTAAACATTTTTAAGTCTGTATTGTTGTAAAGTCGTAAGCTATGTTCTTATATCTATTAACTATTTCTAAGCCTCTGAAACCGGGCGTGTGTCATGCTGTTATCCGTGTAGTATTATTAATGGTTTAACTTCATGATATTTCTGTAGATTCACATCCAAAGGGAGCTAAGAAGTCAGATTCAACAATAATTACTGATGACATATTATATATGTTGACAATATGATGCAAAGAAAATGTGATGATGTTGTCGATATATAATGGAAAGTTTGACACAAACTTTATTTAATAAAACAATGTACTAATTAATATACTTATTATGGATATTTGACAATACAGAATGCGGTCATTGTACTGAAAACCAGACAACAAGACACACTATATTGATCTACAGAAATAAAGAAAGATCCTGAACATTATTTTATTTTCTGTATATACATATACTATTGTCATTATAATTTACGTTGAGTCTACACTATTGAGAAGAAGGTATGTGTACGATCGTTTGATTTAGATATATTCTTATATCATACTTAATAAAGAAACAATTTCAGAGCATTTCTGAAATACAATGACTGTATGTATGGACCAATGCTTGTTTACAACACACACTATAACGTGAATAAGTAAAATATATGAAGCCCTTTCTGAATGTCTCACCAATGGCCAATATGACACTGACGACATTTCTTGAATGATTCAACATGACAATAACCATATCATATGAGGTCTATGAACAGAGTTTCAATTTATTATATATCAGGCTGTTTAGTATGTTTTCGCTTCTTCCTTGGTGTGATTCTCTTTCCTTTCCTGCTCAAGACGATATCTCTACCACTGTCGGAAGGAGCTTCCAGTTCATACGAATACACCGGATGAATGTAATTAAATTCGTCAGCATACAAAAGATCAGGTGTCTTAGTTCTCTCTATTCCAGCTTCATCTATTTTGTCCTTTGGCTTCTTTTTGTGCAGTTCACGACGAGATTTCGTCCATTTCCTATCGGATGTCTTTGCGCTTGTTGACTTTTCTGTGAAAACATGCTCGATTGGCGGCAGTTGAACTCTGCCTTTTCTCACGTTAGGTATCTTTGGATACGTTAACCCATCAGGAAAAATAACTTTTGATGTAGTAAGAGAAGATAATGCTCTTGTTTCTTTACTCTGGTGTTTCTTAAGTAATGTTGCTTTGTCTGCTGTTGGTTTTGGAGTGGGGAAGACTTCTGGCGAAATTTCAACAGGAACTGAAATACAATCAGATTATTATATAGATTAAATCCGTTTAAATGGCAACATATATGAAGACGAAACGCCACCAGTTAGTTACCACCAATAAATGTAAGCTCATGCCTAGCTTCACGTGAGGTTGCAGTGACCCGATGCTTGGTTGGTTACTCTCCATGTATTTATTATCATTATTTCCTTGGCCCAGGATTACCAGTCCAACGTGTTAACCGCTAGACTACAGATCCATCTGTTAAATGTGCAGATCTTTGGATATGCAGTCTGTGTGCATCCATTTTTGTATGAATTTCCCTATGAATATATATATATATATTCTGACAGTGCTTTATTTCAGAACATGACTTGATATGTGTTCTTTATAAACAAAGAACAAATATATCGTTGTTGACTCAGCAATCAACAACGGCTATAGTCGGTCTATTTTATGGTTGTTGAATTTTGCTCCTCTGTAAGAAACTGATTTATAAATGAAAATCACGTGATGCAAATACGTCGTAGCAAAATATCGTGACGTACTTCACATAGTCATTTGATTTGTAATTTTACTTAACATAATTAATTAAATTTGCTCAAAATTATAAAACTAAAATACTAGTAAATGTATTCTAAACAGCAGTGTGGGTTCTACATTATGTATATTATTATGGCAATCGTGTGAATGGAGTACGTGTGACAAACAAACAATCCGATGTACAGATCATAAATTCTGAATCTTTAGATATAAATGTGTACATGTTATGAATTATCACAGCTATTTCTGTATCCCTTTTCGGATAAAGTCATAACTAACATGTAGATTCAATCGTGCAGTTAGTCATATCTACATGATACACTGTATTGTAAAGTGTTATGGCCAATTGCTCTGTTCAATTCCAATGTAAAATTGTTAAAAGCTATGCCAATGACCGCTATGTGAACGTTACACATGTTGAACCACTTTCTAAACATTACAAAACATATTAATACCGTAACTCATTTTCGACAAATACCTCATTTGGACCACTATTGACATGCTACATCTATCCTTTGAACTAATCCTACCAACATTTATAACTATTGTGTCTAGTTCAATTGGTAGTATATAATACTCACATGGTTTATCTGAACAGATAAAGCATAAAAGTGGAAGTCGTGATAGCGCAGTGGTAGCGCGCCCGCTTCAGGCGCGAAAAGCCTGGAGTTCGAGCCCCACTAGAGCCGTTAGGATTGTGCCCTTAGGGAAGGCATTTAAATTCCACATGCCTCTTCTCTCTCCCTAGCAATGAGGTCTATAGAGTATTTAATATATAATATATATAAGTTGTAAGAACTTGTTTCGCAATCGAGCTAAATTAAATGTGTATAACTAACAGATAAATCATCTAAAACTAATAAGCAATGAATATACTTTTTATTTCCTCTGATTCCAAGGATATCTCCGAGTCCACCCTGGATTTCTCCTTCCTAAGTCGGTAATACAATAGAAATAAACCGGCTAATGTCATCAACAAGACTACAAACAGTAGTACTATGAACACCACAACTGCGATAGGAATGTTCCATGTTGATGCATCTGTGTCATCAGTCGGAGGTGTAACAGTGTCTGCCGAGAGAAAATATTTGGAATTTAATATAACGCTGTTATTTACTATATGTTTCAATAATAGATAACTAAGGTACCTCATCAGTACGGTATGCATCGTATTGATGTTTGTTATAATACCGTCAATTTATACTGAGATGATAACACGTATTTAGTAGAGATAAGTGTAGCCTGGGAACAGTCGTTGATCTATTTTGCCTGGTCAGTCATATAAATATATCGAGATATAACATCGAGACCATTAATTGAACCGTATTGAGTTTCTGATCATATCAACTGTTGACAGAAGTAAAAACGTGAACAATCTACTGACTGGAACCCAGGCTAAGATAGGCTGTGTGTTTATTATGTAGGCATCAGGTATCAATCGAAAACATAATGTATGTTGAAACTGTGACTGATATCACGTGAGCACTGTAAATTATTATGTGCAACAATACTTGCCAATCTCACTTACACATCTATGAACATTGTGAGTGCTTTACTGTGATGGAACAAAGCATGCATGCATAGTGTGTGGCAACGAACGCACTTTTTGCGCTAATTAGATTGTATGGTAAAGTGTATATAGCGAATACTAAGTAATGAAAGCAATTACTTACGTATCTATTCATTCTCTCAGTGATGATGGCTCAATCCAATTTTAAAAACCGATCGCGAAAACTGACAACAATCGACATGGCGTGTCAGCAACTATCGTTGCCTAATTAGCGCAAATTGTGCAAAATTGTACAAATGTTAGCCAATATTAGTACACAATTAGAAGTCAATATTTGACAAAGGATAAAGAGGTAGCAAAGGACTACTTAAATGATATGATTGAAGAGTAACAACCTGATTAGAATGATGTAAGCATGTCGTTGTGAGCTATATAAGGCATAGGTGCAAAACAAAATACCATTAACCGTTAACACGCTGGACTGGTAATCCAGGGATCGCAGGTTCGCTTCCCCATCTGACCATAATAAAATGAACAGTCTTTCAGAAGGGACGTTAAACAGAAGTCTCGTGTCGGTGCTTTACACCGTGCACGTAAAAGTACCAGAGCAGATTCTGGAATGGGTCTCTGTCTGTATCATTGCACTATCCTCCAAAAATCTAAAATGACTAATCTCTTCAGGAGGCGTCGCTCATATGGGCAACCGGTAGCGACGATAAATAAACGTAAAACACACAAACAAAATACCATTAACCGTTAACACGATGGACTGGTAATCCAGGGATCGCAGGTTCGCTTCCCCGTCTGACCCTAATAAAATGAACAGTCTTTCAGATGGGACGTTAATCCGAGGTCTCGTGTCGGTGCTGTATACAGTACACGTAAACGAACCAGAGGAAACTCTGGAATGGGTCTCTGTCTGTATCATAGCACTATCCTCCAAAAATCTAAAATGACTAATCTCTTCAGGAGGCGTCGCAACCGGTAGCGACGATAAATAAACGTAAAGCGCACACACACACAAAATACCATCTCACATAAACGTACCAGGCATTATTTAATATTAAGACATTCCAAAATTAAAACAAATGAAATGAGTGCCATACGGGAATAATATAAATTCAACCTTACCACAAATTGGCGATTGGCCGTTCCAGCCCATGCTGTTATTCTGACAGATGCGTGACTCAGACCCGACCAACACATATCCAACGTTGCAAGTGTATGAAGCTGTTCGTAGATCATTCGAGAGTGCGAGATCACCATTATCCATAGATGGAGGTGCAATGCAATCTGAAATGCAAATATATGCCTTAATAAGAGCTGAAACAGTATCAATATTGCAAACTGAACACATGAGAAACATGAACTACACAATGAACCAATTACAAGACCAACAACAGAACCAACGTGACTATATAGATAAGAGATACATTTTATTTTGAATCGGCAAGATATCAACAGTACATAATAAATAAAATAAACAGGCTACTCCTCGTAGCTGAAAGAAAGAAAAAAAAGAAGAAAAAAAAGATATCAACAGTACAACACAAGCTCTGAGTGAGCTTTTGAATCGACTATATAGCATAAAATAATAGTAACAATTGTACAACAGCTATACATTTAGAATCACTGATAACGAATAGTATGTATATTTATTTAAATTTATTTCTAAGATAAATGCTGAAAAATGATTAAACAAAGCTAATATGTGTAGGTAAGACCAGTGTGCTTGTTAGCCATAAAGAATATTAACCTAGTAAATCAATGACCTACTTGATTAAACAAACATCTACACGTATGTGTGCGAGTTTATTCCTCGGAACCTATTAAATAAAACTAAGAAAACGCGGAATTCGTGGAACCCTTCATAAGTTCGGTGTTGTGTCAACACTTGCCATTTTTGAAAAGGAGGATATCTCAGCTTTAACAATATATATAGATTGATGTTTTTAGGTAGTTGTAAACGTACACACTGTTAAAATAAAGAGAAACACAAACAATTTCCCAGATGGCAAACTGGACGAAAGAGAAACATATACATATACGGCAAAACTAACCAGATGGCAAACTGAACGAAAGAGAAATATATACAACTACGGCAAAACTACCCAGATGGCAAACTGAAAGAAAGAGAAACATATACAACTAAATCATAGTTATCAAGACGAAATAAAGAGAAACATATACATCTACGGCAAAACTACCCAGATGGCAAACTGAAAGAAAGATAAATATATACAACCAAGGCATAATTATCCAGACGAAATAAAGAGAAACATATACAACTACGGCATAATTATCCAGATGACAAACTGAACCGAATTCAATCACCAACAACAGAACCAACGTTACCAATATCACAAACTGAACCAATGCAAAACAGTAAGAACACAGACAAAGAGCACCGAATGATGAAGCTGAAATCGCAGGGAAACATTATTGACACAAGTAATATTATATACGTGAATATGAGAAATTAAAATAACAAACACATATTACTATCATGACAGATACTATCAACAGATACTATCAATATCACAAACCGTAAATAAAAGATAATCATGAATAATGCAAGTGCTATTATCACAATGCTAAACTGAAATGAAAGATATCATTAACAACACAAATCTCGTTATCAATTTGATTAACCGAAAATAAAAGCTACAAAGACGACCCCAAATAAAGGCCTCCAAAGTTCTCTGAATCTGAATGGTCGGAACCACAAGGACATATCAGTGATACGGTCGATTGTACCTAGTTTCTCGTCGATGTTTCTGCATGCATGTTTTATTTCCGTTGGTTGCCTTCAGTAAACATTACTTACTATATGACAATAGGGCAACAACAAAAACGATTTGTATCCTGTGCCTGTGGGCAAAGCGAAATAAACGAACACGCAACAAGACAAACAGGCATACAACTCAAAATATTTTATCAATATAAATTGTATCAAAGGGAAGCAATTACAGCATAATACTAGTTTGCTGTTTGATTCAGAACCATTAACAACACAATCAAGTATTTATTTGCAATGATAATGTTACAACATTTAATGCAATAGAAATATACCAACTTAAACAAATGAGTGTATTTATATTGGTGTGTAACATTTAATATATTTTAGACAGTCTAGTAATTCATGAATACGTATTAAATTAAAAGAGACAAACAATGCATAGCATTGCTTTCAAAGAACAATAAACCCGAGTACTGTATTTAAGAAAGAAAACCTACAGCAATATGGCAAAGGCAGATCCCATGCCCCCGATGACATGCAGGTAAGTACGTTAGTTGAGTTGATGGTGTAGTCAGTTATACAGGAATACGTCGCCGTCGTCAACGATCCATCAGTAGACAATGACACGGATCCACTATCTGGATTACTCAGAGTTGGACATGAAACTGAAATTAAAATGATTTATTTGTGACACGACCGCCAACATGAACGTATTGGTTTAACACATACAACTTAATTGAAGCTGGCTTGTCAACAACAGAACCAACGACCAGCGACATATAGTCTGATGTGAGATAGATTGGTCGGTGGTTCAATAACAGCTTACGGTGTGTCAGTTGTGCTCTTATATGACTCAAGTTGCTAAACACAGGAAGTAGTGGTTAACTGCTTACGTAGACAAAGCATGTGCAGAAAAACAATAATGTATTGCATGTGATGATGATACCAAAAGGTGTCGCACTGGTGTATTAATCAACACGTTGTAAATATGTACAGTCGGCATCATAAGCTAAATGTATCACCCTCTCTACTATTATTATCATTATTAGTATTATTATTATTATCAATGACAGTTATTTCGTGACAACAAGGGTTTATTTGTAATAACAACCATTATTTATGAATACTAACCACATGTCGGGGGCAAGGACTCCCAAGAGCCATCTGCTGCGCACACAATGTCACTGATTCCGTCAATTGTGGTGCCGACATCACATGTGAAATGAATTGTCGTGTGGGTACCGTTCGTGGTGATGTTGGAGGATCCGGAGGAAGGAGTAGAAATCGGCAGGCAAGTAGCTAAAATAACAAAACTCTAGATAATTTAAGATATTACTATGAAATAGGTCCTCGTACCCAGCACTATCTCAATTTGACACAAGCATACACTGCATGTATTGGTAAGCATCGACAATAGCTCTAAGCTGATACACAATGGTATATCTCGTTTTCAATTTATTTTTAGTTATCTCTGCCTTTTCTTGGCTTGTTTAGCATACACACTAATGATACCTCCGCCATTGGTCAGAACCCAGAGAAACTCTTACGAGTAAAGTTGCATATTATAGAGCATAATTACTTATTGTTTCAATTTATATTGAAAAGTGTACCTATTACATTACAACATTGTGGCCTTACATATATACGGAAATAAAGAATTATTGAACGAACATACGCCAGAGTGGCTCTTATATATGCTCCCGGCCACAGGTAGATATTGTATATCAGATAGACACGTAGACACCGAGATATCCGTGATACAAACTGCTCTTGGTTTGAATTTTTTGTCGCAATACAGAGTAAATACTATATTGTGCAAATATTAACAGATAACATAATTATTACCTTTCCAACGGAATTCATGGGGAAATTACACTTTCATAAAGAACTTAATACTTACTACACGACGGGTCTATTCCTTCCCAGGCCGTACCATCGGATAGACAAATGCGTGTTGACAAGCCATCCAGTAAATACCCAGTATTACAAGTGTACGTTGCAACATTTCCTGTGTCAGATAGTGAAACCTCGCCATGTTGAGGCTGTACTGGGAAATTACATTCTGCAAAACAACGAATGACCATTTAGCAGATATTAATTAACTATTATTATTATTATTATTATATACCAAACTTATATAGCGCTCTTTTCATTTAAAAATAAAACGTTCAAAAGCGCTTTACAGCCTAAAATATCACAAATATTGATAAAAACTTCCACATACAATGAGATAAAACAAGACAAAATTAGCAAACACAATTACAATGGATTCTAAATATGCTATAAAATATTAGGATCTAAAATTATAACAATTAAAATATAGGTAATAATTAAATAAAATGTGTTCATTTGCAGTCTTAATCCTGATTGAGCACAATTTATTGGAAGTGTATTTTGGCACGCCGTACAACAGTGAACTATTTGCCTGCTAACTAAATAAAATCACATTTGCAAACAACATAGATCCAGATCAGCTGCACCGAAACACCTGTGTCGTTTGCTATTCAGTCAAGTGTTTTAGCTCCACTATCATAATAGCAAACAACATAGAGCCTGATCAGACGGCAGGTTATGTGCATGTGCACGTTCTGTTCCGTCTGATCTGGCTCTATCCTGTTTGCAAAAGTGATTTCATCTACCACTAGCGTGCAAAGTGTAAAATATGTACACGTATTATGATTATATTGTTATATTTCGGGTTTTACGCCTGCATCAGCACCATTTTGTGCTATATCGCCGGCGGGCAGTTTACCTAACAACACCTTTCCTGGGCAGGCTCCAGCGGTTAACCAGTACTTGGGGGCACAAACCTCCGTAAGAAACTGCCAACTGTTTCATATAAATGAGACACGGCCTGAGCGGGGCTCGAACCCGTGACCATCAGTGATGATAGGTTACAGTGGTATACAAGTCAGCGACACACGTATTATGAATGTGCTTTGTTGATGGCAATGATCTGTGAATGCTGGCTCTGATGGATAGAAAATATAATTGTATACGCCTTTCGTAATAACACAACAGATAATTCACAGCAATGATCTATTCTGAGAATGCAAGTACAGTAAAACATCTATAATAAGACCACCCACGGGACGTCAAGAAAATGATCTTATTAGCAGGGTGGTCATTACAAGAATGAAAGGAGACATCTCTGTCATCCAGCTCTAGAAAAAACCCTCGATTCTACATAATGTTATTTCTATACAAACAACATAGTGCAATGGTTAGCGCGCTCGCTTATCACCAATTGACCTTTCTGTCGATTTTGATTGACAGCTGGCGTTAGCCAATCGCATCGCACCATTCGCGCACACCCCCGGCAACGGTTTATCGCCGCCATCTTGTTAGACAAACAATGCATATTAGACATACTAGTAACGAGTAGACAAATTTGAAAAGGCGTGAATTTGATCGAAAATACGGGTTTAAAATTGTTTTAATGATGTTGAAAATGTGTAGCTTTGGTGTGTGGGTTAGTTATAGTACAACATTAGTCGATATCTTGGTGATCGACGTTAAATTCAACCCATTTCAAAATCCTTGGACAAATCTAAAAGTGTGTATATGAACCACAAAATACCAGACAGCTGCTTTAAAAACAATGCATCTATAAAAACACCGACTGACCCCATATAGGCATTCTTTTCTCACAAACACAGCAATCAAATTTAAGCGTGTCACACTGTTTATTGGAAGTAATCAACAACTTACAGACTAACGGTACATCACAGAGACCGCCGAGTTATAATACCCGATAGGGGCCACTGCTATCAAGATCAAAGTATTTCACATCGGAATTTAGCACTGATTGTGCTAATTGGTCAATTATAAAATGTGTGCACATAATTATATAATTGATTACTACACCGAGTCATTGTTTTATCGTTCTGTTAGACAAACGAGTTATGTAGTAACATTTTAATCAAATCTAATAACGAGTGATCGTGATCTGAAATTATTTTTTGAAAAATATTTAAAATTAATTAATGATGTCTGTCATTGACAATGGTGAACAGATGTAGTTACGGGCTGTGTGACAGTGATGTAGATATCCAGATCGATTGATAGGTGACGTTAAATTCGTGCCATTTCCAAAACCTAAGACAAATCTTGAAAAAAATGTCTAAGGTGGATTAAGTTGTGTGAACGACCAAACGGCCAGCTGAATACATCCAAAATTAATGCAAACAGATATATTTGCACAAAAGTAAGTTGAAATTAATTAATGTATGCATAATAAAATATTTCGAAAAAATATATTCTGCATTAATAGATCTACCGTTCACAAGAGATATGTGAGTATAGTGGTGATTATACATGTGGTTCATACATATTGTCGTGGATGGTGGACTAGGGATCAGATAGTAGTAATAGTACCCATGCATGTGCAGAGCTGTGGGATTCCCATATTAGCTCAGTGAACGTACTGGTGTTCAGTTTTTGGGCCTAATGTTCGAGTCTTCTAGGAGGCATAGGATCGAGTCTCTCAAGACGGTGGCATATTTCATTTCTTTTGATGTCAAAGTTGACACGATGTGGTTGTTCACTCTTCCGTTGACTGCGCAAGCATTTACCACGAACACTTAACACGTCCTCATCCGTATATCTGTACTTTAGAGAAATAACCTTCACACCTACGTCTATTATGAGATGGGCTGTTGACAAATTAATCAATTAGTGGAGAATATATTATTTTTCACACCTTGATTGGCTCAAACATGTGTGATGCTGGCTTGTATGCCCATGTTTTATCAGCTTTAGAGCTGAGCCGTGCCATATGTCCAAGCCCTTGAATCATGTATAAATATCATGCTCTTCACATCAATTTCATTACAACCATGGCGTCTATTTTCCCATGCGTTTTTTGCTCTCGTCACGTTTCCAGCCGTATGCATGCTCTTAGCTGCGATAAGTGCCACCGTTGGAATCATCGAAAATGCGGAATGATTTATTTATTCTCCCCCATTCACATTAATTAATCTTGATTAGTGGCCTGAAACCTAGATAGATAATTACTCCTGGTATGGCAAACACACGGCTACATATTCCCATTCATAATTGTGTATAATTACCTAAATAGCTAATAATAGCTTTATTATAATGGGCCTGTATAGTGCAGTACTATATATATATAAAATACGAACCTGTGATTATACGAATGCACTAGTATACGAAACTACCATTAGACGAACAAGGGATTATACGAAATCACCTGAATTCACCTAAAACCCTTGCCTTCTTGCTTTCAACGAGATATTCTTATCTGGGTGAAATAAAACCGAGAAATTCGACGGAATTTTATCTAGATTAACTCGATGCAGGTCTGCGTTAGACGCCATTTTGTTAGATAGCTTGTCTCGCGTGGTTACAGCGAGCACCTGTAACTATGGGGGGCGTGCCTAAGTAGCGTTTGCAGAAAGGTCAATTCAACCAGGGTTCTATCCTTGGACAGGGAATATGTGAGATAGTACGGTTTTCGCCAGATCGGAGAGGTGGGTTTTCTCCGTCCGACTACGCCGGTTTCCTCCCACACGAATGACCACATTTACGTTTTCATCTGCACCAACGAGAGTGATTAAATTATATAAATTGTTCAAACTTGCTTCGTAATCGTTGTAAAATAAATAGAGTTTAAACTTTAAACAACATAATAATTATGTGAAATGTTCTCCATTGCAATAGTGACTGAACTATAAACTTGCACATCCCTCTTACTTGCCAATTAACTATAACGGATGTAATGTCCCTTTTCACAAGTGTCCAAGCAGTCATTGGCGACTGTAAGAGCTGCTCGGATTTACCAGTAAACCCAAACTATTTAAAATCCAATCTACACAATACCACCACATAGTAATACTCACTACACGTTGGTGCATCGTCGCTCCATTGCGCATCAGTTCCACAGGAAATAGAATACTCTCCATTTATATAATACCCCGATTGGCACGAGAAAGTTGCTGTAGAAACTAAACCGGTTGTAGTCATTTCTAGAGATCCGCTAGCAGGGTCCGATAAATTCGCACATTTAGCTGTAGATGTAACAACATGATTGGTAAATGTGTGCCAGTGAAATAAACTTAGCTCTGTTTGCTATAGTCACATATAATTAATGTAATACAATATATTATAAGGAACGGTGTTTCTCCCGAGTTTCAGAGAAACTTGTTTCCATTTCAATGTAAATATATTGTGTTTATATATTTATGCATGTATTTGATCATGTTCGTTGTACAGTATAATTAATGGTATATCAGAACTTTATTTTTTTAATATGTTGTACACAATAGCTTATATTATACCAGTTGTATATATACAGGTGGAATACGGGTCCTTCTTAAATCCTGTGCAAGTTGTACAAATTTGTGAAAGTATTTCATCCGTGGTTCAAGAAAAAGACTGGTTCTAGCATTGAGTATGAAGCACGATAAATGGTGTGCTTTTGGGGCAAATATCCAAAATGGCCGCCAACATTCCAACATATTTCAGTTTGTATATATATCTGTTGATGCATAACACAATGCTTTTGTGGGGCAGGATTCATTCCGTTTATCACCTCACTTGAATTGAATAATAGTTAATATCAATACGTTCATGTATGAATGATCAGATTCCAACTTCATGATGGATTTAATCAGACATTGCAATAGTGTAGCGTAAGATGCCTCGTAGTAGGATGGTCGTTAAAGTGTGAAATTACAGTTCACATATGAAGAGCAGACCTTCCACGAAATAAATAGAAGTTACTGATCTAACAAATGAAGACTTGATTGACAGTAGATGTAGCTGACATCAAATCAGGTACATGGCAACAGTGACTACATATACATTTGGACATCTGCGAAGGCACTGCAATGAGTAGAACCTCTGAGAAAGAACAACATGCCGTTAACCAATCGTGTCACCTTAAACTACAAGATAGTTCACCCGTTCTAATTCGATAGCCGTTAATGTCAATGTATCGTTCCTTTGCGACGAACGATCACGTAGACTGCATGCAGTTCACACAGTTATGAGCAATATATCTGGTGAAAATCTTGGGAACTATATCAAATACAGAAACAAATAGATCTATCAATGCGAACCACTCGCATTCAATCGAGGTCAGATATCATAACAATTGGTGGGCTGAAATATGACGAACGAAATTAATGAAGATACAGAGTACTGTAATAAGAGTAAGAAAAGTAGAAGTTACTGAGAAATCCATACACCTTTGTCATCATGAAATGGAATATTTATGTTCAGGGTATTCAAACCATTTTGTAATTTTATGTTCATAGAGTTGTATTTGGACTAAATCCGTTGGGTTTGTTTTATATACTTTTGGACAGACGAAGCAATCAATACGTTATCTTCTGGTGATACTCTGCTGTCTCAGAATAGTTACATTCTTGTGATTAGGGGATGACAAAATATGGTCGTTGTAAATATCATATGTATTTATTTAGTAATATCAACTTTCGAAGCCTGTCACGATTTAGTACATAGTATATATCTTACCACAGTTTGGAGAGGTAGTGTTCCATGTTCCATCACTTCTACATGTACTATCACTCACTCCGCTCAATGTGTACCCATTCTCGCATGAATATGTAGCTACCATGTTCATTCCGTCCGTATTGAGGTCGATAGACCCTCCAGTTGACGGGGTCAAAGTATCGCAAGCACCTTTGTAGCACGAAATGAAAAACGTAAATGATTAAACACGTAACTAATTATGGATTTCATACATTATACACACACCTGAAGATATGAAAATAACAGGTCTACAGCATCAATACACAGCACCATAGCAATAAATAGTTCATAAACCATAACTTCATACGCACATAACAACCTTATGCCAACTTTCTCTTTAACCAATTACTAAATATCTGGAGTAATATAATGCATAACTCAATGAATATGCGACACAAACACAATAGAGACGTGTACGACTGCATCTAATGCGTAATGTTTAATGAGGCTACAGTCAAAGTATAAGATACCCCCTACCATCTACTAACCCCGTGGAAGTCGTGATAGCGCATTGGTAGCGTGTTCGCATCAGGTACGAACGGCCCGGAGTTCGAGACCCGCTGAAGCCGTTGCGATTGTGCACTTAGGCAAGACATTTAAATTCCACATTGCCTCTTCTCTCTCCATCGTGGAAATGGATTCCATCGGGAATGAGTTCTCGAGAGTTATTAATATCACCCCTCCCCACACTTAATATAATTAGGTTATAATTCCGCAAAATATTAATTATTTAAGAGAAAGCTCAGATCCGAAAATAACCTTGACAAATACAAGATGGATGAATACTCATTTAGCATAGGAAAATACAGTACGCACTTTCTCCATGTAGCCGTAGCAGATTTTATTGTCAATTAAATTAACCTTTACCACGCTGTAGGCGAAATGAGATGGGACTATTTGAATGAAATGTCAAGCCCTAACTTCTAGGGGAAATATTACATATTTGTTATCTGCTCATTTCGCCTACAAAGGTTAACGGTTAACCATGTGCCAACTATAACCTTAATGAGTTCTACTTGGTAGACACCGCGTCACATACAAATGCATATATTGTTAATATATTGACTTATGTTTGGTTGAAACTTCAGACTGCCGTACGGTACCCAGCTGTCGCAAATATAACCATGGCAACAACGCGCTTGTCCTCTGCAACCAGATTACTATTGGAGAATTCGTTCTTATGATATAGAAAGACAAGAATGGCATGTAAAACTATTAATATTACTGCATGTAGGGGCTGTGCCGCTCCAACCCGTACCGTCCGTACCACAAGCACGTGTAGATTGTCCATTCATAGAATACCCAAGATCACACGTGTACAAAGCTGTAGCTCCGTCGTCTACTACCAATCCGTTCAACGAAGCTGACGGAGACTCACATGCTAAAAATAGTTTCAATAATTTCTAGATAATACAAAGATCCTTTAGTTAACAGTCTATTAGATTTCCATTCAAGACAACATTTCCAACATCATATTATACTCTTTAGCTTATATTCCAATTATCACACACAAACTATTTAACTCGTTCAATACCGAATAAATTCAAATCATATACTCTTTTGTTTACCTTGCAATTCTCAGACACAAATTATTTAACTCGTTCCATACCGAATAAATTCAAAACAATGTGCAAGCAACATATATCAAGATCAACCGCGGCGTAACGCCGGGTCTAATCAGAATATAGGTGTTTGCTCATCGGACAGGTGCTTCAGTTCAACTGATTGAAGAGCACTCAGCATATGGTCTCCTGGCATTAATATATACATTGAAATCTCAAAGATAGAAAACTGGAAGAGTTAATTGTCAGTCTGCAAACTCTCCAAAATAAAAGAATTCCTGTCATAAAGATATGCATATTGGGATGAAATGTAAATTGTGAGCAAACACAATCAGTGTAATCACAACATCAATACACCAACTAGAAACACTGAGACTAGATAAACGTGTAAGGCTCTGACACAATATAATTAGTTAAATCCCTCTTAAATACCTTAATGCATAACTTAATAACACAACTTAGGGAGCATATTGCTTACACGCACATAACATTGCCCTTGTCAATATAATTAAATAGTATGTCCCCACGCTGAATAAAGTATATGTACATACTACACGTTGGATCCACAAGACTCCATGTACCGTTCGGATAGCACAGTCTCTGTGAACTTCCGTTCAGGTTATAATCAGAAGCGCACGTATAAGTTGCTGTCGTCAGAGTACCGGATGTAGTCAGCACTATGCTTCCGCTTGTAGGATCAGTTAATGATGGACACAAAACTGCAATGGAATGATCAATGTATCTGGTATTATACCCGTTATGTACGAAGATTAAAGATTTATTTATATTCCATACATACAAAGTATGACACTTTAATGTATGCAACATGTACAACATATTCAATGAGGCACACATTCATGGTCACATAATGTGTTTGTATCTGCAAACACTCAAACCAAGATAAAATATATTTTATTCATGTCAAATAAAAATAGTCAATAAAATCAACAATGCAATTAATTTCTGATGTATTTATATGTGAATAGGGTTTAAAGTACTTCATGGTGTACAATACATACCACATGTTGGTTTATTATTACTGGTTTATACCTCTACTATGTACTTCGTAGTCGAGGCATAACTATATAGCTCCGTTGGAGACCAAACAATGTCGGTGTTTTGTCATATTTCATTTCAACTGGAATCGAGTCGTATGCCAACAGAAGTGACACAACTATCGCGGCAGTTGTCCATATTTCATTTTAGTCGAACATGCATATGAAGCCAAGGCGTTTTACATCAAAATCGCGGTGATTATCCACACACTTTAGGATTTGTCGAAAATGTCTCAACGGTCAATACGCCACTGCCTCAATGGATAATCAACATATTTTAGTGGTAGGTTTATCCATGACAAAGATAGATGTATCCATAGCCGAGTAGAGTATGTCATTGATTGCATGTCATGTGCTCACATCGTTGTAGGTACAAATCCCACAGGGAGTGATAAATTCTATTAAGTGATGAAGCTATCCAGCTGGCCTTCGGAACTACTCGGATGGGTCACGGCACCAATGATAGCTGGAGAACCGACAACTAACCTATACTGTTGGTGCGACGTTAAACTCCAAATATCAAAGCCAAGACTAAGATAGATATACCATCCGGCGGTGGGAAACATTGTATCATATTACATTTATTCGAATTAATGTTAGTTTCAGCTTTATTTATTTTACAACGATTGCGAAGCAAGTTTTAACAACTTATATTAATCACTCTCGTTGGCGCGGATGAAAGCGTAAATGTGGTCATTCGTGTGGGAGGAAACCGGAGTACCCGGAGAAAACCCACCTGTCCGATCTGGCGACCACCATACCATCTCACATACTTATTCGAAGGCATATCAAGATCCAAATCAGCTGCAACTGTCACCAATGCAACTTGTAATGTTCCATCTCATTGTTATCCGGATGGACGTCAATGACAAAAACAATTGTATTGAACAAGAAGTGTAAAACAATGATAACATGCGTTATTTCATTGCTTCTTCCAAACAGTGAGAACAATTGAAAAGAATAACATAAATCCTTAATAATGTCTTTCCGAAACGATATATGTGTGTAATCCTCACTATGCACGTGACATGGAACAACCACTAATACAGATATTATATCCGCAAGCTCTTTCACAAGATCTCTCTTACAAAGACAAAACTAAATTCAATTCAATAAATGTATTGCATTAAATATGACAACATACTTATAGCAAAGAATACATATATAAACAAAGTACAATGGAAAGACATGGATACATTTTCAGAAGAGCATAGATGATTGTGATGTTTAAAAAAAAAAAAAAAAAAATTTCTTACTAAATTTGCGTAATATATAAATTTGGACAGGTTTTGAACAATTTTCCTATTAGTTTGTGTAAGTATGCTTCCGGTTTGTAAAAAAGCAAAACCGCGTAAATGTGCTCTCCAGTGAAATATGTGATATATTGCTAATTAATCTGTGATATTGGATATATATTTTGGATTAGGATACACAGCTAAGTACCCTCTACAAGACGTATGCATTATATGATAATCGTGTATTAGATGACTGAGATATATACAGTTTTGCAACATTTCTTTGTGTATCCTCATGTACATTGCCTAGCCAGTGCGCACCTGTGAACAGTTCTTACTCTTAAATATATATATCACAACAAAAACAAACTACAAAAAATATATGAAAAAAATGACAGATTACATAACGGTCACGCTGGATTATCCTCCATATTGCCCGAGGGCATGATCAAGGAGCAAGTACTTTCCATTCACTAGATGTCACAGCTTAATCCGGACGAGACGGATCCTAAACGCCTAGTTAACACGCGACTACTGCGCATTAAATCTGAAATAGCCGAGAGCGACAGCAATACGATGATATTTGACGACGACTACGAAGATGATTATGCTGATGAATACACAGACACAATAGTGTCTCAGCACGCTAGACCGCAGCAATTTTACCAAGATCTGGACAACCAACTAGACGGACTACCGCGAGACGAATATGTGCTAAATCTACTTAGAATATGCAGAGTGAACTACACACAAATAAACGACTACAGAGACCGGCTGGCAGAACGAGCTCGCGGTCCAGACTGCCCTGAAACACGGCTAGTAAGACGCCGTAACTCAGCATCTGCCACAAAGGAAAGAAAATGTGCAAATGACTGCTATGTGTTATACGCCTTTGTACAAGGTGAGCGCAGCAAGGATATTACCGAAGTATTTACAAGTGCCAATCTAGACGAGACTTCGGTCACAGAACGCGACACAGACTCAACATATACTAATATAGCTCCGCCAGACGTATTCGTATTAATTAACAATTTACAGTGCGCAGTAATGCAATGTCAAAACGGCAAACCGAGGACTCGAAAATAATATGCGATATAGCGAAGGATGTCTCGGCATTGACTAACACGTTTAGAATAGTGCATTCTACTATGAACAGTATTCTCTCCAGACTGCCGGATACGACCACACATAGCCACATAAATAAAATTCAAGGTGATATATCAAAGCTAGGGTCCTCAATAGCGACTATCAACAAGCGTATTGTGGACTCTGAGCCAGCACAGCAATCAATTGCCACACCAACAAGAAGCTCATCATGTACACCAAGTCGTATACTAACGAATGCGCATACCCCAACGATGTCATATGCTGATGCCACCAAACTCTGTAATGAGCCCATTATACCAAATACAACGACAGCGATAAACAACACATCTAGAAGTACTCGTCCAGTACCGGAAACTGAACCCAAATATATTAACACTAATGATATATACGTAGATGTAACAGTCCCGACATCCAAGACAGTACTTAAGCCAGCTAACGTAGTCGCCAGTAAATGTTCATTAAGCACTGATACCAAACTCAGAGAAAACCCTCCAGCTAGAACACCAAATAGTGTGAGTATCGAGTCCAATACGTGTACAAACAAAACGAAGACACATGAAACCGAGCCTACCAAACGACGCAGTACAGCATCAGGAAACACTCCACCTTGTGATCGCTTTATTTCTGCTAAAAGGCCGAAAAACAGTGCTTATTACCTACACAATATAGACAGCAGCGTTGTTGAAAATGATATATACCAACATATAACGGAAAGGGGTGTATACGTATCACATATTCGCATATTCTATGGCAGGAACGGCTCATCGGCTAGGATTAACATACCAGAAGAATATATCTCGGACATCGAGCTTGAGGGGTTTTGGCCAGATGGGGTCACATGTCGGAAATGGACCCCCTTCGCGGAATATGAACGTGAGAGGCCCCGCTCAACGTACTCAACAAATAATAATCGACATAACAATAGAGATCGTCGCCATTTTCATAGTTATAATGACAGTGCTGATGCTACTGGGCATAGTAGAAATAGGTCTGATAGTGGCAACACGAACCCACGCAGTAGCTGGGGACATGCAGTCGACGACTGGAACTCGAATACCTCCTCCTGGAAGGAAAACTATCACAACGCGTACGATTAAATATCCACAATGGCCATACAAGTACACGGACTATATTCACTACTCATATTATATTCAATAATGGGATGCAATTTATTATGTTGGAACGTACGCGGAATTATGTCCTCAGCTTACCCGTTATCGCAAATGTTAGACGATTACGCAATAGATATCGCACTAATCACTGAACATAAACTATTACCGTATTCGTCAGTGTTCTTAAATAGCATTCACCAAGATTACAATTATGCTCTAACGGTCGACGAGTCAATCAGTCAGTACGGTAGTGTTAGATGTGGGAAAGCCGGGACAGCTATCATGTATAAGAAAAGTATCCAATCATATGTCAATACCATACAGAACATAGACTGCGACAGGATAATTGGCATAGAAATACAATATGATCAAAACTTTCCTACATATATATTTTGTGCTTATCTACCATCTGACCATGATATAGAAGCATACCGAGAGGTTATAAGTGAGCTACAAACATGAATTGCTTATTATACAAAGGAGGGCAACGTGATAACAGCCGGCGACTTTAACGCTCAGTATAGTCATAACGGAAACGTGCAAGGAAACCCGAAGTCAAAAGTATTGACTCAATTTGTGAATGATAACAACTTAGTATCTGCACAGCAAGTAGTAAATTATGAGAACGGTTACACGTTTGTACCAACTAAAGCAACGATTGACTACATCTTTGTCGAGTCGTCGTTTGGTGAAAAGGTTAAATCGTTCCTAATCGTAAATGAATGTGAAATTTTAACATCTGACCACCTACCTTTAATCATGTCATTCGAAACGGAACGCATTATAAATATCAAATTGTCTTCTAGAGTATGTACGGCGTGGCATAAGTGCAACGAGAACGATCTTATTCGATATCAGAATGCTATAACTGAGAACCTTTCAGGCATACTAGAAAACAATAACGAATACTATGACCCTGATTTATTGAACTCGCTAATTGTGGACGCGGTGCATAGGGCTGAAACACTTTTACCCCGTAGAAAATTCAATAAGCGCGCCAAGCCATACTGGTGCAAGCAGGTTAAAGAAGCACATACAGTGGCTCGCTCTATGCGGAGGCAATGGATTTCAGCCGGTCGACCAAGAGGACATCACCACCTCTCATATCACCAATATAAATTAGTAAAATGTAACTTTCGTCGTATACAGAGGGAAAACCAGTTAGAATATGAAAATAAAATGCATGATGAATTAAACCAGGCCGCAGAACTAGACTATCGGTTGTTCTGGAAGTTACTGAAAAGAAACAAAGCGAAACCAAACGGGGTCTGCGCTCAATTAGTCACGGACAATTCTACGTTCACAGGAGAACACGTAGTTGACGGCTTCGCTAAGCACTTCACGAATGTGTTTAAAATGGAGCAAAGCAACACACTGCAAGACATGGCCAAAAAACAACAACTCAAGCATCTATTAAGTGATTTACCGTCTACGCGCTTCCCTGAACTCTTAGCCTCTATCACAACCAATGAAATCTCCCTAGCAACTAAAACGCTCAAGCAACGTAAAAGCCCAGGATGTGACAATGTATTGAATGAACATGTATTTAGCGCAAAACACGTGATAGACAGTTTTTAACCAAGTTATTCAACTCTATCCTGAGGCATGAAATGATCCCAATTCAATGGAAAACAAGTATACTTGTACCGATCTACAAAGGCAAGGGTAAAAGCAAAACGGATGCAAATAATTACAGACCAATCTCGCTCATCCCTTGTTTCTGCAAGATATTCGAGAAAGTGTTGCTTAACCGCATAGATAAACAACTCGAGTCAATACAACCGCCATTCCCAAACTCGCAACAACATGGATTTCGCAAACAGCTAAGCTGCACTACCGCTGCATTTAACCTACAGGAAACGATATTTCACCAGATCGAACGTAATAGCCACGTGTACGTCGCCTTCTTAGACCAGAAATCAGCGTTCGACTGTGTATGGCACGACGGCCTATTCATTAAGCTTGGCCTACTGGGCATCACCGGCAAGATACTCCGACTCATACGAAACTCATACACTGACCTAAAATGTGTTGTTAGACACAACGGCAAATCGGCTGACGCCATTAGCGTAGAACGATCAGTTCGTCAGGGGGGTACGCTATCAACCCTGTACTACCTAGTTTACGTGAATCAGTTACTTGTTGACCTTGAAAATAGTACCGACGGCTGCTCAGTCATGCTTACAAAGAGTGGTAATCCCTCGATTGCGGACGATATAACACTAATCGCACTATCTCCACTTGGAAAATGGCAATCAATGTAGAAAAGTCCAATGTTGTAGTGTTCAGCAAAAAGCGTAATTCACCTAGGGTTGGCATTTTATACGGTGACTCATTTATTGAACAAACGACAAGTGCACCTCATTTGGGAATCCGCCAGGACGCAGACCTCAAACTGCAGCACAGGATCGACGAGAGATTGCAAAAAGCTAAAAATGCATTCTTTGCCATGTCAGTGCAAGGTGTTCACCCTAATGGCATTAACCCGCTTACAGCAATTAATTTGTACAAACGAATAGTAGTACCCACCGCTTTATACGGATGCGAACTTTGGAACAATATGTCTAATCCTCAAACGTATTCGGTTAATAAACTCCAACACTTTATAGTCAAGAGAATACAAGGATTCACTACACGCACCAGATCGGATATATGTGAATCAATGGCAGGATTACATAAACTCTCAGCAGATATTGAAATTAGGAAGCTCATGTTTCTACATAAACTACTGAGCCTAAGCAACAACTGTTCCTCTAAGAGCATCTTTATATTGAGATATATATCATTTGCTTCAGACAAACGTGCTAGACAAAGTATGTTGGGGTTCATTCCTGATATTATCCGGATCTTACATATATATATGGCATCGGGCACATTATCAACGATGTACTAGTTAACCCTATGGCCCTTCCATCTAAACATTGCTGGAAAAATTTAATTAAGTCGTTAGTTTATTCTCGAGAATCAGACAAGTGGACTCGGCGTGTTACAGCTGATGACGAATTTCGCTATTTCAGTATACTACACCCAGTCATTAGTCCTGCTATTGTATATACCGTATATAGAGATAGTACGTCAAGGCATATAATGCGCTCAGTAGCCAACATATGGGCCAGATCCATGACTAATGACTTATCTGTGTGTCTAATGTGTGATAGAATATGTATGGACCTGGTGACGCACGTGGTAAGTGATTGCAAGGGTACTTACCATCTGCGTTCCTGCTTTGTCAACGATCTATTTTGCACACATAATAGCTTATTTATTAATAACTTGCTCATACTGGATAAAGAAACGTGGACCCTTAAGCTATTAGGGGCGCCTATTGGAGCAATACTCGATTGTGATAACCAAATACAATTCCTAAAGTGTTCATACCGATACGTGTTTGAATGTATGAACAGATTCATTACCTGTATGTGAACAATCCGACTGATACTGGTGAACTGCATACCAAAACTATATAAAACGACTTAAACTATCCTGCAAGGAGCCCAGGTCGTCAGCATGATACACACATGTGTATTGGTAGCATAATCTAACTTACGCATATATACTATATATGTGCGATGTATGTATATTGTAGTTATATTATAGTAATATTGTATCATTGTCTATATTTGTATATACCATGCATATCTTCTTGATGGAGGAAATAAAGATTTTGAATTGAATTGAATTGTATTCATAAATTGTTTAGTTGGTTTATAATGTAAATAATGTTATTATGTCTTAATGTAGTTAATCTTAAATAAAGTATTTCCGAAACGACCTGTAAGTAGTCCGTACTATACACGTGACATGGAACAACCACTAATGCAGATATTATATCCGCAAGCTCTTTCACGAAGACAAAACTATATTGTATTCATAAATTGCTTAGTTGGTTTATAATGGGAAATAATGTTATTATATATTAACGTACTAGTTAATCTTAAATAAAGTATTTCCGAAACGACATGTCAGTAGTCCTTATTATACACGTGACATGGAACAACAGCTAATACAGACATACATTACATCCACGAGCTCTTTCACCAGATCTTTCATACAAAGACGAAACGATCTACCGGGTATTGTATTCATACATTGTTTAGTTGGTTTATAATGGAAATAATGATATTATGAAAAATATACAGTATATATATTGTTGCTTTAACAAGTGAACTTCTTAATAAATAACGATGCACACAACACATACTACGATACTAAGAGAAAGGAAAGGTACTTGGGTATTAAGTAACCTGTATACAACTACTGATTATCACAGAAATACTCAGTAAAATATTATTAGCATAACAAGGTGCTGATGCACATACTTACATGCTCGTTTAATGTTACATCTTTCACGGTCGGTAGCTGTGCATTCACACAACACAGCTGCATGTAATAATTTAGCTCAATGCTATAAACTAAGCATTGTTTGCACCTTCAGCGACTTGCATGTTGTCCGAACAGAAGGACAATACTATATTTATATTCGTTCCTTTATTCCATTATTACGACCAGTATTTATTTAAACTTTATTATTTTACAACGACTGCGGACCAAACTTTAACAACTAATCACTTTCCTTGGCTCGGATGAAAGCTTAATGTGGTCATGAGGAAACCGGAGTACCCGGTGAAAATCCACCTGTCCGATCTGGCGACAACCCTACCATCTCACATACTTCCCGGTCCGAGGATCGAACCCGGATCGCATTGGTGAGAACCGAACACGCTAACCACTGCGCTAATCTGACAGCCAAGCCATTATTAAACAAGTAGAAAGTAGGAAACAATCTGCACTGGACATGATAGGAACCAGTCAGACACATATATATATATATCACGAGCGTTCTTATACTAGTATCCAATTATTACACGCATTTATTAAATCATTACTCAGTTTAATAATCAAATATCCAGATATTGCACCTTGGTCCAGTTATTATATAAATATTCTTTTATTACACCATTATCTAGTCATTACACCAACATTCAGTTGTTACACTATTACGCTATTGCTCAGTAATTACACCATCAGCCAGTCATTACACCATTATCTAGTCATTACACCAACATTCAGTTGTTACACTATTACGCTATTGCTCAGTAATTACACCATCAGCCAGTCATTACACCATTATCTAGTCATTACACCAACATTCAGTTGTTACACTATTACGCTATTGCTCAGTAATTACACCATCAGCCAGTCATTACACCATTATCTAGTCATTACACCAACATTCAGTTGTTACACTATTACGCTATTGCTCAGTAATTACACCATCAGCCAGTCATTACACCATTATCTAGTCATTACACCAACATTCAGTTGTTACACTATTATGCTATTGCTCAGTAATTACACCATCAGCCATTACAACATTATCTTGTTCATTTACCAATATAGCAGTTATACCATTATATGGTAATTCTAACATGATTCGGCAGATTCTCTGTATACGCAAAGAAGGAATTTACAGTTGTTAGATCTGCAATAAAACATGGCTTATCGCGTGACGTCAAATAACACCAGCTATGTTTGCGCTTTTGAGATATTTTGTTCATGCTACAATCAAAATAATATTAATTTTGTATATGGGCTATCTATAGTCGAATGAAACATAGCTGGTCGTTTTGGATGCCGGAATTAGACACTTAGGCCTACGACCTGCATGGCTAAATCCTACGCTTCATAAATGTAAATCATGTTTTATTATGCAATAAACAACGGAACGACAAATATTAGTTCTTAATTAAATTATGTTGGTATAAAATATTGGCATGATCATAATGTACACTTATCAAATATGGTAACATATGAAAAAGGTAGACATATAAATTTCAATCAATTGTAAAATTCAAATATTGCATGCAGACAAACATAATGCACCATTATTATATACGGCGTTTGGATGATAAATATACATGTAGAAACACTAAATATAACATTGTGTTTAAATTTAAAATACTTTTCTCCATGTGTTTCTATATATGCAAATGGGCCGATGTAAGGTATGTAAAACTTGGACACACACAAATATTGGTTATCGGATGGTGTTCCCTATAGAATGAAATGATTGACACTTTGGTGGAAGGAATATTATTATATCTGCCCGGTGATACACTAGTCATGTCAGACGATGGTCTGTAATTGGCTATGATTATCAAAGAAGGCTAATTATTTCTTATCAAAATTGTACACACTTGTGTCTACTTCGAAATTTGTTATTTGATACTAATTCATGCCATGTACATACCATATGAGCTATAGCTTTTGTTTCTAATCCACTTTCAAACATGTATCTAAATTGTGTGTAAAATATATATGTATATGTTTACACTATATAAATGCCCTCATGACTAGCACAATAATGAAGTACACATTTCTAATTGCACTGGACATTATTCTTGTAACAAACATGTCCAACACTTGATACAAACAACATAAGCAGATACATCATTTTCACGTTTCAAGTTGAAGTCGTGATATCACAGTGGTAGCGCGTTCACCTGTAGCAGTTACGATTGTACCCTTATGCAAGGTACTTAAATTCCACGTTGCCTCTTCATTCTCCCTCGTGGCAATGGATTCCATCAGTAATGAGGTCGCGATACAATTAATCTAAAGCTGTAAACATTGGCTTGCAATCGTACTAATATAAATTTATATAAACTAAGTTTCAAGTTTATAGTTCAACATCACTATCTTGCTTTCTCTTCTTCTTTGTTTTAATTCTATTCCCTTTCCTACTCAAAACCGTAGCATCATGTTCCAGTTCATAAGAGTAAACAGGTTTTATATAATTGAATTCTACTGTTGGCAATAGTTCTGGGGTCATTACTCTTTCTATTCCCATTTCTTTCATTCTTTCATTTATCGGAGTCTTTGGCCGTGAATTCCGATGACTGGTTGGTTTCTGTTCAGATATTGTACCACCTGTTCGTTTCTTCTTTCCCTTCCTCTCCGTAAGTATATGACTGATTGGTGGCAGCTCTACCTTCCATTGAGATGTTACTGTGGACGGTGGCGGGATTAAGCCGTTTGCAAATTTAACACTTGACATTGTATGAGACGATGAAGGCCTTTGTATTGTGTTTTGATACTTCTTTAGTAGTGTTGCCTTCTCTGTGGTTGGTTTTGGTTCAGCAAAGACTTCAGGATGTCTTTCCTCGACAACTGAAATATGTAGGTAATGTATAATATAATATAGTTTTACTGTGTTAGATGAATTTATAAAGCACATGCTCGCATTTCAGTGGCACGCGTACATGTACAAACAGCAAACAATTGTATCACTAACTTACAATACAGAATTAATAACATTATTTATTTGTTGTTACTAGTTACTGAAACATATGGTAAGTAATCTATATATATTGCTCGAGTGGTATACGGGGGTCCGTCCTCAATAACAGCGCTGTAGAGTAATATATAAGATAAGTTGTTGATGCGATATTAAACCACATAACAAACATAGCTATATACACAGACACACAGTAATGGTTGATTCCGATCGAAGTACACACTGTTACTTAATTGTGTGTTATTCGCAGTCAATTTGATTTGATAAAACAGTGGAACTTGTGCTAAAGACCATTCGAAAACAAATCACCCTGTCTCAAAAGACACAAATACTGATTTCCCTTCAAACTAATAGAAACGCATTTCATGACCACTTGCAATGAAAATCTATGGCGATTTATTTACAAAATCATAATAACATTACAGACCATGGATTGCTCTAGTTAATACTAGAATACACCTTTGCATATGAAGTATCATTTCATTTCTCCATTTGAAGAAACGTATACTTGTGAGTTTAAGTTTCTTGTACATATACATCATTTGTCAACCTATCAATGACCTCACCTGTAGGGTCCTCTGGTTCTCTCGATACAGCTGCAACAACTCTAGACGATCTCTCGTGTCTCAATCGGCAATACAGGTGAATGAATAAACCCAACAGTGTCACAAGAACTACAAACATGATCACAATGATGACAACCACAGCTATTGGAATATTCCAGTTGGATGCATCCGTTCTCACTCCAGTGTCTACCCCATCTATGGACATTGGAAACATTGCAATATAATAAACACGAGCATAGTAATGTGCAAGATTTATACAGCATGTGTTTTGACGTGTACGTCAATTGACAATGAACAAACTGAAAACATATTTTGTAATCATAATGTATATTTACTAAATACTCATTTTTTGTGAAATAGATTATTATATACTCTAATGCAAATCATTGAAAATATAGAATACATTTTTAATCGACTGAGAAATATACTGACACCATACAAAAGTCTGTGCACGTTTATATATAGCGTTACTTTCCCGATACAAATTTTAGAATTGTGGATTTTAATATCGTGAGTGAAGAACATAATCCTTCACACATTGCACTAATTAATTAAGATTTAGCTTTCAGTTCAATCCACATATCACGATATAGATATATGTTTCTGTATATTTCTCAATGTATATTACATGTATCCTGATAAATAAATAAATGATTATATGTTTAAACCAATTAATTTACCTAATATTTAAGGGCGTAGACGTCCAAATGTGCCTATATTTTGTATAAAAGGATATAACTGTTACCTCTAAAGCAAGTGCACATTTCTTTTTGATGTCAGTATATATCCTTCAATTATTTATTATCCGTAAGATTTGTTGATATGTGTTAAATCTTGAGTGCCGACCTTATTTGCACAAATATGAAGAGAAAGTATGTTATGCAACAATTTAATAGAAAACGGAGGAATTCACATATTCTTCATATTTGCGCTAATTAGGTAGATTGAATAAAATCAATTTAATTATGTAAAACTAGGAGGAAAGATCACTTACATGTTTTATATGCACGTATATGTCGGGTTACACAAACTCCGCACATGTTCTCATTGGCGCTGTTGCTTTCAAAATTTGAAAAATAACGCGAAGCCGACCTAGTATTAGTTGTTAACACTGCCTAATTAGCGCAAACTGTGCAATCAATACTCAATGAAATATCAGGCAATGTATTATTGGCAAGTCTTAGAGAAGATGTGTGATACTGTTTCCGTTCTGAAACAAAGCGTACCGACCAGTTTGTAAATGTATCAATTAGCAGATGTAGCCAACATTCCTTACCACAAACAGGATCAATCCCATCCCATCCTGTACCATCATCCTGGCAGGTCCTTGATTCTGAGCCGACTAACACATAGCCAACGTCACAAATGTATTTCGCTGACCGAAGATCGGTGGAGATTGTGAACTCTCCGTTAGAGATAAGCATAGGAGATTCACAAACTGAAATCAGAATCTTTCTAATTTTATTGCAAATATCAACTATGGAGATAAGCGGAGGTGAATAACAGACTGAAGTAAGATTATGTCTTGTATTAAAACAATTATCATCTAGAGCAAACGTGCTCAATAAACTTGTCACCACAGAATAATGTAAACATTGACATGGTAAACATATAGTACAGTTATAAGGTAAAGGGTTTTGTTTATTATAGTGTCACCCATATTCAAGGGTCAGTTATTTCTGACTTATGAGACACTTCTTATGGATATCAGTACTTTACAAATCCTATCCTTGAAGGTCAAGCGCCTGTCAATCGGTAACCATTATATAACTAGCTGGCGGATCACCAACCGGCCATATCAGAATGAACCACTCCGATCTCCCGCTCCGTTGGCAGACGCCTTAACCACCAGACTATATGTCACAGAACTAAATAAAAAAGTCAAAGACTACAAATCAAAAGCAACACGGGGAAACACAATATAGATTCCTATATACAGTGTATATATACAATGGAAAATTCAATAGTACACATGCCAATGGTCGTGTCAATGATGGATGTCAGTTCGAATTGTCACCATCAACCAACAACTCTGGTTGGGAGGCCAATGCTGCCCATGTGTATAATTTTCAGAATGAAGAAACCGACGAACCCCATTGGACGTTCACTGAACGATGTTTATTTCTGAGTTTAGCTAAGCACAATTTAAACAACACATGGCAAGTAATCCCATTGGACGTTCACTGAACTATGTTTATTTCTCTGAGTTTAGCTAAGCACAATTTAAACAACACATGGCAAGTAATCCCATTGGACGTTCACTGAACTATGTTTATTTCTGGATTTAGCTAAGCACAATTTAAACAACAAGTCTTAGAGTAATCCCATTGGACGTTCACTGAACTATGTTTATTTCTGGGTTTAGCTAAGCACAATTCGCAAACCCGATGATAGAAGAACATCGGAACGCACTTAGTTACTACAGTTTGATATCTAACTCACTATGTCCTGTGTTGTCCAGCACCGCATCATAAGGGCTAAGAATGTCGGTTCCACATACTGTGTTGCATCGAGTGCAGAAAACGGAATGAATAATGAATAGAAAGTAAATCTATGCATTGAATCTCATCGATACTGAAGAATGAGGGCACTGTCTAGCAAGTGTACTATTGCAGTTGCATGCCTCCTGCCTATTATTGTATATATGATCCAATCAATTGATGGTGTGTAGAACTATATAAGTTTTCTTTCCTTCTAATCCCTTTCAGTCTACTGCTGTTAAATTATATGTAAGATGTTCATTTCTTGATTACATGTACATAATTATACTGAAATAAATAATGTTTAAACTAACACGCCAGAGTATAACTCTCTGGTATCAATTCTAATATATTAGAGCCAGAGAGTACAAATTCACATATCCACAAATTAAATCCGGATATATTACATAAATACATATGTAAATAGAATAACTTACTACAATATGGTGCTGGGATATCCCATTCCCCGGTTGTCGTGCAAGTCAATATGCCAGTTGCATTGAGAATATAGCCAGTGACGCACGTATATATCGCTGTCGTAATCGACGAGTCCGTGGACAATGACAATGATCCGCTGCCTGGGTCGTCCGGAGCTGGACATTCAACTATAGATAGACATGACATACTATTGTTGGGAAATATCCCATGCAGATAGCACCGTCTTTCAGTGCTTATGGAAAATGTGGAAGGCGAAACCATGTGAGAAAATTCAAATCCTATCAGGTCAATATCGAATATGCAAATTAGATTTGATGTTAGACGGAAAGATTCAAGTGGAATATACGAAACCTGTTCAATTCAAAGGAAATGGTATATAATTTATCTTTCAGTGTGTCATGGTTTGGACATATGTATTGAACATACATGTATACTCTTTTATTTAGTTAAATTCCGTCATTCTGTAGGTAGAATGAAATCTAAAGCTGGCATACCTTGTGATCCAAGCCATATGTGTCAGCATTGTATGTATTGTTTATTATATATTGTTTACTTTATTTGTGTATATACATAATTATATGATTGTATTTACTATGGAAGTGTATGGATACTTCATATCATTATACTAGACCTACACCATGCTCCAATATCAGGGCCTGCCATGGCCTGGCAAAAAATGTGTGTATTGTGCTTGTGGCTTAATCATATTATATATATGATTTCACATGAGTGGTGATTTCATACCAATTTCATGAAACGAATATTGGAATGTTGCTATTAAGCCAGACATTTGGCGAGCTTAATATCAAAATTCCAACATGAGTTTCATAAAATATGGTATGAAATCACAGCAAGTGTAAGGTCCTTTTCATCACATTACTATATTGGGTTTCAGTAATATATTTGCACACACACGTTTGCTACTTTCATTGTGGCGTCCACTGTCAGCGCAAATTGCAATGACCTCACTAAATTGTCATGCCGTCACTGCGAAAAGCAGCGTTATATTTATGCTTTGAACAGGGTTATAGTTGCGTCAAGACATCTTTTAAATCGTAGCTTGTCTTGTCATTAACATTATGCCCCAATTCAAAAAGAAATATGCAAACTGTATTGTTTAATTTACAAATGATAAGGATTATTTTCTCAACCAATCAGTATAATAAGTTAATAACATCTATAAACGACAATCATTTACCGCAAGTCGGTGGTGATGATTCCCAGGAACCAGCAGACGTACACACTAGCTCCCTCTGTCCGTCCAGGGTGGTACCAACATCGCAGAAATATTGTACTGTGGTATGCGTTACGTTCGAACTTAAGGTAAACAATCCAGAAGACGGATTTGAAACTGTCTGGCATACAGCTGTCAATGTAATATAGCATATTGTGAGAAATACTGTAGAATAAACAGCGTTATATGTTATGTTATATTTCGGGTTTTACGCCTGTATCAGCACCATTTTGGGCTATATCGCCGGCGGGCAGTTTACCTAACAACACCTTTCCTGGGCAGGCTCCAGCGGTTAACCAGTACTTGGGTGCACCAACCTCCGTAAGAAACTGCCAACTTTTTCATATAAATGAGACACGGTCTGAGCGGGGCTCGAACCTGTGACCATCAGTGATGATAGGTTACAGTGGTATACAAGTCAGCGACCTTAACCACTCGACCACGGAGGCGGAAGAATAAACAGCGTTTACATAGCTATATATACATTACCTGGCATTATGAGGTACTTAACTAAACTTGTATTCCAAACAAATATATGCAATATTCTGCTTACATCATAGAACTGAACATATTGGCAGCACATTCAAAAAATAAATTGACATATTTTATATTAGTCTGATAGTATGTTGTTGCAGTATGGTTCTTTAAGGAGGAAATATAGCACAGAGTATCTTTAACAGGCTCAGGGATGTTCGATAGCAGTATCTAATTATTGATATAAACTGGTGGCCGGGACAATAAATTAAATGTTCCAACATGGCAAGTAAAATACCAATACTATAGTCACGGGAGGTAAAAGAACAAGACAGCAACAGCAACACATGTACAGTAAACAGCTATGAAGCGTAATTTATACTCAACTGATTTCATTGTTTGCAACAAGAAGAGTACCACATTTTGATTGCACTGATAAATGTTTATATTTCATTCAAAATACTCTACAGTATTGTACAGTAAGAGATGGCATTCCAATGTTTTGCGATCAATAACCTTAACTGTGTTAGTGTGTCGTAAACCAACATACTATAATCTACTATACTGACATAATAAAAACCTGTACACTTTTATATTGAGCGTTCCTTTTTCGTTACAGATCTTAGAATTATGGGTTTTACTATCATGAGTGAAGAAAATAATCCTTCACACATTGCACTAATTTACCCAATATTTCGCACATTTTGATACCAAATTTGCCTATATCATTTTCTAAAAGTATATCAATTATACCTCTAAGACAAGTGCATCGTTTCTTTTTTATGTCAGTATACTTACTGCAATGAGGGTTTGCACTCTCCCACCCGGTACCGTCAGTTTGACAGATGCGATCAGATAAACCATCTAGCGAATATCCTGTATGGCAAGAATAAGAGGCAACCGTCCCTGTACCGGAGACAGATACAGCACCATTGCTAGGTTGTGCTGGGAAATTGCATTCTGAAATAATTAACAATCTTAAAAGTAGTAGTTTCATTAAATGGTACAGTGTAACATAGGGTCATTCCAGAGGGCGACATGGGCGAAGTAGTCGCTATTGTGATCCTGGCCTCGCCCCCTGTGTGCTTATTGATTTGAAAGTATTTGTCTCTCATTGGGAGAGTTGAATTATTTCATATGCAGTGTCCATTCTAGATGGTGACATGGGCTAAGTAGTCGCCCTTGTGACCCTGACCTCGCCCCCTGGGTGCATCACTTCTCGCTAAGAAAATTTAATAAAAGGTTTTGTTTTGTTTTGTTTTCAATTTTCAGACACAATATTGTCCAGTGGGATGCACTGACCATGTAAAAGCACTCCTTCTATTCAAATACTATACGGTCATATTGGATATTTTAACCCTATTATATTGAAATTTATTAAATAATACCATTAGATAATGCAATCGCGCATTCTAACTTCTCCCATAAATTATAGTCTAGCGTGAGCTCTCATATGTAGATGGTCGGTAGTTCAAACGAGCATGTTTGTGTGCGACAATAAGACAGAAAAGGTATTAGTCTTATAGGAAGGAAAACAATGGAGAACGAAATCAAATACTTATTATTTGTAAGCAAATATGGCATTATCTAACCATTTATTGAATATTTCTTGCATTTATATAACACTGTATTTTGTTCATCTTTCTTTTATTTAAAAAGCATGATATTTCATATCTGCATTTATCATTTAAGAAGATTCTTGCCAATAATTGTGACATAATCATGATATTGTTTATAAAACAAAGCGTGTGACAATAAAAAGGCGTTTGACAATAAAAATGCATACTGCATGTAGGAGGATCATCACTCCATAGTTCATCAGTACCGCACGTGAGAATAAACGCCCCGCTCAGGTAGTATCCAGATTGGCACGTGAACGATGCCGTTGTTATAGAACCAGTCGTGGTCATTGATAGAGTTCCACTGTCAGGGTCAGACAGATCGGGACATTTAGCTGTAAATGAGAGTAACGAATTACATGCAATGAATAATAACATACTTACACGACTACAATGCATGATTAGTGGATAGTAATCGACATTATTCGTATAATAAATGGAAGTAATTTATGTAGAAAATTAGTTACTCTTTCATGTCATTTTGTATTTTAGAAATAAAGCAAAATGTTTATTTTCATACAAGGGACGCAACTGTGTATGTAATGCTGAGTTAATATCCGGTTCAATTAGATCATATTTTTATGACAGCTTCAACACACACATTCATATGATATAATAGTTAATGTTACAATACTTCTCTACAATGCATGGTTATTGGATATTAATCGACAATATTCGTATAATAAATGGAAGAAATTTATGTAGAAAATAAATTACTCTTTCATGTCGTTTTGAATTTTAGAAATAAATCAAATGGTGATTTTCATACAAGGGACGCAACTGTGTATGTATTGCTGAGTTAGGCCTACTATCCGGTTCAATTAGAATATAAATAAATATTGTCATGATAGCTTCAACACACATTTTCACATGATATAGTTACTCTTAATAAACTACGCTTGTATATAGAGAAACATATTTATAGTGGAAGAAAATAATGTTACCAAGTACAATGACACCTACATTATGACACCTCCAACTTTGATCATATATACGGCTGCAACATTAGCGCTACCACGTACATACGTACAGCTGACGTAAATATTCTCAACAATGTACAATATTTAGCTATAGCATATCGTGTTGTGCTATATCATATGATGTAGGCTGCCCATTTATTCTCCTTCAGTCTTATTCAATGAACATTAATACGTACAACACATCGGTGCGGCATAATCCCACTTGGCTTCACTCGTACATGAGATAGGACTGACTCCATTCAACATTAATACCTACCACATGTTGGTGCGGCATAATCCCACGTGCAATCACTTGTACATGAGATATGACTGACTCCATTCAACATTAATACCTACCACACGTTGGTGCGGCATAATCCCACGTGCAATCACTTGTACATGAGATAGGACTGACTCCATTCAACATTAATACGTACCACACATTGGTGCGGCATAATCCCACGTGCAATCACTTGTACATGAGATATGACTGACTCCATTCAACATTAATACGTACCACAAGTTGGTGCGGCATAATCCCATATGAAATCACTCGTACAGGTGATAGGACTGACTCCATTCAACGTATAGCCACTATAGCACGTGAAAGAAGCTTGAGTGTTACTTCCATCCGTGTCCAATGTGACGGTACCACCTGCTGGTGAGTACACAGTCTCACAGGTACCTATGAAGAATAGTATATGCCAATTACAAACTGATACATTTCACATTAACATTTATTTAAATACTGGTTCGAAAAATGAATAGTTTGATAACGCAGTGTACTATGTAAGTAATAACAGTTTGTGTTGGGGGGTGTGTGGGTCTCACCAACAGCTTAGCCCATATGACAACTATCCAGCTGTTATTGGCGGAGGAAGACCCCATGTGTCATTCTGAGTAGTATATCCGGCACACAGGTAGGACCGCTGACCTTCGGCAAGCCATCTAGCTTCCTCATATAAAATACTTGGTTGGACATCCCCATATCTCCAATTGGATTCGAACTTTAGCGGTGAGAGGCAAATGATTCGATGTCATCGCCTGGGCCACTAAGGGGCCCTAAAACAATGTATATCCCACCCAAGGGCCCTAAAACTATGTGTATCCCACCCCCAATGATTCAATGTCAACGCCTGGGCCACGGAGGGGCCCTAAAACAATGTGTATCCCACCCCAATGATTCGATGTCAACGCCTGGGCCACTAAGGGGCCCTAAAACAATGTATATCCCACCCCAATAATTCGATGTCAACGACTGGGCAACGAAGGGGCCCTAAAACAATGTATATCCCACCCCAATAATTCGATGTCAACGACTGGGCAACGAAGGGGCCCTCAAACAATGTATATCCCACCCAATGATTCGATGTCAACGCCTGTGCCACGGAGGGGGCCTAAATAATGTATACCCCACCCCAAGCTCCCCAGTTGAAGTTGCAGCTGTAGTTGAAGACATACGATTATGTAGCATTGTGGCTATTGCAGAGCAACTAATTACCGCATGTGGGATCGGATGCATCCCATCCTGTACCGTCTATTGCACATATCCTCGTAGCTGGTCCGTTCAACGAATACCCTCGAGTGCATGTATATGTAGCCGTTGCTCCGTTATCCGTCACCGCTCCGTTAGCAGGAGTTGATGGAGAGGTGCATGCTAGTTAATATAATTAATACTTCTATAATTACATAATACATATTATGGTTGCATAAATCGAGTGTACACGTTAATAGAGAATATTAGGTTACTGTCTTATACATTTTAATTTATTAGGCGAGTTGGAGAAACTATACAAGGCGAGGTAGCCTACTGCCGAGCCTTGTATTGTTTCGGAGACGAGCCTAGCAATATATAATTTATAAGACAGTGGCCTAATACTCTATGCATCCTATCATCTGATAAGAAAGAAGCTATAGACATTTTTAGAAACCAAAGATGAAGTTTATTATACCATATGTGAACATATGACGTCATGTATACACGCAGCGTTATGACGTCACGACGTCATAGAGTATGCGTGTCCTAGTTTCGTAGTTAAATATTCCAATAAATTACAACAATCTGGTATAAAATAAATCCGTTTCTATATAGCCAATTTGGTGTAGGGATACGTACTGCATGTAGGTTTCACGAGACTCCACGTGCCGTCTGAGTTACACAACCGAATGGGATTTCCGTTCAGATCATATCCGGAGGCGCATGCGTAGATAGCCGACGTTTTCTGACCGGATGTAGAAAGAGTTACAGTTCCACTTGTTGGATCAGTTAGTATTGGACACTCAACTGAAATAATATATATATGAATGTTAACTTTTTATCACAAATTTGTCTACAGCAACAGGCCTATGGACATGTACATTCACTATTAGAACTTCTGAGTCAGTTTAACTATTTTCTTCGGCATCCGTCAGTCCTCTCAGCCTATGGAGTTAGCGCCCGTTGAGTCTACAGATGAGCGCCGTCTGCTGTGGCTGTACAGTCCGATGCGTGACCTGCAGTGGCTGTTGCCTACTTCGCACGTGAAGACAGTCACTGGAAGGCGATGCAGTTGGTGGCGGCTCACATTGTTTGGCTTTCCTCTTCCTGTCTTTGTCGTCAGGGGCTGCTTTGCAGAGCGAGTTCTCCCTTCTTTAAGCCCGTTGACAGCTGTTGTTTCCGCGCTATTCTGTTTGCTGCGAGGGATTCCCAGTTGGTTGTGTACATCCCCAGCGCTTTCATATCTCGTTTGCAGACATCCTTGAAGCGAAGTTGGGATCGACCTTTGTCTCTGTGCAATGCGGCCAGTTCACCATACAACAAGATTGACTATTATATACATTATTATTAAGTTCCCTGGTGCGGGCCGTTGTCTAATGTTGTTAAAACTTGTGGCCCAAACCATTTGCATGTTCATATTATGTATTATATCTGTTTATGCATGACATATATAACAATGATTTGCAATAAAATATGATTAAACTAAAAATTAAGTTCCATCGTAGCGTTCTCTCTATGTGTATTTTACAGAGTATGCTGTGTGTACATATATAGTAAAGTTGTATACTATACACACCTATTTGTATGTATTTACGATTTGAAACTGTTTTTGTTGTTTACTAGTTATCACCTTTGTGAATAAATACATAATGAAAGAAATGAGAGACATCCCTAGATTTTCTATTACCTACCTTGGCAGATAAAGTCCAATGTATCCAGAATGTTAGTTGCAATCATTTGTTTTTTACCATAGCCATACTATTATGTTGCGGTATGATAAATGTGATTTTATTAAAATCGTGTTCATTAATTGAGAAGTGATCAATGAAATATGTCGAAATATAGTCATTTAATAATTATAAGATGAGAAAGTGGACGAAAATTGCTAGCATTTGGGGCAAAGAAAATGACGATAAAATCAGAGGAGTTCGAGCCCCACTGGACCCGTTACGATTGTGTCTTTAGACAAGGCATTTCAATTCCACGTTACCTGTTCACTCTCCCTTGTGGCGATGGATTCCATCAGGAATGATATCTCGAGAGTGATTAATATAAGTTGTAAGAACATGTTTGGCAATCGAGCTAAACTATATTTGTATAAACTAAATCAAACTGTAAACTCACAATAAAGTATGGACCAAACAAATGCTGTGATGTCTCGTGTGTATTGCTGGTTTATGTGTTTCCATCCAGAGACAAATGCCAAAGACTAGGAAGGTGTACGAATGCAAAATTCCTCCTAGCCTTGTCAGTCATATAACTATATTTTAACACCGATACCATTAATTGGGCCGTATTGAGTTTCTGATAATATCATTTTTCCAGAAGTAATTTAGTGAAAAATCGACAGATTGGAACACAGGCTACATTCCTCCTGAAACTAAACTGCAACGGAAATTATTATATGTAATACATATTCGTACAAAATACAGTAAAGTCCTACCACAACTAGGCGATGTACTGCTCCAAAATCCGTTCGACTGACATGTGATTGTGCTAACTCCGTCTAGACTATATCCAACAAGGCATGTGTACGTTGCTGACGTCACCGTGCCAGACGTAGATTGCTCGTAAGATCCGCCGGTTACCGTCGGCAGGGTGTTACATTCCGCTGAAACATAGCATTAGGTCAGACAACATTATTGTGGAATGTCGCATGGCACGAACACCAGCACGTGTTAGTACACGTGACACTGACTTACTATCAGACTGGGTCGAGTAGAGACAACGTCTATTAAAATACAACTGGAATTCAGGGATCAAATTTTCAACTTACAACATTGCAGACCAGTAAAGGCGACACAAGACTTATATCATTACGGATCAGTAAAGGCGACACAAAATTACAACATTGCGGACCAGTAAAGGCGACACAAGACTTACAACATTGCGGACCAGTAAAGGCGACACAAGACTTACAACATTGCGGACCAGTAAAGGCGACACAAGACTTACAACATTGCGGATCAGTAAAGGCGACACAAGACTTACAACATTGCGGACCAGTAAAGGCGACAAAAGACTTACAACATTGGGGATCAGTAAAGGCGACACAAGATTTACAACATTGCGGACCAGTAAAGGCGACACAAGACTTACAACATTGCGGATCAGTAAAGGCGACACAAGACTTACAACATTGCGGACCAGTAAAGGCGACAAAAGACTTACAACATTAAGGATCAGTAAAGGCGACACAAGACTTACAACATTGCGGATCAGTAAAGGCGACACAAAACTTACAACATAGCGGACCAGTAAAAGCGACACCAGACTTACAACATTGCGGATCAGTAAAGGCGACACAAGACTTACAACAGTGCGAATCAGTAAAGGGGACACAAAATTACAATATTGCGGATCAATAAAGGCGACACAAGACATACAACATTGCGGATCAGTAAAGGCGACACAAAACTTATAACATTGCGCATCAGTAAAGGCGACACAAGACTTACAACATTGCGGACCAGTAAAGGCGACACAAGACTTACAACATTGCGGACCAGTAAATGCGACACAAGACATACAACATTACGGACCAGTAAAGGCGACACAAGACTTACAGCATTGCGGACCAGTAAATGCGACACAAGACTTACAACATTGCGGATCAGTAAAGGCGACACAAGACTTACAACATTGCGGACCAGTAAATGCGACACAAGACTTACAACATTGCGGATCAGTAAAGGCGACACAAGACTTACAACATTGCGGACCAGTAAAGGCGACACAAGACTTACAGCATTGCGGATCAGTAAAGGCGACACAAGACTTACAGCATTGCGGATCAGTAAATGCGACACAAGACTTACAACATTACGGATCAGTAAAGACGACACAATACTTACAACATTGCGGACCAGTAAAGGCGACACAAGACTTACAACATTACGGACCAGTAAAGGCGACACAAGACTTACAACATTACGGATCAGTAAAGGCGACACTATACTTACAACATTGGGGATCAGTAAAGGCGACACAAGATTTACAACATTGCGGACCAGTAAAGGCGACACAAGACTTACAACATTGCGGATCAGTAAAGGCGACACAAGACTTACAACATTGCGGACCAGTAAAGGCGACAAAAGACTTACAACATTAAGGATCAGTAAAGGCGACAACGACAATTTTTATTTAACTCTAGTCAATGCTAAATTGGTATAAGGACACATTTCCAAGACCCCGACTAACATTTAACTATAGTCAATGCTAAATTGGTATAAGGACAGATTTCCAAGGCCCCGACTAACATTTCCCTCTAGTCAATGCTAAATTGGTATACTGACAGATTTCCAAGGCCCCGACTAACATTTAAGTCAATGCTAAATTGGTATAAGGACAGATTTCCAAGGCCCCGACTAACATTTAACTCTAGTCAATGCTAAATTGGTATACTGACAGATTTCCAAGGCCCCGACTAACATTTAACTCTAGTCAATGCTAAATTGGTATAAGGACAAATTTCCAAGGCCCCGACTAACATTTAAGTCGATGCTAAATTTGTATAAGGACAAATTTCCAAGGCCCCGACTAACATTAACTCTAGTCAATGCTAGATTGGTATAAGGACAGATTTCCAAGGTCCGACTAACATTTCCCTCTAGTCAATGCTAGATTGGTATAAGGACAGATTTCCAAGGCCCTGACTAACATTTAACTCTAGTCAAAGCTAAATTGGTATAAGGACAAATTACCAAGACCCGACTAATTTTTAACTCTAGTCAATGCTAAATTGGTATAAGGATAGATTTCCAAGGCCCCGATTAACATTTAACTCTAGTCAATGCTAAATTGGTATACTGACAAATTTTCAATGCCCCGACTAACATTTCCCTCAAGTCAATGCTATATTGGTATAAGGACAAATTTCCAAGGCCCCGACTGATTTTTAACTCTAGTCAATGCTAGATTGGTATAAGGACAGATTTCCAAGGCCCCGACTAACATTTAACTCTAGTCAATGCTAAATTGGTATAAGGACAGATTTCCAAGGCCCCGACTAACATTTAACTCTAGTCAATGCTAAATTGGTATACTGACAAATTTTCAATGCCCCGACTAACATTTAACTCTATAGTCGATGCTAAATTGGTATAAGGACAAATTTCCAAGGCCCCGACTAATTTTTAACTCTAGTCAATGCTAAATTGGTATAAGCACTGATTTCCAAGGCCCCGACTAACATTTCCCTCAAGTCAATGCTAAATTGGTATAAGGACACATTTCCAAGGCCCCGACTAACATTTAACTCTAGTCAATGCTAAATTGGTATAAGGAAAAATTTACAAGGCCCCGACTAACATTTAACTCTAGTCAATGCTAAGTTGGTCTAAGGACAAATTTCCAAGGCCCCGACTAACATTTAACTCTAGTCAATGCTAAATTGGTATAAGGACAAATTTCCAAGGCCCCGAGTAACATTTAAGTCGATGCTAAATTGGTATAAGGACAAATTTCCAAGGCCCCGACTGACATTTAACTCTAGTCAATGCTAAATTGGTATAAGGACAAATTTCCAAGGCCCCGACTAACATTTAAGTCAATGCTAAATTGGTATAAGGACAAATTTCCAAGGCCCCGACTGATTTTTAACTCTAGTCAATGCTAGATTGGTATAAGGACAAATTTCCAAGGCCCCGACTAACATTTAACTCTAGTCAATGCTAAATTGGTATAAGGACAAATTTCCAAGGCCCCGACTAACATTTAACTCTAGTCAATGCTAAATTGGTATAAGGACAAATTTCCAAGGCCCCGACTAAATTTAACTCTAGTCAATGCTATATTGGTATAAGGACAAATTTCCAAGGCCCCGACTAACATTTAAGTCGATGCTAAATTGGTATAAGGACAAATTTCCAAGGCCCCGACTGACATTTAACTCTAGTCAATGCTAGATTGGTATAAGGACAAATTTCCAAGGCCCCGACTAACATTTAACTCTAGTCAATGCTAAATTGGTATAAGGACAAATTTCCAAGGCCCCGACTAACATTTAACTCTAGTCAATGCTAAATTGGTATAAGGACAAATTTCCAAGGCCCCGACTAACATTTAAGTCAATGCTAAATTGGTATAAGGACAAATTTCCAAGGCCCCGACTAACATTTAACTCTAGTCAATGCTAAATTGGTATAAGGACAAATTTCCAAGGCCCCGACTAATATTTAACTCTAGTCAATGCTAAATTGGTATAAGGACAAATTTCCAAGGCCCCGACTAACATTTAACTCTAGTCAATGCTAAATTGGTATAAGGACAAATTTCCAAGGCCCCGACTAACATTTAAGTCAATGCTAAATTGGTATAAGGACAAATTTCCAAGGCCCCGACTAACATTTAACTCTAGTCAATGCTATATTGGTATAAGGACAAATTTCAAGGCCCCGACTAATTTTAACTCTAGTCAATGCTAGATTGGTATAAGGACAGATTTCCAAGGCCCCGACTAACATTTAACTCTAGTCAATGCTAAATTGGTATAAGGACACATTTCCAAGGCCCCGACTAACATTTAACTCTAGTCAATGCTAAATTGGTATAAGGACAGATTTCCAAGGCCCCGACTAACATTTAACTCTAGTCAATGCTAAATTGGTATACTGACAAATTTTCAATGCCCCGACTAACATTTAACTCTATAGTCGATGCTAAATTGGTATAAGGACAAATTTCCAAGGCCCCGACTAATTTTAACTCTAGTCAATGCTAAATTGGTATAAGCACTGATTTCCAAGGCCCCGACTAACATTTCCCTCAAGTCAATGCTAAATTGGTATAAGGACACATTTCCAAGGCCCCGACTAACATTTAACTCTAGTCAATGCTAAATTGGTATAAGGACAAATTTACAAGGCCCCGACTAACATTTAACTCTAGTCAATGCTAAGTTGGTCTAAGGACAAATTTCCAAGGCCCCGACTAACATTTAACTCTAGTCAATGCTAAATTGGTATAAGGATAAATTTCCAAGGCCCCGAGTAACATTTAAGTCGATGCTAAATTGGTATAAGGACAAATTTCCAAGGCCCCGACTGACATTTAACTCTAGTCAATGCTATATTGGTATAAGGACAAATTTCCAAGGCCCCGACTAACATTTAAGTCGATGCTAAATTGGTATAAGGACAAATTTCCAAGGCCCCGACTGATTGTTAACTCTAGTCAATGCTAGATTCGTATAAGGACACATTTCCAAGGCCCCGACTAACATTTAACTCTAGTCAATGCTAAATTGGTATAAGGACACATTTCCAAGGCCCCGACTAATTTTTAACTCTAGTCAATGCTAAATTGGTATAAGGAAACATTTCCAAGGCCCCGACTAACATTTAACTCTAGTCAATGCTATATTGGTATAAGGACAAATTTCCAAGGCCCCGACTAACATTTAAGTCGATGCTAAATTGGTATAAGGACACATTTCCAAGGCCCCGACTAACATTTAACTCTAGTCAATGCTAAATTGGTATAAGGACAGATTTCCAAGGCCCCGACTAACATTTAACTCTAGTCAATGCTAAATTGGTATACTGACAAATTTTCAATGCCCCGACTAACATTTAACTCTATAGTCGATGCTAAATTGGTATAAGGACAAATTTCCAAGGCCCCGACTAATTTTTAACTCTAGTCAATGCTAAATTGGTATAAGCACTGATTTCCAAGGCCCCGACTAACATTTCCCTCAAGTCAATGCTAAATTGGTATAAGGACACATTTCCAAGGCCCCGACTAACATTTAACTCTAGTCAATGCTAAATTGGTATAAGGACAAATTTACAAGGCCCCGACTAACATTTAACTCTAGTCAATGCTAAGTTGGTCTAAGGACAAATTTCCAAGGCCCCGACTAACATTTAACTCTAGTCAATGCTAAATTGGTATAAGGACAAATTTCCAAGGCCCCGAGTAACATTTAAGTCGATGCTAAATTGGTATAAGGACAAATTTCCAAGGCCCCGACTGACATTTAACTCTAGTCAATGCTAAATTGGTATAAGGACAAATTTCCAAGGCCCCGACTAACATTTAAGTCAATGCTAAATTGGTATAAGGACAGATTTCCAAGGCCCCGACTAATTTTTAACTCTAGTCAATGCTAAATTGGTATAAGGACACATTTCCAAGACCCCGACTAACATTTAACTATAGTCAATGCTAAATTGGTATAAGGACAGATTTCCAAGGCCCCGACTAACATTTCCCTCTAGTCAATGCTAAATTGGTATACTGACAGATTTCCAAGGCCCCGACTAACATTTAAGTCAATGCTAAATTGGTATAAGGACAGATTTCCAAGGCCCCGACTAACATTTAACTCTAGTCAATGCTAAATTGGTATACTGACAGATTTCCAAGGCCCCGACTAACATTTAACTCTAGTCAATGCTAAATTGGTATAAGGACAAATTTCCAAGGCCCCGACTAACATTTAAGTCGATGCTAAATTTGTATAAGGACAAATTTCCAAGGCCCCGACTAACATTAACTCTAGTCAATGCTAGATTGGTATAAGGACAGATTTCCAAGGTCCGACTAACATTTCCCTCTAGTCAATGCTAGATTGGTATAAGGACAGATTTCCAAGGCCCTGACTAACATTTAACTCTAGTCAAAGCTAAATTGGTATAAGGACAAATTACCAAGACCCGACTAATTTTTAACTCTAGTCAATGCTAAATTGGTATAAGGATAGATTTCCAAGGCCCCGATTAACATTTAACTCTAGTCAATGCTAAATTGGTATACTGACAAATTTTCAATGCCCCGACTAACATTTCCCTCAAGTCAATGCTAAATTGATATAAGGACAAATTTCCAAGGCCCCGACTAATTTTTGACTCTAGTCAATGCTAAATTGGTATAAGAAAAAATTTCCAAGGCCCCGACTAACATTTAACTCTAGTCAATGCTAAATTGGTATAAGGACAAATTTCCAAGGCCCCGACTAATTTTTAACTCTAGTCAATGCTAAATTGGTATAAGGACAGATTTCCAAGGCCCCGACTAACATTTAACTCTAGTCAATGCTAAATTGGTATAAGGACAAATTTCCAAGGCCCCGACTAACATTTAACTCTAGTCAAAGCTAAATTGGTATAAGGACAAATTTCCAAGCCCCGACTAATTTTTAACTCTAGTCAATGCTAAATTGGTATAAGGACAGATTTCCAAGGCCCCGACTAACATTTAACTCTAGTCAATGCTAAATTGGTATAAGGACAAATTTCCAAGGCCCCGACTAACATTAACTCTAGTCAATGCTAGATTGGTATAAGGACAAATTTCCAAGGCCCCGACTAACATTTAACTCTAGTCAATGCTAAATTGGTATAAGGACAAATTTCCAAGGCCCCGACTAACATTTAACTCTAGTCAATGCTAAATTGGTATAAGGACAAATTTCCAAGGCCCCGACTAACATTTAAGTCAATGCTAAATTGGTATAAGGACAGATTTCCAAGGCCCCGACTAACATTTAACTCTAGTCAATGCTAAATTGGTATAAGGACAGATTTCCAAGGCCCCGACTAACATTTAACTCTAGTCAATGCTAAATTGGTATAAGGACAAATTTCCAAGGCCCCGACTAACATTTAAGTCAATGCTAAATTGGTATAAGGACAAATTTCCAAGGCCCCGACTAACATTTAACTCTAGTCAATGCTAAATTGGTATAAGGACAAATTTCCAAGGCCCCGACTAACATTTAAGTCGATGCTAAATTGGTATAAGGACAAATTTCCAAGGCCCCGACTAACATTTAACTCTAGTCAATGCTAAATGGTATAAGGACAAATTTCCAAGGCCCCGACTAAATTTAACTCTAGTCAATGCTAAATTGGTATAAGGACAAATTTCCAAGGCCCGACTAACATTTAACTCTAGTCAATGCTAAATTGGTATAAGGACAAATTTCCAAGGCCCCGACTAACATTTAACTCTAGTCAATGCTAAATTGGTATAAGGACAAATTTCCAAGGCCCCGACTAACATTTAAGTCGATGCTAAATTGGTATAAGGACAAATTTCCAAGGCCCCGACTAACATTTAACTCTAGTCAATGCTAAATTGGTATAAGGACAAATTTCCAAGGCCCCGACTAATTTTTAACTCTAGTCAATGCTAAATTGGTATAAGGACAAATTTCCAAGGCCCCGACTAACATTTAACTCTAGTCAATGCTAAATTGGTATAAGGACAAATTTCCAAGGCCCCGACTAACATTTAACTCTAGTCAATGCTAAATTGGTATAAGGACAAATTTCCAAGGCCCCGACTAACATTTAAGTCGATGCTAAATTGGTATAAGGACAAATTTCCAAGGCCCCGACTAACATTTAACTCTAGTCAATGCTATATTGGTATAAGGACAAATTTCCAAGGCCCCGACTAACATTTAAGTCGATGCTAAATTGGTATAAGGACAAATTTCCAAGGCCCCGACTGATTTTTAACTCTAGTCAATGCTAGATTGGTATAAGGACAAATTTCCAAGGCCCCGACTAACATTTCCCTCAAGTCAATGCTAAATTGGTATAAGGACAAATTTCCAAGGCCCCGACTAACATTTAACTCTAGTCAATGCTAAATTGGTATAAGGACAAATTTCCAAGGCCCCGACTAATTTTTGACTTTAGTCAATGCTATATTGGTATAAGGACAAATTTCCAAGGCCCCGACTAACATTTAAGTCGATGCTAAATTGGTATAAGGACAAATTTCCAAGGCCCCGACTGATTTTTAACTCTAGTCAATGCTAGATTGGTATAAGGACACATTTCCAAGGCCCCGACTAACATTTAACTCTAGACAATGCTAAATTGGTATAAGGACAGATTTCCAAGGCCCTGACTAACATTTAACTCTAGTCAAAGCTAAATTGGTATAAGGACAAATTTCCAAGGCCCCGACTAACATTTAACTCTAGTTAATGCTATATTGATATAAGGACAAATTTACAAGGCCCCGACTAACATTTAAGTCGATGCTAAATTGGTATAAGGACACATTTCCAAGGCCCCGACTGATTTTTAACTCTAGTCAATGCTAGATTGGTATAAGGATAGATTTCCAAGGCCCCGACTAACATTTAACTCTAGTCAATGCTAAATTGGTATAAGGACACATTTCCAAGGCCCCGACTAACATTTAACTCTAGTCAATGCTAAATTGGTATAAGGACAGATTTCCAAGGCCCCGACTAACATTTAACTCTAGTCAATGCTAAATTGGTATACTGACAAATTTTCAATGCCCCGACTAACATTTAACTCTATAGTCGATGCTAAATTGGTATAAGGACAAATTTCCAAGGCCCCGACTAATTTTTAACTCTAGTCAATGCTAAATTGGTATAAGCACTGATTTCCAAGGCCCCGACTAACATTTCCCTCAAGTCAATGCTAAATTGGTATAAGGACACATTTCCAAGGCCCCGACTAACATTTAACTCTAGTCAATGCTAAATTGGTATAAGGACAAATTTACAAGGCCCCGACTAACATTTAACTCTAGTCAATGCTAAGTTGGTCTAAGGACAAATTTCCAAGGCCCCGACTAACATTTAACTCTAGTCAATGCTAAATTGGTATAAGGATAAATTTCCAAGGCCCCGAGTAACATTTAAGTCGATGCTAAATTGGTATAAGGACAAATTTCCAAGGCCCCGACTGACATTTAACTCTAGTCAATGCTATATTGGTATAAGGACAAATTTCCAAGGCCCCGACTAACATTTAAGTCGATGCTAAATTGGTATAAGGACAAATTTCCAAGGCCCCGACTGATTGTTAACTCTAGTCAATGCTAAATTGGTATAAGGAAACATTTCCAAGGCCCCGACTAACATTTAACTCTAGTCAATGCTATATTGGTATAAGGACAAATTTCCAAGGCCCCGACTAACATTTAAGTCGATGCTAAATTGGTATAAGGACACATTTCCAAGGCCCCGACTAACATTTAACTCTAGTCAATGCTAAATTGGTATAAGGACAGATTTCCAAGGCCCCGACTAACATTTAACTCTAGTCAATGCTAAATTGGTATACTGACAAATTTTCAATGCCCCGACTAACATTTAACTCTATAGTCGATGCTAAATTGGTATAAGGACAAATTTCCAAGGCCCCGACTAATTTTTAACTCTAGTCAATGCTAAATTGGTATAAGCACTGATTTCCAAGGCCCCGACTAACATTTCCCTCAAGTCAATGCTAAATTGGTATAAGGACACATTTCCAAGGCCCCGACTAACATTTAACTCTAGTCAATGCTAAATTGGTATAAGGACAATTTACAAGGCCCCGACTAACATTTAACTCTAGTCAATGCTAAGTTGGTCTAAGGACAATTTCCAAGGCCCGACTAACATTTAACTCTAGTCAATGCTAAATTGGTATAAGGACAAATTTCCAAGGCCCCGAGTAACATTTAAGTCGATGCTAAATTGGTATAAGGACAAATTTCCAAGGCCCCGACTGACATTTAACTCTAGTCAATGCTAAATTGGTATAAGGACAAATTTCCAAGGCCCCGACTAACATTTAAGTCAATGCTAAATTGGTATAAGGACAGATTTCCAAGGCCCCGACTAATTTTTAACTCTAGTCAATGCTAAATTGGTATAAGGACACATTTCCAAGACCCCGACTAACATTTAACTATAGTCAATGCTAAATTGGTATAAGGACAGATTTCCAAGGCCCCGACTAACATTTCCCTCTAGTCAATGCTAAATTGGTATACTGACAGATTTCCAAGGCCCCGACTAACATTTAAGTCAATGCTAAATTGGTATAAGGACAGATTTCCAAGGCCCCGACTAACATTTAACTCTAGTCAATGCTAAATTGGTATACTGACAGATTTCCAAGGCCCCGACTAACATTTAACTCTAGTCAATGCTAAATTGGTATAAGGACAAATTTCCAAGGCCCCGACTAACATTTAAGTCGATGCTAAATTTGTATAAGGACAAATTTCCAAGGCCCCGACTAACATTAACTCTAGTCAATGCTAGATTGGTATAAGGACAGATTTCCAAGGTCCGACTAACATTTCCCTCTAGTCAATGCTAGATTGGTATAAGGACAGATTTCCAAGGCCCTGACTAACATTTAACTCTAGTCAAAGCTAAATTGGTATAAGGACAAATTACCAAGACCCGACTAATTTTTAACTCTAGTCAATGCTAAATTGGTATAAGGATAGATTTCCAAGGCCCCGATTAACATTTAACTCTAGTCAATGCTAAATTGGTATACTGACAAATTTTCAATGCCCCGACTAACATTTCCCTCAAGTCAATGCTAAATTGATATAAGGACAAATTTCCAAGGCCCCGACTAATTTTTGACTCTAGTCAATGCTAAATTGGTATAAGAAAAAATTTCCAAGGCCCCGACTAACATTTAACTCTAGTCAATGCTATATTGGTATAAGGACAAATTTCCAAGGCCCCGACTGATTTTTAACTCTAGTCAATGCTAGATTGGTATAAGGATAGATTTCCAAGGCCCCGACTAACATTTAACTCTAGTCAATGCTAAATTGGTATAAGGACAAATTACCAAGACCCGACTAATTTTTAACTCTAGTCAATGCTAAATTGGTATAAGGACAAATTTCCAAGGCCCCGACTAACATTTAACTCTAGTCAATGCTAAATTGGTATACTGACAAATTTCCAAGGCCCCGACTAACATTTCCCTCAAGTCAATGCTATATTGGTATAAGGACAAATTTCCAAGGCCCCGACTGATTTTTAACTCTAGTCAATGCTAGATTGGTATAAGGACAAATTTCCAAGGCCCCGACTAACATTTAACTCTAGTCAATGCTAAATTGGTATAAGGACAGATTTCCAAGGCCCCGACTAACATTTAACTCTAGTCAATGCTAAATTGGTATAAGGACAAATTTCCAAGGCCCCGACTAACATTTAACTCTAGTCGATGCTAAATTGGTATAAGGACAAATTTCCAAGGCCCCGACTAATTTTTAACTCTAGTCAATGCTAAATTGGTATAAGGACAGATTTCCAAGGCCCCGACTAACATTTAACTCTAGTCAATGCTAAATTGGTATAAGGACACATTTCCAAGGCCCCGACTAACATTTAACTCTAGTCAATGCTAAATTGGTATAAGGACAAATTTCCAAGGCCCCGACTAATATTTAACTCTAGTCAATGCTAAATTGGTATAAGGACAAATTTCCAAGGCCCCGACTAACATTTAACTCTAGTCAATGCTAAATTGGTATAAGGACAAATTTCCAAGGCCCCGACTAACATTTAAGTCAATGCTAAATTGGTATAAGGACAAATTTCCAAGGCCCCGACTAACATTTAACTCTAGTCAATGCTAAATTGGTATAAGGACAAATTTCCAAGGCCCCGACTAACATTTACTCTAGTCAATGCTAAATTGGTATAAGGACAAATTTCCAAGGCCCCGACTAACATTTAACTCTAGTCAATGCTAATTGGTATAAGGACAAATTTCCAAGGCCCCGACTAACATTTAACTCTAGTCAATGCTAAATTGGTATAAGGACAAATTTCCAAGGCCCCGACTAACATTTAAGTCGATGCTAAATTGGTATAAGGACAAATTTCCAAGGCCCCGACTAACATTTAACTCTAGTCAATGCTAGATTGGTATAAGGACAAATTTCCAAGGCCCCGACTAACATTTAAGTCGATGCTAAATTGGTATAAGGACAAATTTCCAAGGCCCCGACTATTATTAACTCTAGTCAATGCTAGATTGGTATAAGGACAAATTTCCAAGGCCCCGACTAACATTTAACTCAAGTCAATGCTAAATTGGTATAAGGACAAATTTCCAAGGCCCCGACTAACATTTAACTCTAGTCAATGCTAAATTGGTATAAGGACAAATTTCCAAGGCCCCGACTAACATTTGACTTTAGTCAATGCTATATTGGTATAAGGACACATTTCCAAGGCCCCGACTAACATTTAAGTCGATGCTAAATTGGTATAAGGACACATTTCCAAGGCCCCGACTGATTTTTAACTCTAGTCAATGCTAGATTGGTATAAGGACACATTTCCAAGGCCCCGACTAACATTTAACTCTAGACAATGCTAAATTGGTATAAGGACAGATTTCCAAGGCCCTGACTAACATTTAACTCTAGTCAAAGCTAAATTGGTATAAGGACAAATTTCCAAGGCCCCGACTAACATTTAACTCTAGTTAATGCTATATTGATATAAGGACAAATTTACAAGGCCCCGACTAACATTTAAGTCGATGCTAAATTGGTATAAGGACACATTTCCAAGGCCCCGACTGATTTTTAACTCTAGTCAATGCTAGATTGGTATAAGGATAGATTTCCAAGGCCCCGACTAACATTTAACTCTAGTCAATGCTAAATTGGTATAAGGACACATTTCCAAGGCCCCGACTAACATTTAACTCTAGTCAATGCTAAATTGGTATACTGACAAATTTTCAAGGCCCCGACTAACATTTAACTCATAGTCAATGCTAAATTGGTATAAGGACAAATTTCCAAGGCCCCGACTAATTTTTAACTCTAGTCAATGCTAAATTGGTATAAGCACTGATTTCCAAGGCCCCGACTAACATTTCCCTCAAGTCAATGCTAAATTGGTATAAGGACACATTTCCAAGGCCCCGACTAACATTTAACTCTAGTCAATGCTAATTGGTATAAGGACAAATTTCCAAGGCCCCGACTAACATTTAACTCTAGTCAATGCTAAATTGGTATAAGGACAATTTCCAAGGCCCGACTAACATTTAACTCTAGTCAATGCTAAAAAAAAACCAACCCAAAACAATTGGTATAAGGACAAATTTCCAAGGCCCCGACTAACATTTAACTCTAGTCAATGCTAAATTGGTATAAGGACAAATTTCCAAGGCCCCGACTAACATTTAATCACATGCTAAATTGGTATAAGGACAAATTTCCAAGGCCCCGACTAACATTTAACTCTAGTCAATGCTAAATTGGTATAAGGACAAATTTCCAAGGCCCCGACTAACATTTAACTCTAGTCAATGCTAAATTGGTATAAGGACAAATTTCCAAGGCCCCGACTAACATTTAACTCTAGTCAATGCTAAATTGGTATAAGGACAAATTTCCAAGGCCCCGACTAACATTTAACTCTAGTCAATGCTATATTGGTATAAGGACAAATTTCCAAGGCCCCGACTAACATTTAAGTCGATGCTAAATTGGTATAAGGACAAATTTCCAAGGCCCCGACTAATTTTTAACTCTAGTCAATGCTAGATTGGTATAAGGACAAATTTCCAAGGCCCCGACTAACATTTAACTCTAGTCAATGCTAAATTGGTATAAGGACAAATTTCCAAGGCCCCGACTAACATTTAACCAGTCAAGCTAAATTGGTATAAGGACAAATTTCCAAGGCCCCGACTAACATTAACTCTAGTCAATGCTAATTGGTATAAGGACAAATTTCAAGGCCCCGACTAACATTTAAGTCGATGCTAAATTGGTATAAGGACAAATTTCCAAGGCCCCGACTAACATTAACTCTAGTCAATGCTAGATTGGTATAAGGACAAATTTCCAAGGCCCCGACTAACATTTAAGTCGATGCTAAATTGGTATAAGGACAAATTTCCAAGGCCCCGACTAACATTAACTCTAGTCAATGCTAAATTGGTATAAGGACAGATTTCCAAGGCCCGACTAACATTTCCCTCAAGTCAATGCTAAATTGGTATAAGGACAAATTTCCAAGGCCCCGACTAACATTTAACTCTAGTCAATGCTAAATTGGTATAAGGACAAATTTCCAAGGCCCCGACTAACATTTAAGTCAATGCTAAATTGGTATAAGACAATTTCCAAGGCCCCGACTAATTTTAACTCTAGTCAATGCTAAATGGTATAAGGACAAATTTCCAAGGCCCCGACTAACATTTAACTCTAGTCAATGCTAAATTGGTATAAGGACAAATTTCCAAGGCCCCGACTAACATTAACTCTAGTCAATGCTAAATTGGTATAAGGACAGATTTCCAAGGCCCCGACTAACATTTAACTAGTCAATGCTAAATTGGTATAAGGACAAATTTCCAAGGCCCGACTAACATTAACTCTAGTCAATGCTAAATTGGTATAAGGACAAATTTCCAAGGCCCCGACTAATTTTAACTCTAGTCAATGCTAAATTGGTATAAGGACAGATTTCCAAGGCCCCGACTAACATTTAACTCAGTCAATGCTAAATTGGTATAAGGACACATTTCCAAGGCCCCGACTAACATTTAACTCTAGTCAATGCTAAATTGGTATAAGGACAAATTTCCAAGGCCCCGACTAACATTTAACTCTAGTCAATGCTATATTGGTATAAGGACAAATTTCCAAGGCCCCGACTAACATTTAAGTCAATGCTAAATTGGTATAAGGACACATTTCCAAGGCCCCGACTAATTTTTAACTCTAGTCAATGCTAAATTGGTATAAGGAAACATTTCCAAGGCCCCGACTAACATTTAACTCTAGTCAATGCTATATTGGTATAAGGACAAATTTCCAAGGCCCCGACTAACATTTAAGTCAATGCTAAATTGGTATAAGGACACATTTCCAAGGCCCCGACTAATTTTTAACTCTAGTCAATGCTAAATTGGTATAAGGAAACATTTCCAAGGCCCCGACTAACATTTAACTCTAGTCAATGCTATATTGGTATAAGGACAAATTTCCAAGGCCCCGACTAACATTTAAGTCGATGCTAAATTGGTATAAGGACACATTTCCAAGGCCCCGACTAACATTTAACTCTAGTCAATGCTAAATTGGTATAAGGACAGATTTCCAAGGCCCCGACTAACATTTAACTCTAGTCAATGCTAAATTGGTATACTGACAAATTTTCAATGCCCCGACTAACATTTAACTCTATAGTCGATGCTAAATTGGTATAAGGACAAATTTCCAAGGCCCCGACTAATTTTTAACTCTAGTCAATGCTAAATTGGTATAAGCACTGATTTCCAAGGCCCCGACTAACATTTCCCTCAAGTCAATGCTAAATTGGTATAAGGACACATTTCCAAGGCCCCGACTAACATTTAACTCTAGTCAATGCTAAATTGGTATAAGGACAAATTTACAAGGCCCCGACTAACATTTAACTCTAGTCAATGCTAAGTTGGTCTAAGGACAAATTTCCAAGGCCCCGACTAACATTTAACTCTAGTCAATGCTAAATTGGTATAAGGACAAATTTCCAAGGCCCCGAGTAACATTTAAGTCGATGCTAAATTGGTATAAGGACAAATTTCCAAGGCCCCGACTGACATTTAACTCTAGTCAATGCTAAATTGGTATAAGGACAAATTTCCAAGGCCCCGACTAACATTTAAGTCAATGCTAAATTGGTATAAGGACAGATTTCCAAGGCCCCGACTAATTTTTAACTCTAGTCAATGCTAAATTGGTATAAGGACACATTTCCAAGACCCCGACTAACATTTAACTCTAGTCAATGCTAAATTGGTATAAGGACAGATTTCCAAGGCCCCGACTAACATTTCCCTCTAGTCAATGCTAAATTGGTATACTGACAGATTTCCAAGGCCCCGACTAACATTTAAGTCAATGCTAAATTGGTATAAGGACAGATTTCCAAGGCCCCGACTAACATTTAACTCTAGTCAATGCTAAATTGGTATACTGACAGATTTCCAAGGCCCCGACTAACATTTAACTCTAGTCAATGCTAAATTGGTATAAGGACAAATTTCCAAGGCCCCGACTAACATTTAAGTCGATGCTAAATTTGTATAAGGACAAATTTCCAAGGCCCCGACTAACATTAACTCTAGTCAATGCTAGATTGGTATAAGGACAGATTTCCAAGGTCCGACTAACATTTCCCTCTAGTCAATGCTAGATTGGTATAAGGACAGATTTCCAAGGCCCTGACTAACATTTAACTCTAGTCAAAGCTAAATTGGTATAAGGACAAATTACCAAGACCCGACTAATTTTTAACTCTAGTCAATGCTAAATTGGTATAAGGATAGATTTCCAAGGCCCCGATTAACATTTAACTCTAGTCAATGCTAAATTGGTATACTGACAAATTTTCAATGCCCCGACTAACATTTCCCTCAAGTCAATGCTAAATTGATATAAGGACAAATTTCCAAGGCCCCGACTAATTTTTGACTCTAGTCAATGCTAAATTGGTATAAGAAAAAATTTCCAAGGCCCCGACTAACATTTAACTCTAGTCAATGCTATATTGGTATAAGGACAAATTTCCAAGGCCCCGACTGATTTTTAACTCTAGTCAATGCTAGATTGGTATAAGGATAGATTTCCAAGGCCCCGACTAACATTTAACTCTAGTCAATGCTAAATTGGTATAAGGACAAATTTCCAAGGCCCCGACTAACATTTAACTCTAGTCAAAGCTAAATTGGTATAAGGACAAATTACCAAGACCCGACTAATTTTTAACTCTAGTCAATGCTAAATTGGTATAAGGATAGATTTCCAAGGCCCCGACTAACATTTAACTCTAGTCAATGCTAAATTGGTATACTGACAAATTTTCAATGCCCCGACTAACATTTCCCTCAAGTCAATGCTATATTGGTATAAGGACAAATTTCCAAGGCCCCGACTGATTTTTAACTCTAGTCAATGCTAGATTGGTATAAGGATAGATTTCCAAGGCCCCGACTAACATTTAACTCTAGTCAATGCTAAATTGGTATAAGGACAAATTACCAAGACCCGACTAATTTTTAACTCTAGTCAATGCTAAATTGGTATAAGGACAAATTTCCAAGGCCCCGACTAACATTTAACTCTAGTCAATGCTAAATTGGTATAAGGACAAATTTCCAAGCCCCGACTAACATTTAACTCTAGTCAATGCTAAATTGGTATAAGGACAAATTTCCAAGGCCCCGACTAATTTTTAACTCTAGTCAATGCTAAATTGGTATAAGGACAAATTTCCAAGGCCCCGACTAACATTTAACTCTAGTCAATGCTAAATTGGTATAAGGACAGATTTCCAAGGCCCCGACTAACATTTAACTCTAGTCAATGCTAAATTGGTATAAGGACAAATTTCCAAGGCCCCGACTAACATTTAACTCTAGTCAATGCTAAATTGGTATAAGGACAAATTTCCAAGGCCCCGACTAATTTTTAACTCTAGTCAATGCTAAATTGGTATAAGGACAGATTTCCAAGGCCCCGACTAACATTTAACTCAAGTCAATGCTAAATTGGTATAAGGACAAATTTCCAAGGCCCCGACTAACATTTAACTCTAGTCAATGCTAAATTGGTATAAGGACAAATTTACAAGGCCCCGACTAACATTTAACTCTAGTCAATGCTAAGTTGGTCTAAGGACAAATTTCCAAGGCCCCGACTAACATTTAACTCTAGTCAATGCTAAATTGGTATAAGGACAAATTTCCAAGGCCCCGACTAACATTTAAGTCGATGCTAAATTGGTATAAGGACAAATTTCCAAGGCCCCGACTGACATTTAACTCTAGTCAATGCTAAATTGGTATAAGGACAAATTTCCAAGGCCCCGACTAATTTTACTCTAGTCAATGCTAAATTGGTATAAGGAAAAATTTACAAGGCCCCGACTAACATTTAACTCTAGTCAATGCTAAGTTGGTCTAAGGACAAATTTCCAAGGCCCCGACTAACATTTAACTCTAGTCAATGCTAAATTGGTATAAGGACAAATTTCCAAGGCCCCGAGTAACATTTAAGTCGATGCTAAATTGGTATAAGGACAAATTTCCAAGGCCCCGACTGACATTTAACTCTAGTCAATGCTATATTGGTATAAGGACAAATTTCCAAGGCCCCGACTAACATTTAAGTCGATGCTAAATTGGTATAAGGACAAATTTCCAAGGCCCCGACTGATTTTTAACTCTAGTCAATGCTAGATTGGTATAAGGACAAATTTCCAAGGCCCCGACTAACATTTCCCTCAAGTCAATGCTAAATTGGTATAAGGACAAATTTCCAAGGCCCCGACTAACATTTAACTCTAGTCAATGCTAAATTGGTATAAGGACAAATTTCCAAGGCCCCGACTAATTTTTGACTTTAGTCAATGCTATATTGGTATAAGGACAAATTTCCAAGGCCCCGACTAACATTTAAGTCGATGCTAAATTGGTATAAGGACAAATTTCCAAGGCCCCGACTGATTTTTAACTCTAGTCAATGCTAGATTGGTATAAGGACACATTTCCAAGGCCCCGACTAACATTTAACTCTAGACAATGCTAAATTGGTATAAGGACAGATTTCCAAGGCCCTGACTAACATTTAACTCTAGTCAAAGCTAAATTGGTATAAGGACAAATTTCCAAGGCCCCGACTAACATTTAACTCTAGTTAATGCTATATTGATATAAGGACAAATTTACAAGGCCCCGACTAACATTTAAGTCGATGCTAAATTGGTATAAGGACACATTTCCAAGGCCCCGACTGATTTTTAACTCTAGTCAATGCTAGATTGGTATAAGGATAGATTTCCAAGGCCCCGACTAACATTTAACTCTAGTCAATGCTAAATTGGTATAAGGACACATTTCCAAGGCCCCGACTAACATTTAACTCTAGTCAATGCTAAATTGGTATACTGACAAATTTTCAATGCCCCGACTAACATTTAACTCTATAGTCGATGCTAAATTGGTATAAGGACAAATTTCCAAGGCCCCGACTAATTTTTAACTCTAGTCAATGCTAAATTGGTATAAGCACTGATTTCCAAGGCCCCGACTAACATTTCCCTCAAGTCAATGCTAAATTGGTATAAGGACACATTTCCAAGGCCCCGACTAACATTTAACTCTAGTCAATGCTAATTGGTATAAGGAAAATTTCCAAGGCCCCGACTAACATTAACTCTAGTCAATGCTAAATTGGTATAAGGACAATTTCCAAGGCCCCGACTAACATTTAACTCTAGTCAATGCTAATTGGTATAAGGACAATTCCAAGCCCCGACTAATTTAACTCATGCTAATTGGTATAAGGACAAATTTCCAAGGCCCCGACTAACATTTAACTCTAGTCAATGCTAAATTGGTATAAGGACAAATTTCCAAGGCCCCGACTAACATTTAAGTCACATGCTAAATTGGTATAAGGACAAATTTCCAAGGCCCCGACTAACATTTAACTCTAGTCAATGCTAAATTGGTATAAGGACAAATTTCCAAGGCCCCGACTAACATTTAACTCTAGTCAATGCTAAATTGGTATAAGGACAAATTTCCAAGGCCCCGACTAACATTTAACTCTAGTCAATGCTAAATTGGTATAAGGACAAATTTCCAAGGCCCCGACTAATTTTTGACTTTAGTCAATGCTATATTGGTATAAGGACACATTTCCAAGGCCCCGACTAACATTTAAGTCGATGCTAAATTGGTATAAGGACACATTTCCAAGGCCCCGACTGATTTTTAACTCTAGTCAATTCTAGATTGGTATAAGGACACATTTCCAAGGCCCCGACTAACATTTAACTCTAGACAATGCTAAATTGGTATAAGGACAGATTTCCAAGGCCCTGACTAACATTTAACTCTAGTCAAAGCTAAATTGGTATAAGGACAAATTTCCAAGGCCCCGACTAACATTTAACTCTAGTTAATGCTATATTGATATAAGGACAAATTTACAAGGCCCCGACTAACATTTAAGTCGATGCTAAATTGGTATAAGGACACATTTCCAAGGCCCCGACTGATTTTTAACTCTAGTCAATGCTAGATTGGTATAAGGACACATTTCCAAGGCCCCGACTAACATTTAACTCTAGTCAATGCTAAATTGGTATAAGGACAGATTTCCAAGGCCCTGACTAACATTTAACTCTAGTCAAAGCTAAATTGGTATAAGGACAAATTTCCAAGGCCCCGACTAACATTTAACTCTAGTCAATGCTATATTGGTATAAGGACAAATTTACAAGGCCCCGACTAACATTTAAGTCGATGCTAAATTGGTATAAGGACAAATTTCCAAGGCCCCGACTAACATTTAACTCTAGTCAATGCTAAATTGGTATAAGGACAAATTTCCAAGGCCCCGACTAACATTTAAGTCAATGCTAAATTGGTATAAGGACAGATTTCCAAGGCCCCGACTAACATTTAACTCTAGTCAATGCTAAATTGGTATAAGGACAGATTTCCAAGGCCCCGACTAACATTTAACTCTAGTCAATGCTAAATTGGTATAAGGACAAATTTCCAAGACCCGACTAATTTTTAACTCTAGTCAATGCTAAATTGGTATAAGGACAGATTTCCAAGGCCCCGACTAACATTTCCCTCAAGTCAATGCTAAATTGGTATAAGGACAAATTTCCAAGGCCCCGACTAATTTTTGACTCTAGTCAATGCTAAATTGGTATAAGGAAAAATTTCCAAGGCCCCGACTAACATTTAACTCTAGTCAATGCTAAGTTGGTCTAAGGACAAATTTCCAAGGCCCCGACTAACATTTAACTCTAGTCAATGCTAAATTGGTATAAGGACAAATTTCCAAGGCCCCGAGTAACATTTAAGTCGATGCTAAATTGGTATAAGGACAAATTTCCAAGGCCCCGACTGACATTTAACTCTAGTCAATGCTATATTGGTATAAGGACAAATTTCCAAGGCCCCGACTAACATTTAAGTCGATGCTAAATTGGTATAAGGACAAATTTCCAAGGCCCCGACTGATTGTTAACTCTAGTCAATGCTAGATTGGTATAAGGACAAATTTCCAAGGCCCCGACTAACATTTAACTCTAGTCAATGCTAAATTGGTATAAGGACAAATTTCCAAGGCCCCGACTAATTTTTAACTCTAGTCAATGCTAAATTGGTATAAGGAAACATTTCCAAGGCCCCGACTAACATTTAACTCTAGTCAATGCTATATTGGTATAAGGACAAATTTCCAAGGCCCCGACTAACATTTAAGTCGATGCTAAATTGGTATAAGGACACATTTCCAAGGCCCCGACTAACATTTAACTCTAGTCAATGCTAAATTGGTATAAGGACAGATTTCCAAGGCCCCGACTAACATTTAACTCTAGTCAATGCTAAATTGGTATACTGACAAATTTTCAATGCCCCGACTAACATTTAACTCTATAGTCGATGCTAAATTGGTATAAGGACAAATTTCCAAGGCCCCGACTAATTTTTAACTCTAGTCAATGCTAAATTGGTATAAGCACTGATTTCCAAGGCCCCGACTAACATTTCCCTCAAGTCAATGCTAAATTGGTATAAGGACACATTTCCAAGGCCCCGACTAACATTTAACTCTAGTCAATGCTAAATTGGTATAAGGACAAATTTACAAGGCCCCGACTAACATTTAACTCTAGTCAATGCTAAGTTGGTCTAAGGACAAATTTCCAAGGCCCCGACTAACATTTAACTCTAGTCAATGCTAAATTGGTATAAGGATAAATTTCCAAGGCCCCGAGTAACATTTAAGTCGATGCTAAATTGGTATAAGGACAAATTTCCAAGGCCCCGACTGACATTTAACTCTAGTCAATGCTAAATTGGTATAAGGACAAATTTCCAAGGCCCCGACTAACATTTAAGTCAATGCTAAATTGGTATAAGGACAGATTTCCAAGGCCCCGACTAATTTTTAACTCTAGTCAATGCTAAATTGGTATAAGGACACATTTCCAAGACCCCGACTAACATTTAACTATAGTCAATGCTAAATTGGTATAAGGACAGATTTCCAAGGCCCCGACTAACATTTCCCTCTAGTCAATGCTAAATTGGTATACTGACAGATTTCCAAGGCCCCGACTAACATTTAAGTCAATGCTAAATTGGTATAAGGACAGATTTCCAAGGCCCCGACTAACATTTAACTCTAGTCAATGCTAAATTGGTATACGGACAGATTTCCAAGGCCCCGACTAACATTTAACTCTAGTCAATGCTAAATTGGTATAAGGACAAATTTCCAAGGCCCCGACTAACATTTAAGTCGATGCTAAATTTGTATAAGGACAAATTTCCAAGGCCCCGACTAACATTAACTCTAGTCAATGCTAGATTGGTATAAGGACAGATTTCCAAGGTCCGACTAACATTTCCCTCTAGTCAATGCTAGATTGGTATAAGGACAGATTTCCAAGGCCCTGACTAACATTTAACTCTAGTCAAAGCTAAATTGGTATAAGGACAAATTACCAAGACCCGACTAATTTTTAACTCTAGTCAATGCTAAATTGGTATAAGGATAGATTTCCAAGGCCCCGATTAACATTTAACTCTAGTCAATGCTAAATTGGTATACTGACAAATTTTCAATGCCCCGACTAACATTTCCCTCAAGTCAATGCTAAATTGATATAAGGACAAATTTCCAAGGCCCCGACTAATTTTTGACTCTAGTCAATGCTAAATTGGTATAAGAAAAAATTTCCAAGGCCCCGACTAACATTTAACTCTAGTCAATGCTATATTGGTATAAGGACAAATTTCCAAGGCCCCGACTGATTTTTAACTCTAGTCAATGCTAGATTGGTATAAGGATAGATTTCCAAGGCCCCGACTAACATTTAACTCTAGTCAATGCTAAATTGGTATAAGGACAAATTTCCAAGGCCCCGACTAACATTTAACTCTAGTCAAAGCTAAATTGGTATAAGGACAAATTACCAAGACCCGACTAATTTTTAACTCTAGTCAATGCTAAATTGGTATAAGGATAGATTTCCAAGGCCCCGATTAACATTTAACTCTAGTCA
>CM026391.1:84486674-84510257 GCA_014843695.1 Archivesica marissinica
AAATCAACGACAGCAGTGGTGTTAGTTTGAAATACTCCACAGAGCGGTAACCATGGAGCACAACTCAACGACAGCAGTGGTGTTAGTTTGAAATACTCCACAGAGCGGTAACCATGGTACACAATTCAACGACAGCAGTGGTGTTAGTTTGAAATACTCCATGTAACCATGGTGCACAAATCAACGACAGCAGTGGTGTTAGTTTGAAATACTCCAGAGAGCGGTAACCATGGTGCACAAATCAACGACAGCAGTGGTGTTAGTTTGAAATACTCCACAGAGCGGTAACCATGGAGCACAAATCAACGACAGCAGTGGTGTTAGTTTGAAATACTCCACAGAGCGGTAACCTTGGAGCCCAACTCAACGACATCAGTGGTGTTAGTTTGAAATACTCCACAGAGCGGTAACCTTGGAGCCCAACTCAACGACATCAGTGGTGTTAGTTTGAAATAATCCACAGAGCGGTAACCATGGTGCACAAATCAACGACAGCAGTGGTGTTAGTTTGAAATAATCCACAGAGCGGTAATCATGGTGCACAAATCAACGACAGCAGTGGTGTTAGTTTGAAATACTCCACAGAGCGGTAACCATGGAGCACAAATCAACGACAGCAGTGGTGTTAGTTTGAAATACTCCATGTATCCATGGTACACAACTCAACGACAGCAGTGGTGTTAGTTTAAAATACACCACAGAGCGGTAACCATGGAGCACAAATCAACGACAGCAGTTGTGTTAGTTTGAAATACTCCACAGAGCGGTAACCATAGAGCACAAATCAACGACAGCAGTGGTGTTAGTTTGAAATACTCCATGTAACCATGGTGCACAAATCAACGACAGCAGTGGTGTTAGTTTGAAATACTCCACAGAGCGGTAACCTTGGAGCACAACTCAACGACAGCAGTGGTGTTAGTTTGAAATACTCCACAGAGCGGTAACCATGGAGCACAAATCAACGACAGCAGTGGTGTTAGTTTGAAATACTCCACAGAGCGGTAACCATGGAGCACAAATCAACGACAGCAGTGGTGTTAGTTTGAAATACTCCATAGAGCGGTAACCATGGAGCACAACTCAACGACAGCAGTGGTGTTAGTTTGAAATACTCCACAGAGCGGTAACCATGGAGCACAAATCAACGACAGCAGTGGTGTTAGTTTGAAATACTCCACAGAGCGGTAACCATGGAGCACAAATCAACGACAGCAGTGGTGTTAGTTTGAAATACTCCACAGAGCGGTAACCTTGGAGCACAACTCAACGACAGCAGTGGTGTTAGTTTGAAATACTCCATATAACCATGGTACACGACTCAACGACAGCAGTGGTGTTAGTTTGAAATACTCCACAGAGCGGTAACCATGGAGCACAACTCAACGACAGCAGTGGTGTTAGTTTGAAATACTCCACAGAGCGGTAACCATGGAGCACAAATCAACGACAGCAGTGGTGTTAGTTTGAAATACTCCACAGAGCGGTAACCATGGAGCACAAATCAACGACAGCAGTGGTGTTAGTTTGAAATACTCCATAGAGCGGTAACCATGGAGCACAACTCAACGACAGCAGTGGTGTTAGTTTGAAATACTCCACAGAGCGGTAACCATGGTACACAATTCAACGACAGCAGTGGTGTTAGTTTGAAATACTCCATGTAACCATGGTGCACAAATCAACGACAGCAGTGGTGTTAGTTTGAAATACTCCAGAGAGCGGTAACCATGGTGCACAAATCAACGACAGCAGTGGTGTTAGTTTGAAATACTCCACAGAGCGGTAACCATGGTGCACAAATCAACGACAGCAGTGGTGTTAGTTTGAAATACTCCACAGAGCGGTAACCATGGAGCACAAATCAACGACAGCAGTGGTGTTAGTTTGAAATACTCCACAGAGCGGTAACCATGGAGCACAACTCAACGACAGCAGTGGTGTTAGTTTGAAATACTCCACAGAGCGGTAACCTTGGAGCCCAACTCAACGACATCAGTGGTGTTAGTTTGAAATAATCCACAGAGCGGTAACCATGGTGCACAAATCAACGACAGCAGTGGTGTTAGTTTGAAATAATCCACAGAGCGGTAACCATGGGCACAAATCAACGACAGCAGTGGTGTTAGTTTGAAATACTCCACAGAGCGGTAACCATGGAGCACAAATCAACGACAGCAGTGGTGTTAGTTTGAAATACTCCACAGAGCGGTAACCATGGAGCACAAATCAACGACAGCAGTGGTGTTAGTTTGAAATACTCCATGTAACCATGGTGCACAACTCAACGACAGCAGTGGTGTTAGTTTGAAATACTCCACAGAGCGGTAACCATGGAGCACAAATCAACGACAGCAGTGGTGTTAGTTTGAAATACTCCACAGAGCGGTAACCATGGAGCACAAATCAACGACAGCAGTGGTGTTAGTTTGAAATACTCCACAGAGCGGTAACCATGGAGCACAACTCAACGACAGCAGTGGTGTTAGTTTGAAATACTCCACAGAGCGGTAACCATGGAGCACAAATCAACGACAGCAGTGGTGTTAGTTTGAAATACTCCACAGAGCGGTAACCATGGAGCACAAATCAACGACAGCAGTGGTGTTAGTTTGAAATACTCCACAGAGCGGTAACCTTGGAGCACAACTCAACGACAGCAGTGGTGTTAGTTTGAAATACTCCATATAACCATGGTACACGACTCAACGACAGCAGTGGTGTTAGTTTGAAATACTCCACAGAGCGGTAACCATGGAGCACAACTCAACGACAGCAGTGGTGTTAGTTTGAAATACTCCACAGAGCGGTAACCATGGAGCACAAATCAACGACAGCAGTGGTGTTAGTTTGAAATACTCCACAGAGCGGTAACCATGGAGCACAAATCAACGACAGCAGTGGTGTTAGTTTGAAATACTCCATAGAGCGGTAACCATGGAGCACAACTCAACGACTGCAGTGGTGTTAGTTTGAAATACTCCACAGAGCGGTAACCATGGAACACAAATCAACGACAGCAGTGGTGTTAGTTTGAAATACTCCACAGAGCGGTAACCATGGAGCACAAATCAACGACAGCAGTAGTGTTAGTTTGAAATACTCCCTAGAGCGGTAACCATGGAGCACAACTCAACGACAGCAGTGGTGTTAGTTTTAAATACTCCACAGAGCGGTAACCATGGTACACAATTCAACGACAGCAGTGGTGTTAGTTTGAAATACTCCATGTAACCATGGTGCACAAATCAACGACAGCAGTGGTGTTAGTTTGAATTACTCCAGAGAGCGGTAACCATGGTGCACAAATCAACGACAGCAGTGGTGTTAGTTTGAAATACTCCAGAGAGCGGTAACCATGGTGCACAAATCAACGACAGCAGTGGTGTTAGTTTGAAATACTCCACAGAGCGGTAACCTTGGAGCACAACTCAACGACAGCAGTGGTGTTAGTTTGAAATACTCCACAGAGCGGTAACCTTGGAGCCCAACTCAACGACATCAGTGGTGTTAGTTTGAAATACTCCACAGAGCGGTAACCATGGAGCACAACTCAACGACAGCAGTGGTGTTAGTTTGAAATAATCCACAGAGCGGTAACCATGGTGCACAAATCAACGACAGCAGTGGTGTTAGTTTGAAATACTCCACAGAGCGGTAACCATGGAGCACAAATCAACGACAGCAGTGGTGTTAGTTTGAAATACTCCATGTAACCATGGTACACAACTCAACGACAGCAGTGGTGTTAGTTTGAAATACCCACAGAGCGGTAACCATGGAGCACAAATCAACGACAGCAGTTGTGTTAGTTTGAAATACTCCACAGAGCGGTAACCTGGAGCACAACTCAACGACAGCAGTGGTGTTAGTTGAAATACTCCAATAACCATGGTAACAACTCAACGACAGCAGTGGTGTTAGTTTGAAATACTCCACAGAGCGGTAACCATGGAGCACAACTCAACGACAGCAGTGGTGTTAGTTTGAAATACTCCACAGAGCGGTAACCATGGAGCACAACTCAACGACAGCAGTGGTGTTAGTTTGAAATACTCCACAGAGCGGTAACCATGGAGCACAAATCAACGACAGCAGTGGTGTTAGTTTGAAATACTCCACAGAGCGGTAACCATGGAGCACAAATCAACGACAGCAGTGGTGTTAGTTTGAAATACTCCACAGAGCGGTAACCATGGAGCACAACTCAACGACAGCAGTGGTGTTAGTTTGAAATACTCCACAGAGCGGTAACCATGGAGCACAAATCAACGACAGCAGTGGTGTTAGTTTGAAATACTCCATGTAACCATGGTGCACAAATCAACGACAGCAGTGGTGTTAGTTTGAAATACTCCAGAGAGCGGTAACCATGGAGCACAAATCAACGACAGCAGTGGTGTTAGTTTGAAATACTCCACAGAGCGGTAACCATGGAGCACAAATCAACGACAGCAGTGGTGTTAGTTTGAAATACTCCACAGAGCGGTAACCATGGAGCACAACTCAACGACAGCAGTGGTGTTAGTTTGAAATACTCCACAGAGCGGTAACCATGGAGCACAACTCAACGACAGCAGTGGTGTTAGTTTGAAATACTCCACAGAGCGGTAACCATGGTGCACAAATCAACGACAGCAGTGGTGTTAGTTTGAAATACTCCACAGAGCGGTAACCATGGAGCACAAATCAACGACAGCAGTGGTGTTAGTTTGAAATACTCCATGTAACCATGGTACACAAATCAACGACAGCAGTGGTGTTAGTTTGAAATACTCCCACAGAGCGGTAACCTTGGAGCCCAAATCAACGACAGCAGTGGTGTTAGTTTGAAATAATCCACAGAGCGGTAACCATGGTGCACAAATCAACGACAGCAGTGGTGTTAGTTTGAAATAATCCACAGAGCGGTAATCATGGTGCACAAATCAACGACAGCAGTGGTGTTAGTTTGAAATACTCCACAGAGCGGTAACCATGGAGCACAAATCAACGACAGCAGTGGTGTTAGCTTGAAATACTCCATGTATCCATGGTACACAACTCAACGACAGCAGTGGTGTTAGTTTGAAATACACCACAGAGCGGTAACCATGGAGCACAAATCAACGACAGCAGTTGTGTTAGTTTGAAATACTCCACAGAGCGGTAACCTTGGAGCACAACTCAACGACAGCAGTGGTGTTAGTTTGAAATACTCCATATAACCATGGTACACGACTCAACGACAGCAGTGGTGTTAGTTTGAAATACTCCACAGAGCGGTAACCATGGAGCACAACTCAACGACAGCAGTGGTGTTAGTTTGAAATACTCCACAGAGCGGTAACCATGGAGCACAACTCAACGACAGCAGTGGTGTTAGTTTGAAATACTCCACAGAGCGGTAACCATGGAGCACAAATCAACGACAGCAGTGGTGTTAGTTTGAAATACTCCACAGAGCGGTAACCATGGAGCACAAATCAACGACAGCAGTGGTGTTAGTTTGAAATACTCCACAGAGCGGTAACCTTGGAGCACAACTCAACGACAGCAGTGGTGTTAGTTTGAAATACTCCACAGAGCGGTAACCATGGTACACAATTCAACGACAGCAGTGGTGTTAGTTTGAAATACTCCATGTAACCATGGTGCACAAATCAACGACAGCAGTGGTGTTAGTTTGAAATACTCCAGAGAGCGGTAACCATGGTGCACAAATCAACGACAGCAGTGGTGTTAGTTTGAAACACTCCAGAGAGCGGTAACCATGGTGCACAAATCAACGACAGCAGTGGTGTTAGTTTGAAATACTCCACTGAGCGGTAACCTTGGAGCCCAACTCAACGAAATCAGTGGTGTTAGTTTGAAATACTCCACAGAGCGGTAACCTTGGAGCACAACTCAACGACAGCAGTGGTGTTAGTTTGAAATACTCCATGTATCCATGGTACACAAATCAACGACAGCAGTGGTGTTAGTTTGAAATACTCCACAGAGCGGTAACCTTGGAGCCCAAATCAATGACAGCAATGGTGTTAGTTTGAAATACTCCACAGAGCGGTAACCTTGGAGCCCAAATCAACGACAGCAGTGGTGTTAGTTTGAAATACTCCGTGTAACCATGGTGCACAATTCAAATGTTCTGAGATGAAGCTTGCTATTGAAGGTGTAATACCCCTATCAGCGTCTTATATACCTATGTAGTACATTAAATAAATGTCGACACCTACAAACTACTAGAAATTAGAGTCTCATTTCCACCACCGTCCATGTTTTTTACACTACACACTACACTTTAAAAGCTCAATTTAGCAGTTTATGGTGTTATAATTCCAGGGTCAGTTCACGATCCGTGGGGATAGCTCATTCATGCATCGCAAATTACTGGACTCTGTTCGTTAAACACTTTTAACTCTCTTATATTAAATATTTACAGCCCCATTATACACGAGTCACCGAGCAATCGCAAGTTTACAATAATTCATTGAACTTTAAGATCAGAGGGATCAAACTTTGGTTGTTAGAACCCCTATCATAAAGCTAATAATTACGTTTTTAGCTATATGCCCTGTGTAATTAGGCATCAATTACCGATGTTTAGTTGCGTGGCGTTGCACGACTGGGCACCTGTGATCCAGGCTAAATTGATTTAAGCGTCGGGTAAATCATGCAAGCGGGCTACTTCGATGATTGGCCATCATTGCGTATACACGTTACAGTAATTACGGAAGTTGTTGTCAGCTATTAGGCAACTGTTTGGTTAGACATTTAATGTTCCATGGATATCTTCTGTCTTAATCAGGATAATGATAATGACATGGCGTTTCTCACAAGTTTTTTCATTCGTCATATCACATTACTGGCGTCAGGATCACGGTGACTTGATTTCGGGGTGTGTATCGATCGGCAAGTATTGAGTTCAACAGATCATTATTCCATTGTTTGCATTTTATGATCACATTATCATGATTCAGACCACCGACATATTCATAAACATCCACCAAAAATAGAATCATTTTGTAAAAGCAAGCATAATACAACAAAACACGATAATTGGTTGCAAAATAACTTTACAATCCGATTATGTACGATATGTGTGTATTTTACGTTTATTTATCGTCGCTACCGGTTGCCTATATGAGCGACGCCTCCTGAAGAGATTAGACATTTTAGGTTTAGGAGGATTGTGCAATGATACAGACAGATACCCATTCCAGAATCTCCTCTGATTCTTTTACGTGAAAGACTGTTAATTTTATTAGGGTCAGACGAGGGATCGAACCTGCGATCCATGAATTACCAGTCCAGCGTGCTACCACTGGACTACATATCCGTCTGTATATACGATATGTTGTATAGTGTTGTATATACTGACTACGGGTCTGATTCGTGGTGGCGAAACAGTTTGACAACTAAAACTTGTAACCAGTCTCAGTCTCAGTCCACTTTAATCGAACTGCATCTATTATAGCCAGAGCATATAGTACTGGTCGAATCATCAGCATTCATTGAGTAATATCCCTACGTGCGTACAAACAGTCTACATCCGTTATGTCGAATTCCGTCGGACCGAACAAAATACTTCGACATAACCGAAGTTTGACTTAACAAAATTCGTTATAAACAGAACCAGTTATAAGTAAAATGATAGGGTCTGAAACGGGACGTTGTGATCCGACTTCGAGATAACCGGAGAATTCGACATATCCGTCTTTGACATAACGGATGTAGACTGTACTCTTGGTTTCAAACATACTACGTTTGCCAAGCTGTAAACAGTTTGATATATTAAGCAAACAAAAGTATGCATAGGTCCTTCATGGCGTCCGTGGTTCAGTGGTAGAGCGTCGGATTTGGAATCGAACGGTCCCGGGTTCGATACTTGGTCAGGCCACGTATGTAGTGTCATTGAGCAAGGCACCTCACACACATTGCTTAGTACTGATTAATCGCTTAGGTCGGCTAAGCCTGCCCAGGAAAACATGTGTATGTCCCCGGGAGGGGTTTGACATTAAAGGAACATACACACATACATACATTTAAAGTCTAAACTTTATTTATTGTACAACGATTGCGAAGCAAGTTCTAACAACTTATATTAATTACTCTCGTTGACTCGGATGAAAGCGTAAATGTGGTCATTCGTGTGGGAGGAAACCGGAGTACCCGGAGAAAACCCACCTGTCCGATCTGGCGACCACCGTACCATCTCACATACTTCCCGGTCCGAGTATCGAACCCGGGTTGCATTGGTAAGAAGCGAGCGCGCTAACCAATGCGCTAATCGGACAGCCGATACACACTCATGAAATCTTAAGCTTATTTAACTTTCGTAACACAGTGTTAACTATAATGTTGCAGTGTACGGTGTATGCACATGGCCTACAGAGTTCATTTCCACCCAGTGGTACGATAGTGCACGTGGGCTTCTCACATGTGGCACTGATTCCATGCAAGGATGGACGTTCACGCCTACAACAGGAAATGATGTTAGTTAGCTAGCATCGAACACGGGTTGCATTGATGAGAAGCAAGCGTGCTAACCACTGCGCTAATCGGACAGCCAAGATCAAGCAAAGATCAAGAGAATTCCGTAGTATGTTGGTATAATAATATATAATAAAGTCATTATTAGTATTTTCCCACCGGTTTCTTCCTATTGCCTGAACTGATTGATATAAAAGTAAAGGTTAAAAAGATATAAATTTTACGCATAATAAATCGCTAGTTTTCCACAATGACTTTACGTCTTCAAGTTTGTGATCCAGAAATCGATATAACCGTCATGTGATGATTGTAAATGATTGAAAGTTTGATTTGGCGAATTAACTGGTTTAATTTTGTTCGTTTAAGTAAATTGGCACATTTTAACAATTATGATGAAAAGATAACATATTTAAATGTTTAGAGACATGTACTGACTGACTAATACTGACTGACTAATACTTGAACTATGCATTAAATATAATTTATAAGACAAATACACAGCCTATATGAATATAATATTGCATAATGTTGAAATTTCGATAATGTGCATGAATAATATTTCATGCACATAAATCATGGATATTTTGTCAGATCTATATTTTGTTCTATGTTTTGTATAGCAATTTCAGTGCATTTCTATTCGCTTTTCAAAGTCACTGTGTGCACGGCAATTATAGTAATTCAAGTGTGTGTGTGTGTTTTACGTTTATTTACCGTCGCTACCGGTTGCCCATATGAGCGACGCCTCCTGATGAGATTAGTCATTTTAGAGTTTGGAGGATAGTGCAATGATACAGACAGAGACCCATTACAGAGTCTCCTCTGGTTCGTTTACGTGCACGGTGTAAAGCACCGACACGATACCTCGGTTAACGTCCCATCTGAAAGACTGTTAATGTTATTAGGGTCAGACGGGGGATCGAACCTGCGATCCCTGGATTACCAGTCCAGTGTTTTACCACTGGGCTACAGATCCGTCTAATTCAAGTGAAAAACTAACTAAATAATATAGAACGGTATGGTACTGTAATATGTGTATGATCCGGAAGTGGTGATGTTGGTTTTATTGTTGAGGTTTCAAGTTGCACCAATAGCTTGGATCATATGGGGACTCGCCAGCCGCTATTATTGGTGGAGAAATACACTGGGTGTCCCTCCGAGCAGTATTCCAGGCACATGACGGACACCCGGGTAGAACCACCGACCTACGACAAGTCAGCTGGATAACTTCCTCACATGAAATAATTCCAACACCTCCTGTGGGATTCGAACCAACAGCGGTGAGGGGCAAGTGATATGAAGTCAACAACTGTGACTACTCGGCCGCGGTATCGTGATAGCGCAGTGGTATCGCGTTCGCTTCAGATGTGAGAGGTCCGGAGCTTCAGCCCAGTTGTAGCCATTACGAGTGTGCCCTTAGGCAAGATACCTATATTCCACATGAGTCTTCTCTTTCCCTCGTGGTGTTGGATTTAATCAAGATTGAGGTATCAACAGTTACTCTGCAACTGTTGTAAGAACTTGTTTCGCAATCGAGCTAAAATAAATGTATGTAAACAAATGTCTCATATATGATGTGTGATTAAAAGTAGGACCTGACCACATATAAAACAGGTCGTTCGGAACGCTTTTGAAAAATAACGGTTCATTAAATAATTATATGTCTTGTCTAGCGTATACACTCTCCTTAGAGGCAACATGCTCCCTGTGTGTGTGTGTTTTAATTTATTTATCGTCGCTATCGGTTGTCCATATGAGACAAGTCATTTGAGATTTTTTGGAGGATAGTGCAATAATACAGACATAGACCCATTCCAGAGTCTCCTCTGGTTCTTTAAGTGCACAGTGTAAAGCACCGACACGAGAACTAGGTCTAAAGCCCCATCGAGTTTAGACGACCATAAATGACGTCCCTAAAGGTGTCATAAATGACGTTGCTGACCGTTTTAATCCGAAAATGTTCGCGGTGACAACATTTCAACATGTAGTAGCTATGTAGCACACATGCAAAGCCGTGAGAAATAAAAATGCGTTATTGTCACTGCTTTCAACAAGTGGAATAACACATTTTATTTCACAAATACAGTTCTCTGTTTCATCTGAAAGCATAAAATAATCACCCGTACTACACTAGTGTTGTATCATAATAATTATTGTAACGCACTATCCATTCTCATAATAATGACGTCAGAGGGGGAAACTAGCACTTATTCCACGATATTCCAGTTTACCTTTTTCGTTGTAATGAAGCATTGGAATTTTATATCTCAAAGTAACTCCCCTCTAATATAAAACACCAAGAACCCCACATTCACAATTGAAATGAGGTTTGCTAACTTTAATTACCTTTTTGTTATTGCGGTTAAAATTGAATTTCACAAAGAAACCAACTTTATGTACATTTTATTGCAAACTATTTAAAGCTCAATATCACATACCTGCTTTTCTGTATTGTCGAATAAGCGTTTGTGTCACAAGGATCAAAAGAACCTCGAGTTCAGGAAACCGGTCTGTTGACACAGATGTATACCCGTCCAGCTTGGCAATAAAAATGGCTGACTTTATGGCCTTTTTTTTGTTCCCGTACCTGAACTAGTAAAACAAAATGGACAGATAGGAGGAATAGTATACGCGGGGTGTCCTTCTGTCCCGGGAAGTTTATTGCTCACTTTAGAGTGGAAATGGTATTTAAACAATTCGATTATCCTGAACGGCTTTTATAGGAGCATTCTCGCGTTACAGCTGTGGCCGGTATAAGGTTGCATCGGAAACTCATATAAAATGTTTGACTTACACACTCCGAAGTTTCTGGTCATATCAGTTTCATAATAAAACTTGGTGACTGGCAAACATTTCAATATTTTATTGCTATTTCGAACTCTCTGCGGTAAAATTCGATGCTGCTATGTAAAATTTACCATTCCCGCCTCCACCACATCCCTTCCCCCAAAAGCACAACAAGCAAACAAACAACAGCTCGGTCTAAACCCAATGACCTATAAAGTGTGTCATGCATTGTAGGGGTGGGGACGGTGGGGCGGGGGTGAGGCAGGGATGTGGTAATTTCAGGGGTATTCGAGTTCTTCCTCTACCAATACTAGCTTGGGAGTCGTCTACGCTGTAGGTACCGTCGACTTTAAACTCCAAAACGAACAAACACAATCTACTTACACATGTGAAACACAAATACCCTATATCACTCGATTCTGTTTAATGACATGCATTATTATGATTTATAGCATAAATTGGGCTGCAGATGAGTGATATCGCCATTGCATATGTTTCGTTTTGCACTAGTGTAAGAGCTATGCAAATGGTATGTATGCATACGTGGAAAGCTATGTAAATGGTATGTATTCATACGGTGAGAGCTATGCAAATGGTATGTATGCATACGGGGAAAGCTATACAAATGGTATGTATATATACGGGGAAAGCTATACAAATGGTATGTATATATACGGGGAAAGCTATACAAATGGTATGTATATATACGGGGAAAGCTATGCAAATGGTATGTATTCATACATAGAAAGCTATACAAATGGTATGTATGCATACGGGGAAAGCTATACAAATGGTATGTATGCATACGGGGAAAGCTATACAAATGGTATGTATTTATACGGGGAAAGCTATAAAAATGGTATGTATGCATACGGGGAAAGCTATACAAATGGTATGTATGCATACGGGGAAAGCTATACAAATAGTATGCATACGGGGAAAGCTATGCAAATGGTATGTATTCATACGGGGAAAGCTATGCAAGTGGTATGTATACATACGGGGAAAGCTATGTAAATGGTATGTATACATACGGGGAAAGCTATGCAAATGGTATGTATACATACGGGGAAAGCTATGCAAATGGTATGTATGCATACGGGGAAAGCTATGTAAATGATATGTATACATACGGGGAAAGCTATGCCAATGGTATGTATACATACGGGGAAAGCTATACAAATGGTATGTATGCATACGGGGAAAGCTATACAAATGGTATGAATACATACGGGGAAAGCTATACAAATGGTATGTATATATACGGGGAAAGCTATACAAATGGTATGTATATATACGGGGAAAGCTATACAAATGGTATGTATATATACGGGGAAAGCTATACAAATGGTATGTATATATACGGGGAAAGCTATGCAAATGGTATGTATTCATACATAGAAAGCTATACAAATGGTATGTATGCATACGGGGAAAGCTATACAAATGGTATGTATGCATACGGGGAAAGCTATACAAATGGTATGTATATATACGGGGAAAGCTATACAAATGGTATGTATGCATACGGGGAAAGCTATACAAATGGTATGTATGCATACGGGGAAAGCTATACAAATGGTATGCATACGGGGAAAGCTATGCAAATGGTATGTATTCATACGGGGAAAGCTATGCAAATGGTATGTATACATACGGGGAAAGCTATGAAATGGTATGTATACATACGGGGAAAGCTATACAAATGGTATGTATACATACGGGCTATGCAAATGGTATGTATATACGGGGAAAGCTATGCAAATGGTATGTATCATACGGGGAAAGCTATACAAATGGTAGTATGCATAGGGGAAAGCTATACAAATGGTATGTATACATACGGGAAAGCTATGAAATGGTATGTATACATACGGGGAAAGCTATGCAAATGGTATGTATACATACGGGGAAAGCTATGTAAATGGTATGTATACATACGGGGAAAGCTATGCAAATGGTATGTATACATACGGGGAAAGCTATGTAAATGGTATGTATGCATACGGGGAGAGCTATACAAATGGTATGCATACATACGGGGAAAGCTATGCAAATGGTATGTATACATACGGGGAAAGCTATGCAAATGGTATGTATGCATACGTGGACAGCTATGCAAATGGTATGTATGCATACGGGGAAAGCTATGCAAATGGTATGTATACATACGGGGAAAGCTATGCAAATGGTATGTATACATACGGGGAAAGCTATGCAAATGGTATGTATACATACCGGGAAAGCTATGTAAATGGTATGTATGCATACGGGGAAAGCTATGTAAATGGTATGTATACATACGGGGAAAGTTATGCAAATGGTATGTATGCATACGGGGAAAGCCTGACCATGCCGAAGTCACGGTTTAAAGTTTGAACTTTATTTATTTTACAACAATTGCGAAGCAAGTTTTAACAACTTATATTAATTACTCTCGTTGGCGCGGATGAACGCGTAACTGTGGTCATTCGTATGTGAGGCAACCGGAGTACCCGAAGAAAACCCACCTGTCCGATTTGGCGACAACCGTACCAACTTACATACTTCCCGGTCTGAGGATCGAACCAGGATTGAAATCGTGATAAGCGAACGCGCTAACCACTGCGCTAATCGGACAGTCTAACCGAAATCACGGTCATGGTTATATATGTAGTATATCATAACATCAAATCAATTTTCAAAATCAAACATACTGAGAACATATTATTTTTGGTTTCGCTGATAAAATTCAAATCTAACAACTCTCACGTTTAGAATGGTCATCGACATCCGATTGATCACACCTTACAGACGCTCTATGTAATGAATATTATGTTATAAATAGGATCTTATATTCGTATTCATTTGCTACAGACGGATCTGTAGCCCAGTGGGAACACGCTGAACTGGTAATCCAGGGATCGCAGGTTTGTTCCCCCGTCTGACCTTAATAAAATTAACAGTCTTTCAATTGGGACTTTAAACCGAGGTCTCGAATCGGTGATGTACACCGTGCAGCTAAAAGAACCAGAGGAGACTCTAAAATGACTTATCTCCTCAGGAGGAGTCGCTCATATGGGCAACCGGTAGCGACGATAAATAAACGTAAAACACACACACACATTCATTTGCTATTGGACTTATTTAACGAGTCTTCTAAAAACGATAAAAACGATCGACAGATGCTCGCTAAATAAATGTAGTAACAAATGACAGCATATATAATATCGTACAGTAATCTAATGAGGCACGTGAAACAATCAAGTCACAAAGAAATCGTTAAACAGAATATACTATATTTACATCTCTATTATGAAAGTATACTAAGTCAAAAAAGAAACGATACCTGGTGTTTATGTGTCTATAATTTCAACATTTATTAAGAAAATTCTTTGAAAATTCATAAGATGATAGTCCAACATGTTTGAAAGAGGAGCACATAAAGCATAATGAGCCTCCGAAACTGTCTGCTGCGTGATGACGTAATTCGTCGGACAGGGGTCTAATGGAGTTTTCACACAGACGTCAATACCGAGTATGGGCACCATTTGCGTCTCTCACTGCAATGCACCGCCGTCGCATCGAACGGAAGAGTGTCTGAATCTCTTGCTGGTCAATATTTGTCCACTCCTGACGCAAAACATCCCTCAGTTGGTTTAACGTTACCGGCTGACGTCGTCTGACGCGGCGGTCTAACGTATCCCACACATGTTCTATGGGTGACAAGTCTGGTGACAAAGCAGGCCACGGCAGGGTTTCAATATTGTTCTGCTCCAATAATGTGGTGGAAATCCGAGCAGTATGACACCTGGCGTTGTCCTGTTGGAACAGTGTGACGTTTCTGTTGGCGTTAAAGAACGGCACAACAACTGGCGCAAGGATCTCATCACAGTACCGCTGGGCGTTTAGGTTCCCGTCCACCACTAACAGTTCAGTGCGACTGCCGAAGGTGATACCGCCCCACGCCATAATGCTTCCGCCCCCGAACAGATCGACCTGACGTACACATGCGTCGGTGTAACGTTCACCACGTCTGCGATATACTCGCTCTCTGCCATCCGCTCGACGCAAACAGAACCGCGATTCATCGCTAAACATCACAGAATTCCACTGTAACCGAGTCAAGCGAGCACGTTCCGTCGTCCATTCCCGCCGTACGTCACGGTGACGTCGTGTCAGGATGGGTCCAACGTATGGCCGATAGGCACGAATACCACGTTCACCGAGCCGGTTCCTGACTGTTTGTGCACTGATGCGAGTGTTGGTCATCCCAGGAGTAACGGCAGCTGTGTGCGTATCAGGTAGGAACCGGTCACGTAAATGTGACGTCCGAATGTGACGGTCCTGTTCACGCGTCGTCACACGTGGTCGACCAGATCTTGGACGGTCGTCCACCGATCCATGTGTTCGATGACGTCGAAGTAGACGTGTTATCGTGATCCGCGTAACCCCGAGTCAATTTGCGACGTCACGCTGACGTAATCCGCCGTCAATCATGCCAATGGCACGCATTCTCTGATTGCGGTTTAGCCTAGGCATTTTGTTAGAGGTAACAATGGGTATGTAGGGTGTTTTTCCTCGATGATAATGCAATACCAGTACAATAAACCGGTTTTCCGATTTGTACATGTGTAGGAAGTTGTCTTTGTTGAGGAGCACGTGCACATCGGAAATTCGGCGTTCCAGGATTATCGGGTGTTTATTTACCTGTGTTTATGGTTGGCTGACGTTGCAATAAGATACCCGGTACTGATAACGTAATAATATATTAAACCTTTCTATGGTTTTATCCGTTTTACGTCATTTTTAGTTTGATATCGTTTCTTTTTTGACTCAGTATATATGCCCTGTTTGTATAAAAAGAAATTCGTATGAATTTCCTTATTAATGATATGCAGCTGACATGCGTACTCCAGGCTACGGCCCATTCGCAGTGTTGTGCAACGTTCTTCGCAAGAACATGCGTGTCTTGTAGTGTACGCTGTTCCAAGGATGGTCTATTTTACCAGATCACATGGCAAATCGCAAACCTGGACTAACTACATTTTCAATGCGAATTCTACTATAGTTGTCTTTGTGTCAGTGAAATAAATAATTAATGTAAAAAATTAATGAATCGAGGTAAATAGCTTCCATCGGGTTATGAGCTACATTGGGCGTGTTTAACGTTAACGTGGATGTCTTCGGCCTTCATACACTTTAACCACGCCCACTGTAGTTCATGCACAGATGGAAACAATTTAATCAATTAACGATTCATTCCTTAAAGAACTAGAGAATAGCACTTCAAGAGATACAGACGGATCTGTAGTCCAGTTGTAACACGCTGGACTGGTAATCCAGGGATCGCAGGTTCGATCTCCCGTCTGACCCTAATAAAATTAACAGTCTTTCAGATGGGACTTTAAACCGAGGTCTCGTGTCGATGCTTTACACCATGCACGTATAAGAACCAGAGGAGACTCTGGAATGGATCTCTGTCTGTATCATTGCACTATTCTCCAAAATCTAAAATGACCAATCTCTTCAGGAGGCGTCGCTCATATGGGCAACCGGTAGCGACGATAAATAAACGTAAAACACACACACACTTCAAGAGATGATATGCAAAGCAACGCGCTGGTATTTATCACTGCTTGTGGGTAGAATAACTCAATAAGTAGTTGATGGATTTTCATGAAACTTATGTACATATAGAGGGTTATTCTAGGATGCCGAATTGCTATGATTTCGGGGGAACTCGATCAAAGTGTGTGGCCAGGGCAGACAGAAAGGTGTTCACTGCTCCTATTGAATTCTATAGTAAGCTATAGATGCTTGTATAATTTTAATTCGTTCAGTGCCGAATACATTAAAAGCATTGTGCTAACAACACAGATCCAGATCAGCCACGGCGTAACGCGGCATCTGGTCAGGATCTACTAGTGTTATTTGTTATTCGAACAGGTGCTTCAGCTCCTCTGTCTGAAGAGTATATAGTCTGAGCAGACGGCACGTTCCGTTCTGTCTTATCGTGTTCTCGACTTTTAAAAGTTACTTTTATGTGACATTGGCGGTGAAAGGGTTTAGGTGGTTGATGAACAGTGATCGATGTTCTGATCTTGTAGGTTTGCTTAAAGTCGCATCCGCCGAGGTATGTGGGTGACTGGTTTCTATAAGACGTTTATATATCATACGTTGATTCTGGTGACATCAGGTGTAAGGCATCTTCTTCCACTGACCCAGAGTGGCAGGTCCTAATGTGGTGCTTGCTTCTTTCCAACAACGGATGCGTGTTATGGCCACATCCCTCCACATCTGTCAGCCCACAGTAGCAGAAACCGGCTCAGATATCCTCTTCACGGGTATTTGTCACGTCCAGGCATCCCCGGGCTGTTCTCCTCATGCTCAAACAAGTAGCAATGGAGACCGAGTCTGTGTCTTAAATGAGCTGCTACTGCGGGATGTGCCTATGTCACAACGTGCAGTTTGTGGAGGTCGACCTGGACGAGTGATGCGGCACTAATTAAGCTTACCTTATACGTGTATGTGTTTGAAATAGAACAGAGTATACATATACGAGAAGAACTTATGTTGATAGACGGATCTGTAGTCCAGTGGTAACACGTTGGACTGGTAATCCAGGGTTCGATCCCCCGTCTGACCCTATTTAATAACATTAACAGTCGTTCAGATGGGACACCGATGTCTCGTGTCGATGCTGTACACCGTACACGTAAAAGAACCAGAGGAGACACTGGAATGGGTCTCTGTCTGTATCATTGCACTATCCTCCAAAAATCTAAAATGACTAATCTCTTCAGAAAGCGTCGCTCATATGGGCAACCGGTAGCGACGATAAATAAACGTAAAACACATAAGTTGATAGACGGATCTGTATTCCAGTGGTTAACACGTTGGACTGGTAATCCAGGGATCGCATGTTCATTTCTCCGTCTGACCCTAATACAATTAACAGTATTTCAGATGGGACTTTAAACCGTGGTCTCTTGTCGGTACTTTACACCGTGCACGTAAAAGAACCAGAGGAGACTCTGGAATGGATATCTTATGGTATCATTGCACTATCCTCCAAAAATATAAAATTACTAAACACTTCAGGAAGCGTCGCTGATATGGGCAACCGGTAGCGACGGTAAATAAACGTAAAACACCACACCTTTGATATATTTTGGTTTTTATTATTTAATTTATTTTACATTTTTATCAGAATGCTTAACAACTTAATAAAATAACGATCAATTATTGCGTATAATTTACATCCATGTCGAACATAATAATAGAATTGAATGCAATAATTTATACACTATGCTCTCATAAATACACTGCATGTACTTTATTTAATATATACATGTATATACATTGCACACAGTAATAATTAAATGATTTATATACATTGGTATACACATGTATTTACACTGTGTCATTAATCGTTGACATACACTGTGTATCACTACCCTGGCATCCTTCAGTATCACAGTTAAGTTAGAAGACATTATCATTTTAAAGAATCAGTAACGCATATGGGAATATAATCTGAACACAATAATTTAGAATGGTAACTTTCGTCACAAATTTGAAAATCTGTCATTTATTAGCACCAACTAATATTGCACGCCGGAGTAAAACAGAACTGTCCGCACGGCTGGTGTCACACGGAGATCGGAAGTCGCCGATTATAGCACGGTGTTCTAATGTTGCTTCCTTATTCGGAAGCCTGAATTCCATGCAAATCACACAGGGCTATAATTCACAAATAGCATATATGGGTATCGGACTCATGCTTCACTGACACCACCCTGGCCGTCCATAAGCGGAACTAACCCGGTGTAGCTTCTCGGAATTTACTGTTAACCGGAAGTGACCTGACGTCGTATATGCTCCAGAGTGTCGTCTGAATAGTCCCGCCAACAATGTATCTGTAACGGTAAACAGCTTTAGGTTAATTGGAATTTATAATACAAAACAAGCAAGAGAATGTAAATGTATTACAGTTTACAAGGAGAGAAATCCAATAAGCTTTTAGCTTTCATTTCAATCCACTTGTATTTATTGTGTACATACTTATATTTTTGTAAATTATGTTTTAAATATGATTACACCAACAAGGAATATGCATTTTTACTTTGTTCCAGAAATTAAAAAATATATATGTAAAAGTGATATAAGCAATTTCGCACGTTCGATCCCCCCATTAAAAAGTCTTTCAGATGGGGACTTTAAGCCGAGGTCTCATGTCGGTGCTTTACACAGTACACGTAAAAGAACCAGAGATACTCTGGAATGGGTCTCTGTCTGTATCATTGCGCTATCCTCCAAAATTTAAATTGACTAATCTCTTCGGGAGGTTTCGCTAATATGGGCAACCGGTATCGACGATAAATAAACGCAAAACAAATGCTAACATTAATTATATTGCTAAAGCTACGAAGAGACAAAATAAACTATGGACGTGATATAGCGCGTGATAGCGCGTGATATAGCGGGTGATATAGCACGTGGTAGTGGGTGATATAGCGCATGATAGCGCGTGATATAGGGCGTGATAGCGCGTGATATAGCGCGTGATGGTGCAGTGGTATATTGTTGGTGTAATTTTACTAATAATGGCACTTAATAACACAATAGTCAATACTGCGCTTCAATGGTAACCATGGGGACTTCAGTCACTGAAGTGTGTATTCCTAATCATGTTGCTTTTTATATAAACTTTATTTATTTTACAACGATTGCGAAGCAAGTTCTAACAACTTATATTAATCACTCTCGTTGGCGCAAATGAAAGCGTAAATGTGGTCATTCGTGTGGGAGGAAACCGGAGTACCCTGAGAAAACCCACCTGTCCGATCTGGCGACCACCGTGCCATCTCACATACTTCCCGATCCGAGGATCGAACCCGGGTTGCATTGATGAGAAGCGAGCGCGCTAATCGGACAGCCTGTGGCTTTAATGGCGTTTGTGTTAGTTTAATAAAATGTTAGTTCATTTATCACAGATCTAGCTATTATACATGCAATGTTGCTACAGGCAAACTGATCAAACAAATAGCCTGGGCCACAACTTATGCCAACATTAGAAAACGGTCAGCACCGGTTTTATAAATCATAACCTACCTTGACACTGGAGCAACTGAGCATACGGACGTACGCCAGGTCGTGCATCATAATTCATTCCTATTTCCCATCCTATGTACAAAGGAATCCTTCACCTTTACCCGATGTTTCACCCAGCACGGTTAATGGACCCTGGAATCAATGACATGTAAATGTGTTAATGAAATAGATTGAACAATGTACTTGTACGTATATAGTCTGTAGTTATAAACTAATACATAAATAGTCCAGAGTAGGCAATAGTTGGATAAGCTCGCCCATATGGTTTACCGGTGGCGAGGGTAAATAAACGGAATCATCAATAGTTGGCCAACTTGGTAAGTTTGCTTATGTATTTAGCATATTGCATTGTATGCTGGACACCAAGGCGATGTTGACATCATGTGTTACATATTCTGCAAGTAATAGTAGTTTTGCAAAAGAACAGTTTACGAAACTTGCATCATGAATCAATTCATTGGAATTGAACTGGCATTGTATTTGGAGTGGGCTATGATTAATGTTGTTAGAACGTTTGGCACAACCATTAACGTAATTATATTTGTATCCATAATTATTTGTAGTTCTTTTAAAAAATGATATAGTTTTCTTTCTGTTTGAAACAGTGAAAGATGGCATTTTCCCTGCAACTGCTTCAAAGCTGTCACTTTCGTATTCCTACTTTTGTATTTTACCGATGTTCTCACAATAATGAATAGTTTAATTATAAAGTAAAATACTCTAATTAATTTGTTTTGTCTAGTTTTTAATTTTGACAGCAACCAGAAACTAACTTATACCGGAACTATTTCTTATCACGGACGTTCACACTAACATATGTGGTTGTGCGGTTGTGTCATACAATGTAATGAGGCTCCAGACAGAGCAGTTAATCTTACACAAATAAACACAAAATATCCCAAATATGCCATAAAATAGTATTAAATATGTATATCATGAAAGGCGAGCTATAGTTTATGTTTAGCTTACCGGTTGGTCCGTTGTAATCCTTCACCTAGGAACTGTTGCTTTCTCAGACCAAACACCCTCGGAGCCCCGGTGCATTTGGCAACGGTGAGCGTAAATCCAAATTGACATCCTCGTGGTCTATGGTGTAACTCCCTGATGTAGTAGTCGACATATCGTCGTCATCTTCTTCGTACGTCATAAAGCTGCGGTCAAGGTCACTTGGCGGTGGCGGGAAAACGGGTGGTTTAGAAACCGGAAACACTCTGTTTCTGTCAAAGTTGTTATCACTTTGTGTATGGGGACCTCTCTGGAAGTTGTCAACATTGTTCTTATTGTTCCTGGTACTGTTCCTGTCAGCGAAGTTCCTTAACTGAAGCCGATGCTTGCGATCATCGTGGAGTTGTTGCGCAACCGGAAGTCGTGGACAATTATAATGACGTAGGTCGGCAAGATTTAACCATTGTCTGTGCTGGTCGTTGAACGTACTGTTGATAGGTGCACGTGAGTAGCGCATATCTGGCGGCAGTCGAACATCTGCATAAGAAAACAAACCGAAATATAACTGATGTATAGACAATAATTAGTGTCTTCTAGGTGATGTAAATATAATATATATATATTCGTCATTAACTATCTACGACGACATTTAAACGACTGCAATTATTAGAATGCATCCTATGTAACCATTTGGTTTAAACATATTTATTCCAATACATGTACACGAAAGCAAAGACATAAGCATACAGGAAAGGATCAAAGCGGAAGCAAAGCTTATATCTATAGATTTCGTTTTGCTAAAAATAATCTGTTCACAGAAAATATCTTGTTTGTATATATATATATATATCTGTTGATAGGTGCACGTATATGTATTTCCTGTGAACAGATTATTTTAGCAAAACGATACGTTTTTAAATAATTATATATAGCTAAAATAAACCTTGTTTGTATGTATGTATGTATATATAATCTATTCATAGGAAATATCTACATATACATACATACAAACAAGGTATTTCCTGTGAACAGATTATTTTTAGCAACACGACTGAGTTAGGAAATATAACACTTGACTACATAATAATATGAAGCTATTTCTGTCGGTATGTACTATAATACACAGTATACTCGTTTCTGTAGCCTCATTGGTGTAATGGATACGGTGTCCGCCTGGTATCAGATGGACAGTGGGTTCGAGCCCCATCGCAACCAATTGGGTGTGTCCTCAGGGCTCGACAAATCCACTCGTCCGCTCGTATTTACGAGTGACTTTTCGATCTGGACGAGTAGAAATTCCAAGTCGTTTGCCCAGTCGGACAAGTGAAAATTTCAGCTAAATATCCAATATAAATCGTAGGAACAAAATAAAATAATATCCGTTTTACTTTCTTCGGAATGATTACCAGGCGTGATAATGGGAAATCACCGCGGATATTTTAATGTGTTTATGCTGCCACATAATTGCATTTATTAATAAATTAAAGTGCAATTCTGACGATTTTTAATTTTCCTAAAATACATGGGACGAGTGATAGTCCAATCTGGACGAGTGGAACAGTGGCATCACTCGCCCAGTAGGACGAGTAAGAAATTAAAAATTTGTCGAGGCCTGGTCCTTTATGCAACATTTAAATCCACCTTAAACCTCTTCTCGCTCCCCAAAGCGACGAATTCCACCACAACAGAGAGATAATATACTGTTATAAACCCTGTATCCAATCGAGCCTCACACAAATTTGTATATACTAATATATTCGTACCTGTATCGTGTGAGCTAGACATAACAGCGCTGTGAATATCCGACTCGCTGCCCCCTCGCCCACTGTCGCTGGTCACAGTCTCGCCGGAAGTATGAGACTGGTTGTCGTCTAGTCCAAATGGTGACGCTGCTGTATGAGGCTAAAAAACATATATAGGTATACATTAGCTGGAAGTGGCAATATACATGTTAGTTATTCCCAGTTCGGATTCTCGTGCTCGATATGGTGTAATTCTCTGACGTCTCATGTCGACATCGTCTTCCTTGCAAACAATATCTAAATGCAATGTACATAGAGTATTTACTCGGTAATAAGCCAGAAAACTTGAGTTGAATTTCTGTTTTCTTCATGTTGTTCATCAAGGAAATTGCAGGAGTTATCATACAGTCACACCTGCCTTAAGCAGCCAGCCAATGGAATGACAGAACGTGGTTGATTAACGAAGGTGGCTGCTTAATAGAGGGCAAAGGTATAATAAAACAATATATTTGGGAATCTGGAAATTGGCTGCTTAATACAG
>CM026391.1:84511257-84596138 GCA_014843695.1 Archivesica marissinica
GTGGTTGTGCGGTTGTGTCATACAATGTAATGAGGCTCCAGACAGAGCAGTTAATCTTACACAAATAAACACAAAATATCCCAAATATGCCATAAAATAGTATTAAATATGTATATCATGAAAGGCGAGCTATAGTTTATGTTTAGCTTACCGGTTGGTCCGTTGTAATCCTTCACCTAGGAACTGTTGCTTTCTCAGACCAAACACCCTCGGAGCCCCGGTGCATTTGGCAACGGTGAGCGTAAATCCAAATTGACATCCTCGTGGTCTATGGTGTAACTCCCTGATGTAGTAGTCGACATATCGTCGTCATCTTCTTCGTACGTCATAAAGCTGCGGTCAAGGTCACTTGGCGGTGGCGGGAAAACGGGTGGTTTAGAAACCGGAAACACTCTGTTTCTGTCAAAGTTGTTATCACTTTGTGTATGGGGACCTCTCTGGAAGTTGTCAACATTGTTCTTATTGTTCCTGGTACTGTTCCTGTCAGCGAAGTTCCTTAACTGAAGCCGATGCTTGCGATCATCGTGGAGTTGTTGCGCAACCGGAAGTCGTGGACAATTATAATGACGTAGGTCGGCAAGATTTAACCATTGTCTGTGCTGGTCGTTGAACGTACTGTTGATAGGTGCACGTGAGTAGCGCATATCTGGCGGCAGTCGAACATCTGCATAAGAAAACAAACCGAAATATAACTGATGTATAGACAATAATTAGTGTCTTCTAGGTGATGTAAATATAATATATATATATTCGTCATTAACTATATACGACGACATTTAAACGACTGCAATTATTAGAATGCATCCTATGTAACCATTTGGTTTAAACATATTTATTCCAATACATGTACACGAAAGCAAAGACATAAGCATACAGGAAAGGATCAAAGCGGAAGCAAAGCTTATATCTATAGATTTCGTTTTGCTAAAAATAATCTGTTCACAGAAAATATCTTGTTTGTATATATATATATATATCTGTTGATAGGTGCACGTATATGTATTTCCTGTGAACAGATTATTTTAGCAAAACGATACGTTTTTAAATAATTATATATAGCTAAAATAAACCTTGTTTGTATGTATGTATGTATATATAATCTATTCATAGGAAATATCTACATATACATACATACAAACAAGGTATTTCCTGTGAACAGATTATTTTTAGCAACACGACTGAGTTAGGAAATATAACACTTGACTACATAATAATATGAAGCTATTTCTGTCGGTATGTACTATAATACACAGTATACTCGTTTCTGTAGCCTCATTGGTGTAATGGATACGGTGTCCGCCTGGTATCAGATGGACAGTGGGTTCGAGCCCCATCGCAACCAATTGGGTGTGTCCTCAGGGCTCGACAAATCCACTCGTCCGCTCGTATTTACGAGTGACTTTTCGATCTGGACGAGTAGAAATTCCAAGTCGCTTGCCCAGTCGGACGAGTGAAAATTTCAGCTAAATATCCAATATAAATCGTAGGAACAAAATAAAATAATATCCGTTTTACTTTCTTCGGAATGATTACCAGGCGTGATAATGGGAAATCACCGCGGATATTTTAATGTGTTTATGCTGCCACATAATTGCATTTATTAATAAATTAAAGTGCAATTCTGACGATTTTTAATTTTCCTAAAATACATGGGACGAGTGATAGTCCAATCTGGACGAGTGGAACAGTGGCATCACTCGCCCAGTAGGACGAGTAAGAAATTAAAAAGTTGTCGAGGCCTGAGTCCTTATGCAAACATTTAAATCCACATTACCTCTTCTCGCTCCCTCAAAGCGACGAATTCCACCACAACCAGAGAGATTAATATACTGTTATAAACACCTGTATCGCAATCGAGCTCAAACAAATTTGTAAAATACTAATATATTCGTACCTGTATCGTGTGAGCTAGACATAACAGCGCTGTGAATATCCGACTCGCTGCCCCCTCGCCCACTGTCGCTGGTCACAGTCTCGCCGGAAGTATGAGACTGGTTGTCGTCTAGTCCAAATGGTGACGCTGCTGTATGAGGCTAAAAAACATATATAGGTATACATTAGCTGGAAGTGGCAATATACATGTTAGTTATTCCCAGTTCGGATTCTCGTGCTCGATATGGTGTAATTCTCTGACGTCTCATGTCGACATCGTCTTCCTTGCAAACAATATCTAAATGCAATGTACATAGAGTATTTACTCGGTAATAAGCCAGAAAACTTGAGTTGAATTTCTGTTTTCTTCATGTTGTTCATCAAGGAAATTGCAGGAGTTATCATACAGTCACACCTGCCTTAAGCAGCCAGCCAATGGAATGACAGAACGTGGTTGATTAACGAAGGTGGCTGCTTAATAGAGGGCAAAGGTATAATAAAACAATATATTTGGGAATCTGGAAATTGGCTGCTTAATACAGGTTGGCTGCATAACGGAAGGGACCACTAACACATGTTTGACGGTATATACTATATATACAACCGGTATATATATAAAAATAATATAGATATAAGATTGTGTTTCCAGAATAATCGAACATCCGCTCGCCCATATGGTTCGCCGGAGGCGAGGGTAAATAAGCTCAATCATCATCAGAATCGAACAGAAGTACTAGGTATTTCTACATATGGTATGACATCTGTACTCTGGAAGTTGGCAGCGTGTGGCTTCATATATTTCGTTACAATAGTATATATACTGTAGTTCTACTGTGCTACATAATATATTTAACTGGACTGGTAATCCAGGGATCGCAGGTTCGATCGCAGGTTCGATCCCCCGTCTGACCCTAATAAAATGAACAGTCTTTCAGATGGGACGTTAAACCGAGGTCTCGTGTCGGTGCTTTACACTGTACACGTAAAAGAACCAGAGGAGACTCTGGAATGGGTTTCTGTCTGTATCAGTGCACTATCCGCCACAATCTAAAATGACTAATCTCTTCAGGGGGCGTCGCTCATATGGGCAACCGGTAGCGACGATAAATAAACGTAAAACACACATACACATATATTTACTTGCAGCTCCCTAACTCGTATATGAGGCCTAGTGTATTTAATGTATGTGTATGGTGTATATAATTGTTTTTTCCTTAGCTCATACAAATTGATTTTAGCTTGATTGCGAAACAAGTTCATACAACTTATATTAATCACTCTCGATACCTCATTCCTGATGTAATCCATCGCCACGAGAGGCAACGTGGAATTTAAATGTCTTGCCTAAGGGCACAATCGTAACGGCTCCAGCGGGGATCGAACTCCGGACAGTTCGCACCTGAAGCGAACGCGCATCCACTGCGCTATCACGACTTCCACATGTTTTTTCTTTGAGGGCCTTATTAAAGAGTGTCAAAATAAGCTTCCTCGTTTAAATTAATAATTATTATTATTCGTATTATTATTCTTCTTATTATTATTATTATTATTTGATAACTAAAGTTCTATTTACCTTAATTGTTGAGTTTAGTAATTGACTGTGCGACTGGAGGGTGTCTATCTGTGATTCAGAACGAGTCTTGCTTTGAAAACGAGGCTTTCTGTTTTCAGAATGAGACATCTGGTTGATAGCTATAGAATCCGAGGGTTCCGCGTGGTTTTCTGTGGCGGCTCTTGCTACTACGTGTATGTTTTCCCTGGAAATCTAAAAATATAGAACGTGGAGATATTGTACTAACTGCAGATGTTCCGATGTTTTAGTACACAGTGTGCACGTGACGCCTTTTCAATCTTTATTTATTTATAAAACACAAAACTGAATATGGTTAAACAAATACATCTCAATAAAAAAGTACAGAAGTATTAGTTGAATCAATCATATTCAATAATATGATGATATATTGAATTAAATTATAACAGATAACAGAATAACATTGATTCCATAATTAACCCTTTCAACACTACACAACTCTAGATAGGCTTGCGAAAAGTGTAGAACCAGATGAGCCGGTTCGTTGTAAGCCATCTGATCAGGATCTGCACTTTTTGTCAGTAATATGAATATTTTAGACAAAGTTACCCATTTTGATAAATGAATTGGTCCAAATGTAATTTTCTGATTAATTTATTGGTCTAAATATATAATGCACAATTCCATGTCAGTTACTCGGTGTTGAATGGGTTGTACAGTTTTCTATTTTGCCATGGCATATGTAGTCCTTATTAATAGCTTCGATCCCCCGTCTGACCCTAATACAATTAACAGTCTTTCAGATGGGACTTTAAACCGAGGTCCCGTGTCGGTGCTTTACACCGTGCACGTAAAAGAACCAGAGGTGACGCTGGAACGGGTCTCTGTCTGTATCATTGCACTATCCTCCAAAAATCTAAAATGACTAATCTCTTCAGGAGGCGTCGCTCATATGGGCAACCGGTAGCGACGATAAATAAACGCAAAACACACATACCCCAGTCCATGTCAGTTACTTTGGGTTGAATGGGTTGAACATGTTTCTATTTTGCCATGACATAATGAGGTGTATATGTTAATTGTACATAAACATAGCTAGTTCAGTGGTTACCGAAGTATGGTTAATGATAGTAATGTATACGAAATGCATCATTCAGTGTAGGTCGAGGTCATTGAATGCAGTTCGCACCAATTTTAACCAGTATTCGTGTTTCATGGATAATGTAAGGGCAGTGCGATCATAATTACATGTATTAACTATTCAAATGATTGTAATCGAGAATTGTGTTCACAATAGTTGAAAACACGGGTGATCAATTGATTTGATTTGTGAAATGTGAAATTTTCAAATTTTCAAATTTTCATTTTTAATGGCACGCTCAAGGTTAGCGCTATCTAGTGATATACTATCGATTTGCACGTATTAGTATTGCATAAAGCATATGTCTACTTTAAGACTTATAAATACCCATTCATGTTCAACCTCATGTATTTGTTATTCCCTGCTATGTATTGTCTATATAGCATATTACGTATATGTACAATCGATGTCATGTTATATTGTATATAGTATCTTAAAAAACAAATGGTGTCATGTTGATAACTTATATGTTAATATAGTTGATCATGTAGCTAGAAACATTATATGTTTACGTTACTTAATAAAATATTGAATCTTGAATCTTAGTTCCCATGATTGTATTCTATACCTATAGACTTTTGGGAAACTGAAAAGTTGAAAACAGAAAACCACGCAGTCACGCATGGAAGTCGTGATAGCGCAGTGGATGAGCGTTCGCTTCAGGTGCGAAAGTTCCGGAGTTCGAGCCCCGCTGGAGCCGTTACGACTGTGCCCTTAGGCAAGGTATTTAAATTCCACGTTGCCTTTTCTCTCTCCCTCGTGACGATGGATTCCATCAGGAATGAGGTCTCGAGAGTGATTAATATAAGTTGAAAGAACTTGTTTCGCAATCGAGCTAAAATAAATTTGTATAAACGCATATCAAAAGAGAAAATGTCAATTAAGCCCGCTATTCTATATGTAAAAATAGTCAACTTAATTATGTTCGGTCACTGTTCAGCATGGGATGTTTAATATGTGCTATTAATTCTGACCCTAATACAATTAACAGTCTTTCAGGTGGGACTTTAAACCGAGGTCGCTTATATGGGCAACCGGCAGCGACGATAAATAAACGTAAAGCACACACACAATTATTTCAAACCATAAACTGAAAAGAATAAGTGAAAAGGGATTTGGATAAAGGCGAGCATCTTGTCGTATTTACATAACCCTTCGTGCATTGTTCACACACAATACTTATCAATTTGATAATAAATGTTCAGTTGTGTAGCACTATCGATTCACAAAGCTTTACAGCATGACTCTCTCTAAAATATTAATTCACGAGCGTCGAATGAATTAGTACATCGCTCTAATTAGCTGGTCTTGTCAATTTATTCCTTTTGTCAATGACATATTGAAATATTGAAAACCTTTAAGTAAAGGGCGTTAAATTCAAACAAACTGTCGCGTACCTCAATTGATCCGCCCCACTAGAAACCCTTAATACTTCTATACACATGAAAAACGTTGTATCGTTTCTCTCTTTGCTCAGGCGGTTATAAACGTACACAGAATTAACGACACACTTTGTAATTAAACACTGTCCGTTCAGTTTTCAGTTGTCATATTTACCACTATTTCAATTCTGACATTTTATTGCAATGATTAAAACTTGAAGATAGTTCGTATCCGATGACCACGCGTTCTCATTGATTGAATATTTTTGAAACTTCAGCGTCACTTAAACGTCAGCGTCTCTTACATGTATGCTTGCATCCGAGTGTGTGTTTTACGTTTATTTATCGTCGCTACCGGTTGCCATATGAGCGCTGCATCCTGAAGAGATTAGTCATTTTAGATGTTGGAGGATAGTACAATGATACAGACAGAGACCCATTTCAGAGCCTCCTCTGGTTCTTTTACGTGCACGATGTAAAGCACCGACACGAGACCTTGGTTTAACGTCCCATCTGAAAGACTGTTAATTGTATTAGGGTCAGACGGGGGTCGAACCTGCGATCCCTGGATTACCAGTCCAGTGTGTTACCGCTGGACTACAGATCCGTCTGTCTTGCATCCGACGGTTTCATTTTGGCATATAATGTGATTTCCTACAATTACTATAGGAATAAAGTGATCCCGATTTATTATTTTCAATAGAAATAATCAATAACATGTAATCTTTTATTTCCCTAAATTCTAAATAATGTATGAATCTTCCAAGACGTGGGTTATATCTTTAACTCTTTAATTTCCTCGAATTAATGACATGAATCAGACATGCAGATGTATAGATTAGAGATGTTATGTGAATGGTATGGCTCTAGTGAGGCATAAACAGTTGATACAATAGTAAATAATTAAACACAATCTCTCTCCATACTAATATAATTGTATAGATTACTAGTTCCGATCACAGTGGCTCGTTGTTGCTCATCGTGGCGATGTTAGTTTCGTAGCAAAATGTCTAGTTTTCAGGCCCTCTATATACTAGTATCAATAATAACTGTATTATTGTTTAAATAATAATAATAATTACTTTATTTAACGAGAGAACTCATTGGAACAATTAAGTCAATCTATCACGAGGCCCTCGTCAAATTAAAACATCAATTAAAACATGTAAACATTGACCAATAAGAATGGCATGGGAAATGAGATACGCTTCAAGTCCTCCATAAAATAAGTAAATAAACTGGATAAGTGACCGATGACAAAGACGTCAAACCCCAAATCCATAACATCTTTGTATGTATTGAATTGTACAAATGTGTGTATTGCTACTGTAACTACGCCCACATTATTATTATTAGCACTTTATTTAACGAGGAAACATATTTTACACGGTCAAGCTCAAACATTTCTCAAATTGACTGACTGTTGAGGCATTTTAAATATGATTCGATAAAGCATGCCAGAGTAGACAATTGACTTTGTGAAACATTCACTTCTAAGTCTGGGGTGGTATAGCTGCGAACGTAGGAGAGGATCGCAAAGGAATGGTTTGCATATCTGAACTGAAAGTGAATGTCTTTCTGAGGTAAACAGGGGCCTGGCCATTTAGACAGCTAGGTCACCAAGACAACCTTTTGAAACATAACTCTTTCTGGAAATGTCATCCAATGTAATTCAAACATTGCAATATAAATGTACACATTAAAACCTCGTGCAATTCATTAATAATGTACACGTGCTTGCACTCGAGCAGTGGTCTATTGTCGAGAATAGTGACATACGAAACATGCATATGAAACGTACACGTACAATGTACTGGATTTCCAGTTAGATCCAAGTGCTACATTTTATTACTGATTTACTATTTTGAACTAAAAACGAAATTGCGATTTCATTAAATAATGTTTCAATAACTTTCAAGAATCGTGAACTAATGTGTTAAATCGTTACATATTGTATATCTGATTTTGAATACGATTCAAAATGTAATTGCTCGTTAAAGCTATAGTATGGTGATTATTATATGAACATTAATGTGGAAAATGATGCAAACATCCATATCTCTACAAGAATCATTAAACGTTCATTGCTAGTAATGTGAAGTCTTCAAATAGTTAAATGTTTGTATGAAAGAAATGTATTACTGCAATAAACATCAAAGATTAAAGGTTCACTGACTTGTTATGTGGTGACAAATTATTTCATCGCTGTCTCGTAAACGTTTACTGTTTTCAGTTCATTTCAATGAGTCAACAGAAATCCCGAGCTATATTTGTAAATTACATTTAACATATTGTTGTGTGTTTAGTGTGTATAGTTATAATGAGATACATCACTGGTTTTTCTATTATCTTGGCAGATAAAGTCAGATTTATCCCGAAATGTAAATAGGTCATTTTAGTTTTATTCCTTTGTTTTTACTGTTGTTCCTTAACCAGATGTTGCGGTATGATAAATGTGATTTTATCAAATTCCTGTTAATTAATTGATAGTATGTGTTTACAAATAAGTACACAATGCATAATTATACAGTAGGATATCTGTCGGGATATAGTAATTTAATAATTATAAGATGAGTAAGTAAATGAAAATTGCTAGCATATTGTGCAAAGGAAACAACGATGAAAACAGAGGAAAGCACTTAATATGACCTATTTACTTTTAGGGAGTATTCAGGGGAAGTAACTGACCGATGTCTCTCAGTGTCTGTCGTAAAGCATGTACATTTTCATATTTTCATTTTCTTACTACTAAAACTGTCGATCAAGTAAAAACATCTAGCTTAGTTCAGTAAAAGGCCAGACTATGCGTATAAGCGTATAACATGTTTTAGATAAAGGAGTATGTGGGAAATTATATTTGAGTGATCTTTAATTGGACCGCTATTTAATCGCATTGATACGATCGCTGTATATAGGCAGCGCCGTGAAAAGCACACTGAGCTGAGAAATGCTTCTCTTTTTCTCATAAAAAGGTTAACCTTTTTGCTAAACAGTGAGAAAAGATTTAATTTCAGATATAGAAATATATCAATAACATTTGTTCATAATATAAATTTATAATAATAATGTTAGCGTTAATGAATCAACTTATACACGCCATACATAATTTGAAACTGGGCACAAGTGCCCATGAGAACAGAGATGATGATGGAGCTTATTTACCCTCGCCTCCGGCGAATCATATGGGCGAGCGTACTAAGAAGTTTAGTTACAGATCAGAATGGATATACTCACTTTATGTTTCTCTAGGATCGGTGTTTCCATGTCAACGGTTGATGATGTCATATCCGAATCTCTGCTTTCGTTACCATCGTTACTGAACGTTGTCATGGCATCTATGGGTGATTCGTTACTAGTACTGTTTGTCGCCGGTTCCAAATCAGCAAATTTCACTCTCCTCTCTTTCCCGGAATTCACCTTTTCGCAGAATGTGTCCTCAGACTCAGAATTGTCCCCACTTCCAAACCCATTTCTTCGTAGAATGCATATTACAAGCATAATAGTTAACACAAGAACAAACGTAACAGTGCTCAGAACGATTGCGATTAACATGTTTTCGCCATTTGTAGCCGGTATCGGAACCGGAGTTGTCTGTCTAACGATGTAAATGTTCACCGCAGTCGTTGCGAACTGTCTCGGATTACCTTTATCGTCCACACGTAACACTATGTTGTATATCTCTTGATCTGACCGCCGAAACTGACGAACAAGCGTTATTTCTCCTGTGTTACCATCCATTGTGAATAAATCTGACGCGTTAGCCGTTTGAATAGAGTAAAACAATTCACTGTTCAAACCTTCGTCGAGATCAAAAGCTTTGATTTTCGTCACAACAGTTTTGGGTAGAGAATCAGCGCTAACCTCAACTGTGTAGTTTTCAGAGTCGGGGAAGATAAATCTCGGTGCATGATCATTTTCATCGGTCACATGTACGACCACACTCGTAGAAGTATTCCAAGATGGTGTCCCGTGGTCATAGGCGATTACTACGAAGCTCTGGATTGGTAATGCCTCGCGGTCAAGACCTTCCTTAGTTCTTATAGTACCGTATGTATCGACTTTGAATGGCACTGCACTATCAATGTGAAAACCCAGTCTAGCGTTGTCACCGAAGTCGAGGTCTTCGGCTACCACAACACCGACACTAGTATCAACAGGAACATATTCAGTCATGCTAAACTCGTAGAACGGCTCGTCAAACTCAGGTACGTTGTCGTTCTCGTCTAGGACATTAATAATCACAGTAGCCGTGCTGGTTCGAGCAGGAACACCACCGTCCTTAGCGTATGCATACAATCTAATACTAGAGTCAGTCTCCCGGTCGAATGCGGACTGGGTTTTAATTATTCCTGATAGCGGGTCCATAGTAAAACGATAGTCACCTGTGGCCCATACAGAGTATGTTATCTCTCCATTAGTATCTATATCATTATCAATAGCTGAAACTTGAACAATGTCTGTGTTTGGTTTATTATTCTCCAGCATGTCCACAAAATAAATCGCTTGTAGGAACATCGGTGAGTGGTCGTTTTCGTCGATAACCTTTACGCTAAATTCAACAAACGTAGTCTTAGGTGGCGTTCCTTTATCGTAGCAGTTAATTACGACAAAGATAAAGTCCATACTTTCTCTATCAAGTCCCTTGGCGACGGTGACCTTGAATTCATTAACATCCAGACCTTGAAGCTTGAACACATCGTCGTCGCTACTAATATCACAGGTCACTATACCATTAGCCCCTGTGTCTTTGTCAATTAACCTGACATGTGCCACGACTGTCCCTAAATCCGCGTATTCGGAGATGGTCGCCATTCCAGTATCCGAAAATAGGTTCACTGTAATTTCCGGTCGATGGTTGTCTGAATCCAGAACAGTTACGATGACAACGACCTGAGACATCAAAGGCTGTGTTCCCATATCACTGGCTTCTACGATGATTCTGTATTGTCCGCCGCTTTCAAATTTCTTATTCACATATATAGCACCGGATGTTTCGTTAATTGCAAACAGTTCTTGAATCCTGCCAATCTGATTCTTACTAAGGCTGTACACAACTTCACTATTAATTCCAATGTCAGCATCAATTGCTGATAACTCGATAATCTCTTCACCTATGTCCATAGTTTCGTTTATCGTAGCGTTATACAATGAGTTTGCGAATACAGGCGCATTGTCATTAGTGTCGTCTATGTTGATATGGACTGACATAGTTCCCGTTAGTTCCGGATTACCACCATCCTCGGCAACTATAACAATACTATACGAATCCTGGGTTTCTCTGTCTAAATCACCCGTTATCTTAAGCTTCACAACGGAGCTTCCGTCCACGTATTTCTTGTATGATATAGTGAATGGGAGATTCAAAGTTGCTTCATCCAAAATGTAGTACCTTTGCAGCGAATACATTCCTGCATCGGCGTCGACGGCACCGTCAAGCGACATAGAAGATCCGATGGTGGCAAGTTCAGAAATGTAAAGTGATGTGAAATCGTCGGGAAATGACGGCGCGTGGTCGTTAATGTCTTTCACTGTGATGTTGACTTTAAGGGTTCTATAGAAAGCACTGATTTGTGACTTAGCTACAATACTCAATGGCAGAACACAAGTGGTTTCGTACGCACATTCGGTTAATGCTTCTCTGTCTATTATGGAGGCTGTATATAGAGAACCATTACGTGAGTCAACTGTGAAGTTTTTTTCATATGCGTTACCTTGTGATAATACGCTGTAACTGATCTGGGAGAAATCCGACGCTGACGCCGTTGCTCTCAAGTTGGAATCTTCTCGCACGTTACCGATGAAGCTTCCGTTGGGCGATTGCTCGAAAATAGAATACTTTAAGACATCCTGTCCCATGCACGAAACTAAGAAAACAGCACTGAATACATACATACGTAACTTCGCAGTCTCCATGTGTGTGAATATAGATGCCATCTCTGTGTGTTTCTTTATATTTCGACCCTCTAAATTTACACTTGTTTACGTCCTCCACACCTCCTCACCACTGGCACCGTCATACGAAATTAACCAACTTAATTCCAAAACCGCAGTTTCCCCTATCCACCATTAAATTCCGTTTGATCGGTGTCCAACTTGAGAGAATGTTAATATCAAAATTCGATGTGAAAATATTAGTTTACATCAAAATAAGTACACCTAATTCTATTATTCTTCCGTCTGTGTCCCTTCTAGTGGATGCCGATGGCAATACGTGTTTCTTTCTGACGGAAAGAAAGTACTAAACCGTAGTATATCCTATTAAAGAATAAGTCCACGTTGGTAAATGGATTGTATCCAAGATTATCACTGTTAGCTCTGCTATTGAATCTTACTCCTCTGACACTGACAATGTCAACGTTAAGTACACGTTAATCCGGTTATAATGTTATTATAATTCAAATTCCGATAGTGTTTGTCAATATTCTGTAAGAAATTGGTTATGAGAAAAATGTTTTGTCGCTGATATTTACATTACCGATTCGCACCTGGTAGTCACGCCTATCGGCCGCCGCTAGCCAATCAGCGTGTGAGTTTGATATTAATGCGCAACGAGGCGACCAACGAGAGAAATTTGAGACGCGAGTGAGTTGCTCATTTAGATGATTATCGTATTTCGGGTTTTCACTAATTTATCTGTGTTACTACATCTAGATTATTGATTGAGATAATTAAGCACTATCTGCTTGACACTTCCTACTCCACTGCATAATATTGTCAAATTCTTCTTTAATTCTTTTCTAGTCTTTGTAACGTTTACGTTCTTGTGTTATTTTGTTTATCTTTGAAGTTAGCAATATGTTTCAAACACATAACTGTTGAAAAAATGTATTGCAATCTAAGTTGACCTGTTTAGAGCTGATTGTAGTGGTATAACAGTATATCCTTACAGATACTTCATTTATATTATCACAATGTAATTATATAGTTTTTTTGTAAAATATATAAAATATATATTAAAATGGAAACATATATATATTAAAATGGTAACATATATATACATTTTAATACTTTTTACATACGAATTTTAAATAACTACGATATATATTTATATTAGCATTAAACAGTCATAGCTTTTGTGGGAATATATTTTGTTGGCATAGGGTGTGTGATATATAGTTTGTGGGTTTAGGTTGTGTGGGTGGTATATAGTTGGTGGGTATAGGTTGTGTGGTATATAGTTTGTGGGTATATGGTGTGTGGTATATAGTTTGTGGGTATAGGTTGTGTGGGTATATATTGTATGGGTATATATTGTATGGGTATATATTGTACGGTTATATATTGTACGGGTATATATTGTACGGGTATATATTGTACGGGTATATACTGTACGGGTATATATTGTACGGGTATATATTGTACGGGTATATATTGTACGGGTATATATTGTACGGGTATATATTGTACGGGTATATACTGTACGGGTATATATTGTACGGGTATATATTGTACGGGTATATATTGTATGTGTATATATTGTATGGGTATATATTGTATGTGTATATATTGTATGGGTATATATTGTACGGGTATATATTGTACGGGTATATATTGTATGGGTATATACTGTACGGGTATATATTGTACGGGTATATAGTTAAGGCTACGCCAACATAGCATTAGCATATTGGATGAACAACTAAAATTATTCGCGCATGTTCTGTAAATAGTTTCTAAAGCGACAGCTGTACATGTAATAACTATAATATTCAAATATTAATTCTATTCTGTCCAATACCAACCGCTCTTACACCATTTGAACATTTCACCAATGACTGATGTATCGATATCAAACACGAGTGTACATTTCAAATTCCATAATTACTAGGATATCACCGAAATTGCATGCAGTGGAATCAAACGCGTGTACGCTCGTGCTAATTCCTTTCAACAATACGCTTAATCCATTTCGATCCTTTTCTATCTCAACATTATCTTACATTTCGGATGGAGTGAATGGTGGAGCATTAAGAGTTCTGGGTTCTACATTAGACACCTATCTAAAACAGATTACTATGGTGATTTATGACCCCGTCTCATTTCTTGCTATCATGGTAAGGACATCTCGAGACGATTGGGTGTTCAATCACGGCCCTCTTTCCTCCGCTACGTGCGTACAGGCGAGTTACTGCAACCTAATCAACTGCCCCGTTTGGGTAAATATTTGACAAAAGCTTTGCATGTTTAACTATTTCATTTTGCAGAAAATCTGTTCATTTGCAGAAGATTAATTGGGAACTACAGGAGTGTTTCTTGCTCGCAGAGAAAGAGAAACATTTGTAATATTGATCCCTTAAGGACACGGTCAATTTTGAATACAATTTATGTTTGCTAAGTTTGCCGTCTTAGCGACACACAAGAAAAAGTGAATAAACAAAACATATGAGGTCATACAGCGAATGATTAATGTGGTCTCGTGTTTTCTCGTGTGGTCTCGTGTTTTCTCGTGTTTTCTGTTGCTATTGCTCGTTTTATCGTCAATGTAGAGATCGGACCCGCAGTGTAACCGGGTAATATTAACCGATTAACTAGATCTAAAAGAAAATCCGCTCACGATGCCGCATTTGTTTACAATACATCACACGTGAGATCTCCGAGGGTAACGGATACGGTGTTCGCTCATAACAGAGGGCCGACGGGTTCGAGACAACCGATGGGCTGTGGGTTCGAGACAATAATCAAACGACAGTAGTTGTGTCCTAAATTCTGGCCAGATGCTTCAAGCCTCTGTTCTCTTCACCCATTGCAATTCCCACCAGGAATGAGTCCTATTGAGCTAATACTTATTTCTATAAGTTAACAAAGCCTGCTGCAGTTTGCTGTCATATCCGTGCTGTAGCTTGCTGTCATGTCCGTGCTGTAGCTTGCTGCCATGTCCGTGCTACAGTTTGCTGTCATGTCCGTGCTGTATCTTGCTGTCATGTCCATGCTGCAACTTGCTGTCATGTCCGTGCTGTAGCTTGCTGTCATTTCCGTGCTGCAGCTTGCTGTCATGTCCGTGCTGTAGCTTGATGTCATGTCCGTGTTGCAGCTTGCTGTCATGTCATTGCTGCAGCTTGCTGCCATGTCCATGCTGTAGTTTGCTGCCATGTCCGTGATGTAGCTTGCTGCCATGTCCGTGCTGTTGCTTGTTGTCATGTCCGTGATGCAGCTTGCTGTCATGTCCGTGCTGTACCTTGCTGTCATGTCCGTGCTGTAGCTTGCTGTCATGTCCGTCATGTAGCTTGCTGTCATGTCCGTGTTGTAGCGTGCTGTCATATCCGTGCTGTGGCTTGCTGCCATGTCCGTGCTGTAGCTTGCTGTCATGTCCGTGTTGTATCTTGCTGCCATGTCCGTGCTGTAGCTTGCTGTCATGTCCGTGCTGTAGCTTGCTGTCATGTCCGTCCTGTAGCTTGCTGTCATGTCCGTGTTGTAGCTTGCTGTCATGTCCGTGCTGTGGCTTGCTGCCATATCCGTGCTGTAGCTTGCTGTCATGTCCGTGATGTAGCTTTCTGTCATGTCCGTGTTGTTGCTTGCTGTCATGTCCGTGATGCAGCTTGCTGTCATGTCCGTGCTGTAGCTTGCTATCATGTCCGTGTTGTAGCTTGCTGTCATGTCCGTGCTGTAGCTTGCTGCCATGTCCGTACTGTAGGTTGCTGCCATGTCCGTGCTGTAGCTTGCTGTCATATCCGTGCTGTAGCTTGCTGTCATGTCCGTGCTGTAGCTTGCTGTTCGTTCCATGCTACAGCTTGCTGTCATGTCCGTGCTGTAGCTTGCTGTCATGTCCGTGCTGTAGCTTGCTGTCATGTCCGTGATGTAGCTTGCTGTCATGTCAGTGCTGTAGCTTGCTGCCATGTCCGTGCTGTAGCTTGCTGCCATATCCGTGCTGTAGCTTGCTGTCATGTCCGTGCTGTAGCTTGCTGGCATGTCCGTGTTGTTCTGGTTTATACTCCAGCGGTGGATATGTTACTGCAGTTTCATATTACATTTAATTTAGTAGTGTAACTGAATCTAAGCTAGCAAGGTAGTAATCTTGATCTGTTATTTTGATATTCACTACATAATTGTATACATTCAACATTACAGTCAGAGCTGACTAGGATGTACTCTTTCTCTAATAAGTATACCCTTTCTCAAATAGTGTACGCTTTCTCTAATAATGTACGCTTTCTCAAATAATGTAAGCTTTCTCTAATAATGTACTATTTCTCTAATAAGTGTAAGTTTTCTCAAATAATGTACGCTTTCTCTAATAATCTACTATACTTTCTCTAATAATTGTACTCTTTCTGTAATAATGCATACGCTTTCTCTATTAGTGTTGTCATAATACTATGTGGGAGTGTGTGTGTGTGTGTGTGTGTGTTTTACGTTTATTTATCGTCGCTAACGGTTGCCCACATGAGCGACACCTGGAGAGATTAGTCATTTTAGATTTTTGGAGGATAGTGCAATGATACAGACAGAGACTCATTCCAGAGCTTCCTCTGGTTCTTTTACGTGTACGGTGTACAGCACCGACACGAGACCTCGGTTTAATGTCCCATCTGAAAGACTGCTAATTTTATTAGGGTTAGACGGGGGGTTGAACCTGCGATCCCTGGATTACCAGTCCAGCGTGTTACCACTGGACTACAGATCCGTCTGTTTATATGGGAGTGGGGCACCAGCACCAAGAATATGCACACACAAACACACACACATTTAACATATAACAATACTATCGCCGGAGAGTGTACAAGTTGCAACGCATTGAGTGTGGTAACATTATGAATAGTGTTAACTTTGTAGTCCCGAGTGATCTCCCATTTGTCCGCATTGCCCATTAGTCGCATACTTATACTGTTAAACATCAGTAAGCCAATAAACGACCTATTCGAATCTATATCAAACTTTGGTCTCATTAAATATATACTTTTTGTGAAATTAAAATATATCTGTCTGTCGTACAAAACGAATACGGACCGGTTAATAATACATACTATCTCTAATCATGTTCTAATGCTCGTAAATTGACTATTGTATATCACAGATATATAATTTCTTTGAAATTTAATATCATAATCTTCCATAATTGGCTGTCTGCGATGTGCAACTATGATTGAATAAAATGGTATAATTATGAAAGGATGGTATATATTTTGTCACAATATGGTCACTATTAAAATATCAATTGTATAAAAAACGTCAACAATTACATTGACTGTACGACACGCATATGGCAGTACTTAATGATGATAACGGTAAGTATTTAGGTGGGGGGACTCGCCAGGTGACAATCTCATGTCATTACGTCTCCGTGGTGTCATTAATTACAATTAAAGCGTGATTTTGAGCACGGCCGTAATAATTTTGCCAACACTTAGTGTCAATGACAATTTTGTTTCAAACTTGGTGAAGATAAAACGTGTTTTTAATGATAGAATTCCGCCTTTAATAGTTTTATCTATTGCAATAAAAAGAAAAGTCGTACCATCTCCAAATCTGTGAATATTGATGAGCTTTTAAGATTATGGATATATTAATGTTTTATGTTCCAAGCTAAACCTTCCATTACACACCTGCTGAGCGTTATTGCATGCAGTCAGTTATTGCATGTAGTAAGTTATTGCATGCAGTCAGTTATTGCATGCAGTCAGTTATTGTCAGTTATTGCATGCAGTCAGTTATTACATGCAGTCAGTTATTGTCAGTTATTGCATGCAGTCAGTTATTACATGCAGTCAGTTATTGCATGTAGTAAGTTATTGCATGCAGTCAGTTATTACATGCTGAGATATATTATATGTCCATAGTTATTACATGCAGTTAGTTATTACATGTCTAGAGTTATTGCATGCAGTCAGTTATTGCATGCAGTCAGTTATTGTCAGTTATTGCATGCAGTCAGTTATTACATGCAGTCAGTTATTGCATGTAGTAAGTTATTGCATGCAGTCAGTTATTACATGCTGAGATATATTATATGTCCATAGTTATTACATGCAGTTAGTTATTACATGTCTAGAGTTATTGCATGCAGTCAGTTATTACATGCAGTCAGTTATTGCATGCAATCAGTTATTACATGCTTTACATGCAGTTAGTTATTACATGCAGTCAGTTATTACATGCATTCAGTTATTACATGCATTCAGTTATTAAATGCATTCAGTTAGTACATACCGAGAGTTATTACATGCTGAGTGTTATTACATACTAATCTTAAGTATATACTAGAGGACATAGAAAACGCACACTTAGGATAAGTGTGTTTTTACATGAAAAACCATAACTATATAAATATATATTTTTTAACATTTTGGAATATTTTTAGTTGTTCAATTTGAGTTTTGTAATAAAGATGTGATATATCTTTGATGGAATCCTTCGTATTTCGTTTTCATGTAATAATAATCATATAATGTAGGTTTGCGTTTTTCTAAGTCCTCTAGCATAATATGGGGCTAATATTCATTTGGGCATATTTTAGGTAGCAAAATGTACAACGACAATAGCACAGATGGAATTCGATGTTGTGTTTCGGCAGCTCAACACTATAATCAAACACGCTCTGTTTTTCTCACTTAATTCTCGTTTTTCATTGGCTGTTTACAAACAAATCAAGCGACCATTAAACACAGGTCAAGTGTTATTACAAACAGATCAGGTGATCAAAGCAAGCATATTGAGATGTTCTCAGTCCCAGTATATGAGCAGAAATATACTCAACCTCTATTCTTAGTGTACAATTAATTGTTTGCCAATTTTAGTTTACTGTAACACTATGATTTTTTAAATTCTATGCATTCGGATTGGAATACAAACACGTGTTGTAATTCCGCAATACCGTATTAGAAGCTATATTAATTGTTTTCATAATAATTGTTTTTTTTACTAATTCGATGTGAAGCTATATAATAATAATAACAATAATAATAATAATAATAATAAATACTTTATGCAACGTGAAAACTCACTTAGCAAAAGTTAATGCAGTTATACAATAACAGTTATGATGCAAGTATACACTAACTTCCTTGGTGGCTGTATAATTTTGTCTTAGTAAAACAGAACTATTATTGTAGATGAAATGAATCCCACGTGCCCCCCCCCCCATGGAACATCACCAACACCATGTGGTTCAGGTGACGTCCGCACTGGGAAACTCGCCTACATGTACACTGTACGTCCGCACTGGGAAACTCGCCTACATGTACACTGTACGTCCGCACTGGGAAACTCGCCTACATGTACACTGTACGTCCGCACTGGGAAACTCGCCTACATGTACACTGTACGTCCGCACTGGGAAACTCGCCTACATGTACACTGTACGTCCGCACTGGGAAACTCGCCTACATGTACACTGTACGTCAGCACTGGGAAACTCGCCTACATGTACACTGTACGTCCGCACTGGGAAACTCGCCTACATGTACACTGTACGTCCGCACTGGGAAACTCGCCTACATGTACACTGTACGTCCGCACTGGGAAACTCGCCTACATGTACACTGTACGTCCGCACTGGGAAACTCGCCTACATGTACACTGTACGTCCGCACTGGGAAACTCGCCTACATGTACACTGTACGTCCGCACTGGGAAACTCGCCTACATATACACTGTACGTCAGCACTGGGAAACTCGCCTACATGTACACTGTACGTCCGCACTGGGAAACTCGCCTACATGTACACTGTACGTCCGCACTAGGAAACTCGCCTACATGTACACTGTACGTCAGCACTGGGAAACTCGCCTACATGTACACTGTACGTCAGCACTGGGAAACTCGCCTACATGTACAATGTACGTCCGCACTGGGAAACTCGCCTACGTGTACACTGTACGTCAGCACTGGAAAATAAATCTAAATTACCTGCCATATAATGGTAAAGACCCCGGAACAAATGTGTGAAAATTACTTATCATTTTATCGCCATCGAATAATTGAATTTTCGACTTTAATTTACTCCCTAGTTCATGATGGGTCAGTCGGGAAATGAAAGCTATAGAAAAATCTGCTTAATCGCATAATCTGCGTAAAATTGCCAATGATACTCTCGAATAGTTCGTTGTTGCACCCTGGCAATCACTTCACTGTCATCGACTCACCGTTCAAAGTTGTAGGGAACCAGTTCACTGTCATCGACCCACCGTTCAAAGTTGTACCAGGATCTATAGCCCAGTGGTAACAGGCTGGACTGGTAATCCAGGGATCGCAGGTTCGATCCCCCGTCTGACCCTAATAAAATTAACAGTCTTTCAGATGGGACGTTAAACCGAGGTCTCGTGTCGGTGCTTTACACCGTGCACGTAAAACAACCAGAGGAGACTCTGGAATGGGTCTCTGTCTGTATCATGCACTATCCTCCAATATCTAAAATGACTAATATCTTCAGGAGGTGTCGCTCATATGGGCAACCGGTAGCGACGATAAATAAACGTAAAATAAAAAAAATGTTTTACCCTGGGAACCAGATCACTGTCATCTACTCACCGTTCACAGTTGTACCCTGGGAATCACTTCACTGTCATCGACTCACCGTTCAAAGTTGCACCCTGGGAACCAGTTCACTGTCATCGACTCACCGTTCAAAGTTGCACCATGGGAACCAATTCACTGTCATTGACTCACCGTTCAAAGTTGCACCCTGGGAACCAGTTTACTGTCATCGACTCACCGTTCAAAGTTGTACCCTGGGAACCAGTTTACTGTCATCGACTCACCGTTCAAAGTTGCACCCTGGGAACCAGTTCACTGTCATCGACTCACCGTTCAAAGTTGTACCCTGGGAACCAGTTCACTGTCATCGACTCACCGTTCAAAGTTGCACCCTGGGAACTAGTTCACTGTCACCGACTCAACGTTCAAAGTTGCACCCTGGGAACCAGTTCACTGTCATCGACTCACCGTTCAAAGTTGCACCCTGGGAACCAGTTCACTGTCATCGACTCACCGTTCACAGTTGCACCCTGGGAACCAGTTCACTGACATCGACTCACCGTTCAAAGTTGCATCATGGGAACCAGTTCACTGTCATCGACTCACCGTTCAAAGTTGTACCCTGGGAATCACTTTACTGTCATCGACTCACCGTTCAAAGTTGCATCATGGGAACCAGTTCACTGTCATCGACTCACCGTTCACAGTTGTACCATGGGAACCACTTTACTGTCATTGACTCACTGTTCAAAGTCATCGGTAGAAACCTCTCTTTACTACAGCTTGTATTTTAACGTTTTCTGACAGATCAAAGGTGTCTATTGCCCATATGTAAAACTGTACGAACGTGTTAGTTTAATATAGTGTCACCCCTATTGAGTACAAAATCCTATACCTGAAGGCCAGGCTCCAGGTTGTCGGTAACCATTATTTAACAACTATATATATTGGCGGCTCACCAACCGGCCATATTAGAACGAACCACTTATACGGTTCAAATCTTCGACATCCGGCTCAGTAGGCGGATGACTTACCCACTAGGTCATGTATTTAATATTTATTTATGTTAGACACCAGCCTGGTTACGAACCGTTGTCATGCTATCTGACGACTGGTAGTACCACAGTGTCACACACAGCACAGGTTGCCGTGTTACAAACCCACAACCGTACATTTGATGACCATTGCAAAATTACTGAAACCAAGATAGTGATACCCAAACCTTTGTGATACTCTGCATGAGGCGATTCCAGTTCCGGTATTTCAAAAAGCGTGGCATGCTCAACCTACCCACAATACAACCAATCACCATAGATAATACAAATAGGTCCCGAGACAATGGAGATAATCACATTAAGCTGTAAGCTTCCGATTAAATCCATTTTCGTTTGTATAGCTATACAATAGATATGTACTGTACATAATGAACGAATACATATGTTTAAACCAAATAGGTCCGATATACATTAATATTTCCCAGGCCGTCGTCAGCACGTGTAATTGATGGCGACGTAAAGCTTCGGTTTTTGTATATAGTTCATATCAAAGCCAGTCTATATACGTGCTATATATCAATGTCATACTTGCTACTTTTGGTTTTAGTTTATACAAAGCCTATTTCTTGAGTCAGAGTAGAACTGAAACGGTTAATATATACGCCTTGTTTAAGTATGAGTTTTACATTCTACACAAATACTTGTCGGACACTAACGTGAAAATTAAATGGATAACATGCTTAAACGATTATTTTTTACAACATTAATTGTGTACATTTTATTATATAGTTTAGTTATATAGTGAGGAAGATTATATAATTGTTAATCTGTAATATGCATGAATAATGTGAAGGAAAAATAATAAACGAAGTCTCTAGATTCACCAAAAAAAACCAAAAAAAAACGTACTATAATACGGACATCATTATCTACAGAAATGTTTCAGCTGGACACAGAATGAAACGTCGAGACAGGGTGTATCATATCATACAGCTCATTAGTGCAGGGGATTTGACGGGAGGCTGGCACGAGCTATCCGTGCAGCACATGCATGAGCGAATATGTCAGTGCGAGTATCTACAAGTCGTGCATCACTCAGTAGCCATGATTGATTAAGCGGCTCTATCATTAGCATCATGGCTAGTTTTCCAAAAATGTAAATTGGCAACAAATAAATGATAAACGATGAAGAGAGATATGGTTATAGAAGCATTTTTCTATTTGAAATTTCAGCGAATGTACGAGTCATGTTGTCAGTTATTATCATCATTATTATTATTATTATTATTATTGTTATTATTATTTATCAGTTTATTAGGTTACGGGTGTGTTCCTTAGTTTATGCAAATTCATTTGTATAGAAGCATTTATGTTTGAAGTTTCAGCGAATGTACGAGTCATGCTGTCAGATATAATAATAATAATTATTATTATTATTGTTGTTATTATTATTGTTGTTATTATTATTATTATATTATTTATCAGTTTATTTGGTTACGGGTGTGTTCCTTAGTTTATGCAAATTCATTTGAGCTCGATTGCGAAACACGTTCTTACAACATATATTAATTACTCGAGACCTCATTCCTTATAGAATATATCGCCACGAGGGTGAGAGAAGAGGCAACGTGGAATCTAAATTCATTGCCTAAGGGCACAATCGTAACGGCTCCAGCGTGGTTCGAATTCCTGGCCTTTCGCACCTGAAGCAAACGCCCCACTACAACGCTATCACGACTTCCACGTGTGTTCTTTGTACCACTGCTATGTAACGTTTTAAAGTGTGGAACAGAATGTGCTGTTTTGATGTGATAAGGAATATATAACCACAAGTGTGACCCTGGATTCAATATAAGAAAGTTGTTCTAAATAGTTCACCTTTATGTTTATAATGTTGTAAGAACTTGATTCGCATTCGAGCTCAGTGTACTTTATATATACGGTTACTCATTTTAATGCTGTTGTTTGAAGATGAAGTTTATGCGATTTTGGAAACAATACCATACTGATAAAACGGTAGTTTCATATGCCCATATCGTTTCACAGACTACTGCTTAACTGAGCTAAAGTTGGTATCCCCTCTCCCCACCCTCCAGTAATGTCATATATGCCCTCTTTCGTTTATTTATCGTCTCTACCGGTTGCCCATATGAGCGACGCCTCCTGAAATGATTAGTCATTTTAGATGTTGGAGGATAGTGCAATGATACAGATAGAGATCCATTTCAGAGTCCATTTTTTATGTGCACGATGTAAAGCACCGACACGAGACCTCGGTTTAATGTCCATTAGGGTCAGATGGTGGATCGATCCTGCGATCCTGCGATCCCTGTATTACATATTCGTCTGTCTCTTAAAACAACGCACTTAAAATCAATTACATGTCATTTATCATCCTTGTATGTATTTTTAATATGAACAGCCATATTTATTGGTTTGTAAAACACAGAACGAACACATATTATATTGACTGAGAACATATCACTTTGAGAAGTTAACATAAGGTGGGTATACATACTACATACTACAGATCCGCCATTCAATCAGTCATTCATACAGACGGATCTGTAGTTCAGTGGTAACTGGTAATCCAGGGATCGCAGGTTCGATCCCCTGCCTGACCCGAATAAAATTAACAGTCTTTCAGATGGGACGTTAAACCGAGGTCTCGTATCGGTGCTGTACACCGTGCACGTAAAATAACAAGAGGAGATTCTGGAATGGGTCTCTCTCTGTATCATGCACTATCATCCAACATCTAAAATGACTAATCTCTTCAGGAGGCGTCGCTCATATGGGCAACCGGTAGCGACGATAAATAAACGTAAAACACGCTATGTAGCATGCTTACGTTTTCGACTAGTTTTATGTTATTACAGGTCACATAAACAGAACTCGTTTCGCGTATTAATGTAAACATTCGATCAGGAAAGTAGCGTGAAATGTGAACAATTTTAATCCGTACATGTTATCCGCTTACCGTATTTATTGAATTATAATTAATTCTTTTATTGGCTTAGAGATTATTAATTAACATCCAACTTTCGAGTGTCATCGAAGCTATACGAACTTGTAGACAAATCCGGGCTTGAGTATTTGAAGGGTTAATATACCAACACAATGCATTAGCGCTGTACTTGAAGGGCTCCGAGGAATGACGCATGCAGAGTGACACAGTATGGGAACAATCTAACTAATCAAAGGAATCCGTTTTGAAGGTAGACATACCGTAATACGTTTAAGAGTAATGCCACATACAATGTTTTCAATACGTATAAGTCATTTAGCGCAGCTAAACAGATTTGGGATACAACCCTGATGATGTTTGGTTGAGGTTGTGGAGAAAGACTTTCATGTTTGGAAATATTCTAGTTTGGCTTGTCGAATGTTGATGGTTCTGTCGTCTTTCATCGCTTAAAGCTGGGACATTGCCTTATAATCACATTTGGAAGTCGTGATAGCGCAGTGGATGCGCGTTCGCTTCAGGTGCGAAAGGTCCGGATTTCGAACCCAACTGGAGCCGTTACGAGTGTGCCCTTAGGCAAGGCATTTAAATTCCACACTGCCTCTTCTCTCTCCTTCATGACGATGGATTCTATCAGGAATGAGGTCTCGAGAGTGATTAATATAAGTTGTAAGAACTTGTTTCGCAATCGAACTAAAATAATTTTGTATAAACTAAAGTGAAAGTTCCCGGTACGGGATATCACAGCTACAGAATTTATCAGCTATCACTAATTTCTCAGCCGGGAAGGACGCACGTTGAATAATTCCAAATTAAATTTCCACCCCCCCCCCCAACCCTCCTCCAAGAGTTCACGGTTTTTCCCAACAATGTTGCTATACATATATGCAATGCAGATATGCATCTTGAAATTAGTGAATAGTCCGTGTCTATTTCCCGTTGGTGTTGGTTGTGTTAGTTAGTATGCATCACGATAAACGGTTACATCTTTGGCTAGGGAATGCCGACGGTGAGTTATAAAAGTCATGGCTGCATCTCAAATGCGTAGGTAATAAACAGAAACCGATCCAAAATGTAAACTATTCGACTGTGTGAGGTGCGTATAGCTTAAAACAGGATGTCTGCATAAAACAGGTTGACTGTTCAATACACATTGACTGCCTACAACAGGTTGCCTACATCGATACAGATTTACTGCTTAATACAGATTGGCTCTTTAATGCATATTGACTGCTTAATACAGGTACGTTGCTTAATACAGGTTGGATGGCTGTTTGATAGAAATTGGTTGCTTCTGTAGAGAGTGACCACTGAAGTATATTTGGCGGCATATCAAATATCGACAATCAGTTTATTATCTTGAACACAATGCAAACAAATATGTGTGTGAATGACCGCATTTAACTGCTTGACAAACGTATCAGAAAGTCAAGTATGTGTCAACTGATCGCATATGGACACCACAGCAACCGGTGTCAACGATGGTCGGATAAAACCTGGCTATCATATGTGTCGTCTATATCGGCCGACAAGGCCCGGGCTGCAGATCACAAGAGAAAACGGAACATTATAAATAGGCCAAAATGCAATAAAAGTGGAGTGGGTATTAGAGTATGTCTAAGACGGATCCATATTGTCGATATTCCAGCCGAGTCCACGATGGGCTGGAAGCGACGATAAATAAACGTAAAAAAAAGAAAGAAAAAAGCTTGCAATACACAGACGGATCTGTAGTCCTGTGATTAACACGCTGGACTGGTAATTCAGGGATCGCAGGTTCGATCCCCCGTCTGACCCTAATAAAATGAACAGTCTTTCAGATGGTACGTTAAACCGAGGTATCGTGTCGGTGCTTTACAACGTGCACGTAAAAGAACAAAGGGAGACACTGGAATGGGTCTCTATCTGTATCATTGCACCATCCTCCAAAAATCTAAAATGACTAATCTCTTCAGGAGGCGTCGCTCATATGGGCAACAGGTAGCGACGATAAATAAACGTAAAACACAAGAGTACATGTATGGTATAGAATCTAGACCAGTGGTCACATATCGCGATGTGATCATATGTGTGAAGTCAATGTGGTATTTCATCTCTGTGTATAGCAATTTATGATGATGATGATGATGATGATGATAATGATGACGACGACGATGATGATGATGATGATGATGATGATGATGATGATGATGATGATGATGATGATACTGATGACGACGACAACGACGATGATGATGATGATAATGATGACGACGACGACGACGACGATGATGATGATAATGATGACGACGACGACGATGATGATGATGATGATGATAATGATGACGATAACGATGACGACGACGATGACGATGAGGATGATGATGATGACGACGACGATTACGACGATTACGACGATGATGATGATGATGATGATGATGATTATTATGATGATGATGATGATGATGATGATGATGATGATGATGATGATGATGATGATGATGATGATGATGATGACGATGATGATGATGATGACGACGACGACGACGATGATGATGATGATGATGATGATGATGATGATGATGATGATGATGATGATGATGATGACGATGACGACGACGATGATGATGATGATGATGATGACGATGACGATGACGATGATGATGACGACGACGATGATGATGATGATGATGATGAGACGATGATGATGATGATGATGATGATGATGATGATGATGATGATGGATGATGGATGATGATGATGATGATGATGATGATGATGATGTGCTTGTGATTGTGATGCTATGATGATGATGATGATGATGATGATGATGATGATGATGATGATGATGATGATGGTGATGATGATGATGATGATGAGGATGATGAGGAGGAGGACGACGACGACGACGAAGACGACGACGATGATGATTGCTAACATTACGTAGTATAGAAAAAGGTAAAGGGCATGGAGAATTAAAATTGCTCTTAATTATTATCTTATAGTTAATACTGCTGGCTTGTAAATAAGTAAGTAGTAAATTGTTTATCATATTGAAATGTGTTATAAACATACATTTATATCATACATTTAAAACATACCTAGAACACAGAAGACACCAATGGTATAGAATCTAGTAAATGCGTATTTGCTAATTCAGGTGGAAGCGTGAAAGTTGTACTGTTGTATATATGTTTCATTGATGTCAAACCCCTTGCGGGGACCTAGACATGCTTTCATGTACATGCTTTGCAGACCTAAGCGGTTAACCAGTACTAAGCAATGTGTGTGAGGTGCTCAATGACACTACATACGTGGCCTGAGTATCGAACCCGGGACATTTCGATTCCAAATCCGACGCTCTACCACTGGACCACGGACGCCACACTACTGTATGTATTGGGGACATTAATAGCAACATGGCGACAGTTTGGGCTACAACGTTATATCACGTTACACATTAAAATGAAGAAGACACAACTAAAGAAAGACGCACAATACAAATTATGTTTGTAAAGAACAACAAACATTATCAAATACATTTTAAAGAACAACACGCAATATTAAAACAACTTTTGGTTGCGTAAGTTCGGAGTACAGTATACATGCATGTTCCATTGCCGATGGTGATAACCGTGTTATTCTCGGCTGTACAACTGGCAATATTCGGGAGTTCTCGGAGACTTCCGTAAAACAATAACAAATCTCATTTGTTATCACCCAGCCTGGCTGCTCACTATCTCTACATCATACTGACACAAAACAAATTTAGGCAAATATCAAACAAAATGCCACCACTTGAAAGGAGTCCCGCGTGACATGTAATTGGTTGCTGACCTTTACGAGGTCACCGTGTGAAAGGTCAAGAAAGGCCTGATGGGGATCTGACCGTACCACGACTGCAACCATTCCCAATAATCAAATGTTCATCTTTGTCCATTAAAACGTGTGGTTAATGATATTTTTTATCAATTTTAATACAGTTCGATATAGAAGTTTTATAAGTGTACATTCCGACTGTATTAAAATACCGAAATGACATTTGACACCCCCGCCAGAGTAAACATTACAAATTCAAACCATAAAATGTAAGATGCCCGTGTGAGGAAAGGTCAACTGTATTATTTAACTGTTCTAGCGGCAATAAAACCGAAATATACCACAATACGTGGTGCTAAATGCAATAATGTCGTCTTTTACTGTTATGGTATCCTTTACATGTGGAAGTTCAATAGTTTTGTGGTTATTAAATCAATCAATGAAGTGACTTTGGCGCTATGCACTCATTGTTCACTGCTAGATGGCCATGGTTTGTCCGATTAGCGCCGTGGTTAACGTGGTGTCCGCTTCTCACAAATACGACCAAGCTTCGATCCTCGGACCGGGTGTATTCGAGAAGGTACGGTTGTCGCGAAATCGGACATACGGGTTTTATCCTGTACTCCGGGAAACGAGAGTACAGCACAGTGTTTGTGTGTTTGGTAATGGGTTTTCACGAAGCAGAACACTTCTTATTATTGCACCACAGCACACTTCGGCAATAGGCATACATGTACCCCACTGCCCTGCAAGAATTACTAGCCTTATGGACCCATATTGTATCCGCCACGGGCATGTATACATAGCTTATTCACATTTTCCTTTTTTCCTTACACTGCAGTACTTTGGAACAGTCTACCTCATCGCATTGTTGCATTGCCAAGCTTGAATTCCATCAAACCTGAGCTATTAGTACGATAATGGTGCTTTTCTAGTGTTATCGTTTCCACTTGGAATGGGTCTCTGTCTGTATCATTGCAGTATCCTCCACAAATCTAAAATGAATAATCTCTTGTGTGTGATTTACGTTTATTTATCGTCGCTACCGGTTGCCCATATGAGCGACGCCTCCTGAAGAGATTAGTCATTTTAGATTTTGGAGGATAGTGCAATGATACAGACAGAGACCCATTCCAGAATATCCTCTGGTTCGTTAACGTGCACGGTGTAAAGCACCGACACGAGACCTCGGTTTAACGTCCCATCTGAAAGACTGTTAATTTTATTATGGGGGATCGAACCTAAGATCCCTGGATTACAGCATGTTAGGTGTATAATCACAGACGGGTCTGTAGTACAGTCGTAACACGCTGGACTGTGGTGTTTTTATCTTCCACACTTTCTACTAGTATCTACAAGGAAAATTCTCTGTAATTATTTAAATATTTCCTCTCACTAATTTTATGGCACGCACTTCTGTTGGAAACACTCAGAGAGAGGAGTGACAATACATGAAGATAGATAGATATATGTGCCAAACAATCCTCCTAAGATTGAAATACAAACTCATTTTATGAAGTGATCTACATAAACTACGACATGGAATATGTCGAACATTGCGTCCAGATACCTGTGTCAGGGAATGGTCAACCAACTGACCGTCCCGAGATAGCAACGCACCCAATAATCCCTCGTATCGTAACACACTATCATCGTAAACTGGATGTGAACATGACCATTTAATGCACTTATACTGTAATTGAATTTGACAGATATAGATAGTAAAATGTAATTTTATGGTATCGTGCTAAATTCAAAGGTTTATGTGCAGTCCATATATGTATGTACTAAAGGTAGTTAGTGTTGAAACATTCAAAATAGTTTGCTTTGTTTTGTTAGTCCATATGCATAACTCGCTGTATCCTTCTATTCCAAGAATCAACCTACATACTCACTTGATGTTTCGCTTAAGAGATCTGTGCCCGAGGTTATATCACTTTTCTCTGATCTCAAACTCAAGCTCAACTGATTTGATTGGTTGATTCTGAGTTTTTCTGCCAGCTGAACCAATCAGAAGCTTGAGACTGAGTTTGAGATAGGAGAAACGTTGTATAACCTCTAGGCCTAGTATAATGTAAAGAACAAATAAAGGCACTGAGACAGTTCGATTTCTCCTCTCCTTAACCCTTTCAACACCACATACCTCTAAATAGGCTTACAAAAAGTGTAGATCCAGATGAGCCGGCTCGCGACGAGCCGTCTCATCAGGATCTGCACTTTTTGCCAGTGATATGACTATTTTTAGACATAATTACCCATTTTGATAAATGAACTTGTCCAAATGTGATTTTCTGATTCATTTATTGGTTTATGAATATCATGGACCAGTCCATGTGAGTTACTTGGTGTTGAATGGGTTAAGGACACATGATGTATTGCGATTTCTATGTACATTGTGTGTGTGTTTTACGTTTATTTATCGTCGCTACCGGTTGCCCATATGAGCGACGCCTCCTGAAGAGATTAGTCATTTTAGATTTTTGGAGGATAGTGCAATGATACAGACAGAGACCCATTCCAGAGTCTCCTCTGGTTCTTTTACGTGCACGGTGTAAAGCACCGACACGAGACCTCGGTTTAATGTCCCATCTGAAAGACTGTTAATTTTATTAGGGTCAGACGAGGGATCGAACCTGTGATCCCTGGATTACCAGTCCAGCGTGTTACCACTGGACTACATATCCGTCTGTACATTGTTTGTTTCCTTTGGGGTTTTATACTAAGTCACACTAACAGCCCAGGTAATATGGTGAGATCAAGCTGATAATGGTGGAGGAAAACACCGGGTACCATTCCGAGAAGTATTTCAAGCGCAGACGGGCACCCAGGTAGAACCATCGGCCGTCCGCAAGCCAGCTGGATGTCTTCCTCACATGACAGAATTCGACCGCACAGTAGGATTCGAACCTACAGCGAGGAGAGACAAGTGGGTTGAGGTGCACGGCTGTAACCACTCTGCCACACCGGGTACTATTCCGAGAAGTATTTCAAGCGCAGACGGGCACCCAGGTAGAACCATCGGCCGTCCGCAAGCCAGCTGGATGTCTTCCTCACATGACAGAATTCGACCGCACAGTGGGATTCGAACCTACAGCGAGGAGAGACAAGTGGGTTGAGGTGCACGGCTGTAACTACTCTGCCACAGAGAACACTGCTTTGACGTAAATAAAGAATAAAATAGATTTATATTTAAACGATTTCTTTACAGAGAATAATGTGTTGCACATGGTGGTCTGTGGAGGCTTATTTTCATTATTTTGTGAATGGGCCTGCTCATAGACATACTCCATATGTACCTTGTCCAAACTTCAAATGCACAACTCCTCGAAGTGGAGAGATGTCATGGACCACAACGTATGTAAATGAACTATTTCTTATAGTTTTCAGTGTTCGGTGCATGCGAGTGTGTGTGCGTATTATATATAAGTATTATTTTCGGTTTTTATGTTATTTATATTTTCGTTTTTCGTTTGTCTTTACAAATGTGGTCGCAACTGTTGAGTCTACCGGTAGACAGGACACATGCATGTACATGTTTTTGTTCTGGACAAGTTAACTCTACCGTCGCCCATTGGTCCATTGAATGCATGGAATACATAGCTCTAGCTTTTGTCCAGGATTAAGGTATAGAGCGCGAGTGAATATCCGAGAAATATATTTTGTCAATATATGCTTTAAACGACAATGGTCACAAGGTATGCAGACGTACCCTATTGTGCATTGTTTACAAAGAAACTGATTATTGTCTTAAATACGATGCGTTCATTTTAGTTAATGTTTATTTAATGAATAATGTCAATACTTTGCCTTTGAGGCTATAAATAATCTCTAAACTAAATCACGAAAATGGCCGCTCCCAATAAAAACATTAGAATTATAACGTGATGTCACTATGTCAACACAATTACACAGTTAATGCGCAATTACGGCATCTCATTCTGAAAGGACGAACATATGCATAGTGGAAATGACCTTAAACCACGTAAACTCAAAATACACTGATAATAGAAATCAAACAGATTTCTTGTTTATATATTTTGATAGAACGTCCATTAGTGGAAGTCGTGATAGGGCAGTGGTAGCGCGTTCGATTCCGGTGTGAGAGGCCCGGGGTTCGAGACCCGCTCTAGCCATTACGAATGTGCCCTTAAGCAAGGCATTTAAATTCCACAGTACCTCTTCTCTCTCCTTCGTGGCGATGGATTCAATCGGGAATGAGGTCTCGAGGGTGGTTAATAAAAGTTGCAAAAACTTGTATCGCAATCGAGCTACAATAAATGTGTATAAACTGGAACGTCCACCCAAAGCAGTTTAGATATACCTGTATTAGCCGTACACAAACATGTGTTAGGAACCACAAAGAAGTGTAGCAACATTTCACGTAATTTACCAACCGCAAAGTTCATATGCTTGGTCAGGAATGTTCGGGGTTGCTGCCTCTAGATCAGAGAAATTCCTAAAAGGTATACAACAAGTGGTGACTGCAGAATTTTTCGGGTCTATTATTTTTTACTATGGTCATGTAACGTAAAGTGAAAAATCGACAGACTGGAACCCAGGCTAGATAGATTTTAGATTTTATTCTTTATTTCAGTCTCATCAATGTACAGCATAAGTATAACAAACACAGAATATAGTTTACATATTAACAAGTACATTGCCACTCAATTCAGAGTTACAAAAGACTAAGATACATGTAGGCATACATTAGTATGTCAAGTTCATCTGATTAAAATCAAGACCCAAACAATCATTAAGAAAGAACGTGCCACCATATGTTAATTGCTATTAGCGACAATATGTCAGACACTTCACAATGACGCGACAGTCACTATGCTCCCATATTAACGGTGCATTTGGCACCCATGCTCCTAAAGAACGCTATCACCTTGCAGAATGTACATACTGCACATCATCATTTAAATCAATTAACGATTACACCTTCCAAGATCTGTATCGTTACGCATGATCAATGCTACTTATTGATAACAATTAAAATGAACACGTTGGGTCCCTGCGGCACATTTCAAAGACGTGTCAACGTTATGACACAGCGACGGACATCTAGGTGTAATGTAATGGGTGGGAGATGGGTGAGATTTGTCAAAGATGTCTACATATTTTCTTATTATCCGTGTATACACACATACAGACGGATCTATAGACCAGTGGTTAACACGCTGGACTGGTAATCCAGGGATCGCAGATTCAATCCCCCGTATGACCCTAATAAAATTAAACAGTCTTTCAGATGGGACGTTTAGCCGAGGTCCCGGTCTCGGAGACTCTGGAATGGGTCTCTGTCTGTGTTATTGCAGTATCCTCCACAAATCTAAAATGAATAATCTCTTGTGTGTGTTTTACGTTTATTTATCGTCGCTACCGGTTGCCCATATGAGCGACGCCTCCTGAAGAGATTAGTCATTTTAGATTTGTGGAGGATAGTGCAATGATACAGATAGAGACCCATTCCAGAGTCTCCTCGGGTTCTGTTACGTGCACGGTATACAGCACCAACACGAGACCTCGGTTTAACGTCCCATCTGAAAGACTGTTCATTTTATTAGGGTCACACGGGGGGATCGAACCTGCGTTAACTGGATTACTCTTCAGGAGGCGTCGCTGATATGGGCAACCGGTAGCGACGATAAATAAGCATAAAACACACACACACACACACACACACAGTACACACAGTACACACAGTACACACAGTACACACGTATACAGCATAGATGTGTAATCATGCCAATATTACTATTTGTTTAGTTTAATAATATTTTATTGCATTTTATTTCATACAATACATTGCAATTATACATACAATGAAATACGTGGAAAACAATTAGAAATTAAAATACGATTTATTATTATTGCTGTATACGACTTAATCTTGAAAAATAAGAAAATGGGTTGGACTACAACATTATTTACAGCCATTCCCATCACTTCAAACTAAATTAACAATATTGGATGAACAATTTCTGTTATGTATGATCTAATGTAGAAATATAACACATACTATAACATTATGTACAATTAAGCTTCGCGATAAATGTTTGTTAACTATTATAACATATAAGGATTATTAACGAATTACTACCTGTATGTTCAATATATATGTTATATTTCGGGTTTTATGCCTGCATCAGCACCATTTCGGGCTATATCGCCGGCGGGCAGTTTACTTAAGAACACCTTTCCTAGGCAGGCTCCAGCGGTTAACCAGTACTTGGGTGCACCAACCTCCGTAAGAAACTGCCAACTTTGCTGCACCCAACCTCCGTAAGAAACTGCCAACGTTTTCATATAAATGAGACACGGCCTGAGCGGGGATCGAACCCGTGACCATCAGTGATGATAGGTTACAGTGGTATACAAGTCAGCGACCTTAACCACTCGACCACGAAGGCGGACTATGAATGTCAATGATTGTTTCTTTATTTTATTTTGAATCCCGCAAACACAAAATCTCTTCGATTCCGACGTCCGAAGCTTTTCTGGTCTGGAATCTCTCTCCCGATGATATTATCTTCTACTCGAAATACCGGTTTCGGATGCCTGAAGTGCAGCGATTCGAAAAATGCATATTTTTCACAGGCTTTTGCATTAGTTTCGTCAGATTAGTCGGAACCTAATCAAATTAAATACCGATGCTTTTCTGCAGATTGCAAAATACATGCGCTGCATTGGGTATAATTGCGATTTAATCAAGCATGTATATATCGAATGACACTGACCATGTTGTATGCAAGCGTCTCTGAGAATGAGTTCTTCTTGAAGTGCATTATTTCTATTTACAAACAAGACACCGGGGAGCTCTCCCGCGGGATTTATCTGTAATTGATACAATTTTACGATTTTATCATGCATTATGATCAACTTTGGATTCTCAGGGATACACAAATTGATTCTAAACATTCATTACTATAGGAATTCGGCGTTGGTCAAGGCAAATGGACCTGGATTCTAGTACCCCTGAATTGAAAGATTAAATCCGTTTCAAGTGACCCGTATGGTAAACCGACGATGAAAGGTAAATTAGAATTTCATGTAGTGTTCTCTTTGTTTCCATTCAGTAGCGAATGAGAATCAAATTAAGCATCTTTCATTGAGTATGTCAAGGGATTTGAAGGTATCCGCTTCGGCGCATTTTAAAAATGAGATCTCGTGATGACGAGACAGCACGAGATCCGCAATGATTGGCAGGTTCTTGACGTTTCAAGTCGTGCCTTTGGTGAGGTTAATTAGAACATGTAGGACTGTCCGGTCGGGATTAGAGGAGTCACCTTTCCAATATCCAATATGAAAACAGTAATACCAAAGATTAGTGTAAAGGAAATCCAGCTGGCATTATGTATGTCAAGGGATCCAGAAAATGTCATCTGACATGATATTGCCCGTCCTATTCACTGCAGTACGTGTACAAAGAACATGGCATTGTGAGATTTAATTTGAATTAACGTAATTCATTTCTTATGCGATGCCCGTATCTTATTTTGTCAATTACAGAGCCAACTAGTTGTATCATAATGACTTTAACTTTTAACCCTTTTTGTATTTCATGTACGGCGTTGGACATTGCGTCACCAGCTCTTGCATACGAGATAGCTTAAGAGGATGGGAAAGAAGTCATAGCAATTTGTATTCTTGTCAATCGAATTATAGTTAGACATTCGTTTATGTCGACAGCGCATTACATGATTTCTTGTGTGTGTTTTACGTTTATTTATGCAAGCTCCCTGGCAAACTCACTTTATGAGCTCTGTTTGATGGTATTAAATAAAACTAAGAAATATGGTTGATTGAAATTTGTCATTTAATATCTAAATGACGAATATAGTGAAACACTAAACATAACTAAAATATTATGACGAATATAGTGAAACACAATAAACATAACTAAAATATTACATGTGACTAGTTCTAACAAAAGAAAAATATATCATTCATTATATATGTATGATCAAAGGTGGGGATCTAACTTTAATGCCATACATATATCAATTATGCGTTTACCAGGGTTGGGAGGGTGGGTTATTTGTAGCAGACAAAGGAAATAATTTCGACGCAATATATATGGTGACTATAAGTAATCTGAAAGCCGTACCATTCAGGACTTACTATCTCTTGAAAACCCGTACCCTTCTGGACTTACATAAAACTATTTATTTTACAATAAATTTCTATTTATGCAAGCTCCCTGGCAAACTCACTTTATGAGCTCTGTTTGATGGTATTAAATAAAACTAAGAAATATGGTTGATTGAAATTGTCATTTAATATCTAAATGACGAATATAGTGAAACACTAAACATAACTAAAATATTATGACGAATATTCTTGTCAATCGAGTTTTAGTTAGACATTCGTTTATGTCGACAGCGCATTACATGATTTCTTGTGTGTGTTTTACGTTTATTTATCATCGCTACCGGTTGCCCATATGAGCGACGTCTCCTGAAGAGATTAGTCATTTTAGATTTTGGAGGATAGTGCATGATACAGACAGCGACCCATTCCAGAGACTCCTCTGGTTCTTTTACGTGCACGGTGTAAAGCACCGACATGAGACCTCGGTTTAACGTCCCATGATTTCTTTCTGGACAAGCCAGGCATTCACCTTCTCTGTTTCATTTCAGATCCAGCCAAATCGGGTTCGTATAATAAACTGAACTTTCCACTTTTTATGATGTAATGGATAAGGTATCCGCCTCAGAGTCTAGGGGCTGTCAGCCCCACCAGAACCCAGATAAAACATTTAATTTCATAGTGCATCCTTTCTCTTCCTCTGGGTGATTGATTCCATCACGAATGAAGTCTCGAGATCGATTACAATTCTGTAAGACTTTGTTTCGCAAGCGAGCTATAAGACGTTTGTCTAAATTGCACATGTGCGTGTATATGCTCTTTGGCTTAATATATTTCAATTAACAACATGACCGGCGTGGCGGTGACGTAAATTGAAGCTTTATTTATTTACAACGATTGCGAAACAAGTTTTAACAACTTAATTAATTAATCACTCTCGTTGGCACGGATGAAAGCGTAAATGTGGTCATTCGTGTGGGAGGAAACCGGAATACTCGGAGAAAACCCACCTGTCCGATCTGGCGAACAGCGTACCATCACACATATTTCCCGATCTAAGGATCGAACCCCGGTTGCATTGGTGAGAAGTGAGCGCGCTAACAACTGCACTAATCGGACAGCCGGTGCCGTAGAGTATCTAATCGATAAACCCCTGTGCGACTGGGGTTAGAGTTGTGTGTTAAGCCATATATTTCTAACTAATACCCGAACAATGTTTTGGTATCGTTGGAGAGTGTATGCACTATGCAATAATATACTATTACACGGCTCCTTCCACGTCTATCCAGTACTTATATTTAAGCAAGTGACCCCACTCATTGATTATGTTTTATACGGGTGCACGACGCAACCTATGACCTTCATGACGGAGTGGTTAATGCAATTGTCTTACCCCCTCACGGTTATAGATTCAAGCCCAACAAGGGTGTCGAATTCCGTAGAGTAATCTATACAGCTGGATTGCATGCGTCATGCCTGTAGTTCTACTCCCGCTATTTAGTTTAATCATATTGTATTGCTTATTTATATACAATACAATTACAAATATAAACATGGTAAATATATAAGCAAACTGATACAACTGCAATGCTATGCTTATACTTGCACAGTGCATGAATAAAATCTAGAAGCAAATGGGTTGGGCAACAAGTTTTACCAACATTAGCGATCTGTCGGTGACGTTGAACTCTCAAACACAGAGAAACGACCTATTTAAGCACATTTAAAACATTGTTTTATTTGGCATTTTAAAATAAATAAGTATATTTTTGTTTTATTGGGCATTAAATGGTACAAAATACACCAATAGCCAACCAAATGAACATATGAAAAGTGCAAAGACAATTTACAGAGAAGTGTTGAAATACTATTCTTTCCCTCCCCCTTTAATGTTCTTTAAAGCAAAAATAATGTATTATTTTATTTTATAAAATTGTAATGAATTCTTCGTTCTCTTTCTTTCAAAGCGAAATGCAAAATATTTGGATAAATTATGAAATAATTTTAAACACATGTAGGGACGAAAATGTTCAAATTAAATTACCGAAACAGTACTTCATGACAGTGTTATTTTCCCATTTTCAGATATTACAAGATTTAGATTTATCTGTCGATAACAACAAGTAACCTACGTTACATAATAAATACAAAGTATGACGTGTAAAATTACAAATTGTAACGTGAACAACGTACGGATATATTCATTGTGTGCACTCAAACGTATTATTTCTAATCTGATCATGTCTACAATGGACACCGCTTATCTACTTTCTACCATCCTATGAATAAAGGGGAGACATTTATTCCATGTTTTATTAAAGTAATTCTAAAATCCTTGTTACCCAAATTATGTTTATATATTACGTCTATCTGAACGATCGAAATTGTCCAGAGCGTGTCCGTCGTGTTACTGTATTATCAGACCCAGACATTGCTAGTTATTGTCTACGTAATGTAAACATATTGCTTCAGAACTTTGTCACAAAACATGTTCTATACACTATCATTTCATATAATACTGTTATTTTATGAACATACATGTACATACAGTCAAACCTGTATTAATGGTCACCTCCATTAAACAGCCTACCTGTGTTAAGCAGCCAGTTTCCAGATTCCCAATAATGTTGTTTTATTTATATATTTGACCTCTATTTAGCAACCACCTGTGCTAAGCAGCCACATCTGTGATTCCCTTAGCTGGCTGCTTAAGACTGGTGTGACTGTATACCCGATTGGGCCAATGCCACACTGTAATATATGTTAGTGCATCGTCACTCGGTCGGCTTCGATAGTCGCTATTTATGTACACGTACCATGCATTGGTGTCCGACTGAGCGTATATACTGGCGCCCTGTGCGAACTGCAGTTACTACACTTTAAGCATTGTAGAAATTATAAACACATTTACATTATACTATTGTAAATTGCGTTTTTGTATGCCATTTAAATACATATCAGAATAGGCATGTACATGTTGCAGATTATCCGTGCTGGCTAACGACCCAGGCACCGAATCCAGTTCTGTAATACCATGTACATGTTGCAGAGTATCCGTGTTGGCTAACGACCCAGGCACCGAATCCAGTTCTGGAATACCATGTACATGTTGCAGATTATCCGTGTTGGCTAACGACCCAGGCACCGAATCCAGTTCTGGAATACCATGTACATGTTGCAGATTATCCGTGTTGGCTAACGACCCAGGCATCGAATCCAGTTCTGGAATACCATGTACATGTTGCAGATTATCCGTGTTGGCTAACGACCCAGGCACCGAATCCAGTTCTGGAATACCATGTACATGTTGCAGATTATCCGTGTTGGCTAACGACCCATACACCGAATCCAGTTCTGTAATACCATGTACATGTTGCAGATTATCCGTGTTGGCTAACGACCCAGACACCGAATCCAGTTCTGGAATACCATGTACATGTTGCAGATTATCCGTGCTGGCTAACGACCCAGGCACCGAATCCAGTTCTGGAATACCATGTACATGTTGCAGATTATCCGTGTTGGCTAACGACCCAGGCACCGAATCCAGTTCTGGAATACCATGTACATATTGCAGATTATCCGTGTTGGCTAACGACCCAGGCACCGAATCCAGTTCTGGAATACCATGTACATGTTGCAGATTATCCGTGTTGGCTAACGACCCAGGCACCGAATCCAGTTCTGGAATACCATGTACATGTTGCAGATTATCCGTGTTGGCTAACGACCCATACACCGAATCCAGTTCTATAATACCATGTACATGTTGCAGATTATCCGTGTTGGCTAACGACCCAGGCACCGAATCCAGTTCTGGAATACCATGTACATGTTGCAGATTATCCGTGTTGGCTAACGACCCAGGCACCGAATCCAGTTCTGGAATACCATGTGTATGGGACGAACCGTTCAATGTGTTCGTGCAAAGAAAGCCACGGAGCAATGAATGCAGATTCATCTGCATAATTTACTCTGTCCCAAAGCGAACCATTATCCATATTGACATAGTCTCGTAGAACCGGCAGCATATGCGTTGGACAGTTCGTACATCCGTCCGTCTCACGTTTATGAAGTAAATAACTCCTTCTACAACTGTTAACTGTTGGCACTTCTTGCACAGCAATAGCACCACTATCATGTATGATGACAGTTGCTTGAGTACATATTGTCTTTCTTTGTTCCTCTATATGACAAAGTGTCCGCCTCCATGGTAGAGTTGTTACGGTCGCTGACTTGTATACAACTGTGACCTATCATCACTGATGGTCACGGATTCGAGCCCCACTCAGACCATGTCTCTTTATATGAAAAAGTTGGTATTTTCTTACGGAGGTTGGTGCACAAAGTCCGCTTCCATGGTCGAGTGGTTAAGGTCGTTGACTTGTATACCACTGTAACCTATCATCACTGATGGTCACGGGCTCGAGCCCCGCTTAGGCCGTTTCTCATTTATATGAAAAAGTTGGCAGTTTCTTACGGAGGTTGGTGCACCAAAGTACTAGTTAACCGCTGGATCCTGCCCAGGAAAGGTGTTATTAGGTAAACTGCCCGCCGGCGATATAGCCCAAAATGGTGCTGATGCAGGCGTAAAACCCGAAATATAACATAAAAATATAACATGGTGCACCAAGTACTGGTTCACAATTGGAGCCTGCCCAGGAAAGGTGTTTTTAGGTAAACTGCCCATCGCTCAAATAGTCAACCAGTAGCGACGTTAAATAAACCTAAATAAGAAAACATATGACAATTTAACACATTTGGACATTGCTCCAGTAACACAGACAGTATTACAGACGGATCTGTAGTCCAATGGTAACACACTGGACTGGTAATCCAGGGATCGCAGGTTCGACCCCCCGTCTGACCCTAATAAAATGAATAGTCTTTCAGATAGGACATTAAACCGATGTCTCGTGTCGATGCTTTACACACATATTACACGATATATATACTGTATGTATGAGGAGGCGTGTAACATGCGTGTACAATGTCGACATATATCCTGTATGTATGAGGAGGCGTGTAACATGCATGTACAATGTTGACATATATCCTGTATGTATGAGGAGGCGTGTAACATGCGTGTACAATGTCGACATATATACTGTATGTATGAGGAGGCGTGTAACATGCATGTACAATGTTGACATATATACTGTATGTATGAGGAGGCGTGTAACATGCATGTACAATGTCGACATATATACTGTATGTATGAGGAGGCGTGTAACATGCATGTACAATGTCGACATATATACTGTATGTATGAGGAGGCGTGTAACATGCATGTACAATGTCGACATATATACTGTATGTATGAGGAGGCGTGTAACATGCATGTACAATGTCGACATATATCTTGTATGTATCAGGAGGCGTGTAACATGCGTGTACAATGTGGATATATATCTTGTATGTATCATGAGGCGTGTAACATGCATGTACAATGTCGATATATATCTTGTATTTATCAGGAGGCGTGTAACATGCGTGTACAATGTCGATATAGATCTTGTATCTATCATGAGGCGTGTAACATGCGTGTACAATGTCGATATATATATTGTATGTATCATGAGGCGTGTAACATGCATGTACAATGTCGATATATATCTTGTATGTATCAGGAGGTGTGTAACATGCATGTACAATGTCGATATATATCTTGTATGTATGAGGGGGCGTGTAGCATGCATATACAATGTCGACATATATCTTGTATGTATGAGTAGGCGTGTAGCATGCATGTACAATGTCGATATATATCTTGTATGTATGAGGGGGCGTGTAGCATGCATATACAATGTCGATATATATCTTGTATTTATCAGGAGGCGTGTAACATGCGTGTACAATGTCGATATATATCTTGTATGTATCATGAGGCGTGTAACATGCGTGTACAATGTCGATATATATATTGTATTTATCAGGAGGCGTGTAACATGCATGTACAATGTCGACATAAATCTTGTATGTATGAGGAGGCGTGAAACATGCATATACAATGTCGATATATATCTTGTATGTATGAGGGGGCGTGTAGCATGCATATACAATGTCGATATATATCTTGTATGTATCAGGAGGTGTATAACATGCATGTACAATGTCGATATATATCTTGTATGTATGAGGAGGCGTGTAGCATGCATGTACAATGTCGATATATATCTTGTATGTATGAGTAGGCGTGTAGCATGCATGTACAATGTCGATATATATCTTGTATTTATCAGGAGGCATGTAACATGCGTGTACAATGTCGACATATGCCTTGTATGTATGAGGAGGTGTGTAACATGCGTGTACAATGTCGATATATATATTGTATGTATCATGAGGCGTGTAACATGCATGTACAATGTCGATATATATCTTGTATGTATCATGAGGCGTGTAACATGCATGTACAATGTCGATATATATCTTGTATTTATCAGGAGGCGTGTAACATGCATGTACAATGTCGACATATATCTTGTATGTATCAGGAGGCGTGTAACATGCGTGTACAATGTCGACATATGCCTTGCATGTATTAGGAGGCGTGTAACACGCATGTACAATGTCGACATATATCTTGTATGTACGAGGAGGCGTGTAACATGCATATACAATGTCGATTTATATCTTGTATGTATGAGGGGGCGTGTAACATGCATATACAATGTCGACATATATCTTGTATGTACGAGGAGGCGTGCAACATGCATATACAATGTCGATTTATATCTTGTATGTATGAGGGGGCGTGTAACATGCATATACAATGTCGACATATATCTTGTATGTACGAGGAGGCGTGTAACATGCATGTACAATGTCGATATATATCTTGTATGTATGAGGAGGCGTGTAGCATGCATGTACAATGTCGACATATATACTGTATGTATGAGGAGGCGTGTAACATGCGTGTACAATGTCGACATATATACTGTATGTATGAGGAGGCGTTTAACATGCATGTACAATGTCGACATATATACTGTATGTATGAGGAGGCGTGTAACATGCATGTACAATGTCGACATATATACTGTATGTATGAGGAGGCGTGTAACATGCATGTACAATGTCGACATATATACTGTATGTATGGAGGCGTGTAACATGCATGTACAATGTCGACATATATACTGTATGTATGTGGAGGTGTGTGACATACATGTACAATGTCGACATATATACTGTATGTATGAGGAGGCGTGTAACATGCATGTAAAATGTCGACATATATACTGTATGTATCAGGAGGCGTGTAACATGCATGTACAATGTCGATATATATACTGTATGTATCAGGAGGCGTGTAACATGCATGTACAATGTCGACATATATACTGTATGTATCAGGAGGCGTGTAACATGCATGTACAATGTCGACATATATACTGTATGTATCAGGAGGCGTGTAACATGCGTGTACAATGTCGACATATATACTGTATGTATCAGGAGGCGTGTAACATGCGTGTACAATGTCGATATATATACTGTATGTATCAGGAGGCGTGTAACATGCATGTACAATGTCGACATATATACTGTATGTATCAGGAGGCGGGTAACATGCGTGTACAATGTCGATATATATACTGTATGTATCAGGAGGCTTGTAACATGCATGTACAATGTTGACATCTATACTGTATGTATCAGGAAGTGTATAACATGCATGTACAATGTCGACATATATACTGTATGTATCAGGAAGTGTGTAGCATGCATGTACAATGTCGACATATATACTGTATGTATGAGTAGGCGTGTAGCATGCATATACAATGTCGACATAAATATTGTATGTATGAGGAGGCGTGTAAGATGCATATACAATGTCGACATATATCTTGTATGTATGAGGAGGCGTGTAGCATGCATATACAATGTCGATATATACCATGTATGTAGCAGGAGGCGTGTAACATGCGTGTACAATGTCGACATATATCCTGTATGTATCAGGAGTCGTGTAACATGCGTGTACAATGTCGACATATATACTGTATGTATGAGGAGGCGTGTAACATGCGTGTACAATGTCGACATATATACTGTATGTATGAGGAGGCGTGTAACATGCAGGTACAATGTCGACATATATACTGTATGTATCAGGAGGCGTGTAACATGCATGTACAATGTCGACATATATCTTGTATGTATGAGGAGGCGTGTAGCATGCATGTACAATGTCGACATATATAGTGTATGTATGAGGAGGCGTGTAACATGCATGTACAATGTCGACATATATACTGTATGTATCAGGAGGCGTGTAACATACATGTACAATGTCGACATATATACTGTATGTATCAGGAGGCGTGTCACATGCATGTACAATGTCGACATATATCTTATGTGTATCAGGAGGCGGGTAACATGCGTGTACAATGTCGACATATATACTGTATGTATCAGGAAGCGTGTATCATGCATGTACAATGTCGACATATATACTGTATGTATCAGTAGGCGTGTAACATGCATGTACAATGTCGACATGTATACTGTATGTATCAGTAGGCGTGTAACATGCGTGTACAATGTCGACATATATACTGTATGTATGAGGAGGCGTGTAACATACATGTACAATGTCGACATATATCCTGTATGTATCAGGAGGCATGTAACATGCATGTACAATGTCGACATGTATACTGTATGTATCAGTAGGCGTGTAACATGCGTGTACAATGTCGACATATATACTGTATGTATGAGGAGGCGTGTAACATACATGTACAATGTCGACATATATCCTGTATGTATCAGGAGGCATGTAACATGCATGTACAATGTCGACATATATACTGTATGTATCAGGAGGCGTGTAACATGCATGTACAATGTCGACATATATACTGTATGTATCAGGAGGCATGTAACATGCAGGTACAATGTCGACATATATACTGTATGTATCAGGAGGCTTGTAACATGCATGTACATTGTCGACATATATACTGTATGTATCAGGAGGCGTGTAACATGCATGTACAATGTCGACATATATACTGTATGTATCAGGAGACTTGTAACATGCATGTACAATGTCGACATATATACTGTATGTATCAAGAAGCGTGTAACATGCATGTACAATGTCGACATATATACTGTATGTATCAGGAAGCGTGTAACATGCATGTACAATGTCGACATATATACTGTATGTATCAGGAGGCGTGTAACATGCATGTACAATATCGACACATATACTGTATGTATCAGGAAGCGTGTAACATACATGTACAATGTCGACATATATACTGTATGTATCAGGAGGCGTGCAACATGCATGTACAATGTCGACATATATACTGTATGTATCAGGAAGCGTGTAACATGCATGTACAATGTCGACATATATACTGTATGTATCAGGAAGCGTGTAACATGCATGTACAATGTCGACATATATACTGTATGTATCAGGACGCGTGTAACATGCATGTACAATGTCGATATATATACTGTATGTATGAGGAGGCGTGTAACATGCATGTACAATGTCGACATATATACTGTATGTATCAGGAGGCTTGTAACATGCATGTACAATGTCGACATCTATAATGTATATATCAGTAAGCGTGTATCATGCATGTACAATGTCGACATATATACTGTATGTATCAGGAAGTGTGTAGCATGCATGTACAATGTCGACATATATACTGTATGTATGAGTAGGCGTGTATCATGCATATACAATGTCGACATAAATCTTGTATGTATGAGGAGGCGTGTAAGATGCATATACAATGTCGACATATATCTTGTATGTATGAGGAGGCGTGTAGCATGCATATACAATGTCGATATATACCATGTATGTAGCAGTAGGCGTGTAACATGCGTGTACAATGTCGACATATATCCTGTATGTATCAGGAGTCGTGTAACATGCGTGTACAATGTCGACATATATACTGTATGTATGAGGAGGCGTGTAACATGCGTGTACAATGTCGACATATATACTGTATGTATGAGGAGGCGTGTAACATGCATGTACAATGTCGACATATATACTGTATGTATCAGGAGGCGTGTAACATGCATGTACAATGTCGACATATATCTTGTATGTATGAGGAGGCGTGTAACATGCATGTACAATGTCGACATGTATACTGTATGTATCAGTAGGCGTGTAACATGCGTGTACAATGTCGACATATATACTGTATGTATGAGGAGGCGTGTAACATACATGTACAATGTCGACATATATCCTGTATGTATCAGGAGGCATGTAACATGCATGTACAATGTCGACATATATACTGTATGTATGAGGAGGCGTGTAACATGCATGTACAATGTCGACATATATACTGTATGTATCAGGAGGCATGTAACATGCAGGTACAATGTCGACATATATACTGTATGTATCAGGAGGCTTGTAACATGCATGTACAATGTCGACATATATACTGTATGTATCAGGAGGCGTGTAACATGCATGTACAATGTCGACATATATACTGTATGTATCAGGAGGCTTGTAACATGCATGTACAATGTCGACATATATACTGTATGTATCAGGAGGCGTGTAACATGCATGTACAATGTCGACATATATCTTGTATGTATCAGGAGGCGTGTAACATGCGTGTACAATGTCGACATATGCCTTGCATGTATTAGGAGGCGTGTAACACGCATGTACAATGTCGACATATATCTTGTATGTATCAGGAGGCGTGTAACATGCGTGTACAATGTCTACATATGCCTTGTATGTATCAGGAGGCGTGTAACACGCATATACAATGTCGACATATATCTTGTATGTACGAGGAGGCGTGTAACATGCATATACAATGTCGATTTATATCTTGTATGTATGAGGGGGCGTGTAACATGCATATACAATGTCGACATATATCTTGTATGTACGAGGAGGCGTGCAACATGCATATACAATGTCGATTTATATCTTGTATGTATGAGGGGGCGTGTAACATGCATATACAATGTCGACATATATCTTGTATGTACGAGGAGGCGTGTAACATGCATGTACAATGTCGATATATATCTTGTATGTATGAGGAGGCGTGTAACATGCATGTACAATGTCGATATATATCTTGTATGTATGAGGAGGCGTGTAGCATGCATGTACAATGTCGATATATACCATGTATGTAGCAGCAGGCGTGTAACATGCGTGTACAATGTCGACATATATCCTGTATGTATCAGGAGTCGTGTAACATGCGTGTACAATGTCGACATATATCCTGTATGTATCAGGAGTCGTGTAACATGCGTGTACAATGTCGACATATATACTGTATGTATGAGGAGGCGTGTAACATGCGAGTACAATGTCGACATGTATACTGTATGTATGAGGAGGCGTGTAACATGCATGTACAATGTCGACATATATACTGTATGTATGAGGAGGCGTGTAACATGCATGTACAATGTCGACATATATACTGTATGTATGAGGAGGCGTGTAACATGCATGTACAATGTCGACATATATACTGTATGTATGGAGGCGTGTAACATGCATGTACAATGTCGACATATATACTGTATGTATGTGGAGGCGTGTGACATACATGTACAATGTCGACATATATACTGTATGTATGAGGAGGCGTGTAACATGCATGTAAAATGTCGACATATATACTGTATGTATCAGGAGGCGTGTAACATGCATGTACAATGTCGATATATATACTGTATGTATCAGGAGGCGTGTAACATGCATGTACAATGTCGACATATATACTGTATGTATCAGGAGGCTTGTAACATGCATGTACAATGTTGACATCTATACTGTATGTATCAGGAAGTGTATAACATGCATGTACAATGTCGACATATATACTGTATGTATCAGGAAGTGTGTAGCATGCATGTACAATGTCGACATATATACTGTATGTATGAGTAGGCGTGTAGCATGCATATACAATGTCGACATAAATATTGTATGTATGAGGAGGCGTGTAAGATGCATATACAATGTCGACATATATCTTGTATGTATGAGGAGGCGTGTAGCATGCATATACAATGTCGATATATACCATGTATGTAGCAGGAGGCGTGTAACATGCGTGTACAATGTCGACATATATCCTGTATGTATCAGGAGTCGTGTAACATGCGTGTACAATGTCGACATATATACTGTATGTATGTGGAGGCGTGTAACATGCGTGTACAATGTCGACATATATACTGTATGTATGAGGAGGCGTGTAACATGCAGGTACAATGTCGACATATATACTGTATGTATCAGGAGGCGTGTAACATGCATGTACAATGTCGACATATATCTTGTATGTATGAGGAGGCGTGTAGCATGCATGTACAATGTCGACATATATAGTGTATGTATGAGGAGGCGTGTAACATGCATGTACAATGTCGACATATATACTGTATGTATCAGGAGGCGTGTAACATACATGTACAATGTCGACATATATACTGTATGTATCAGGAGGCGTGTCACATGCATGTACAATGTCGACATATATCTTGTGTGTATCAGGAGGCGGGTAACATGCGTGTACAATGTCGACATATATACTGTATGTATCAGGAAGCGTGTATCATGCATGTACAATGTCGACATATATACTGTATGTATCAGTAGGCGTGTAACATGCATGTACAATGTCGACATGTATACTGTATGTATCAGTAGGCGTGTAACATGCGTGTACAATGTCGACATATATACTGTATGTATGAGGAGGCGTGTAACATACATGTACAATGTCGACATATATCCTGTATGTATCAGGAGGCATGTAACATGCATGTACAATGTCGACATATATACTGTATGTATCAGGAGGCGTGTAACATGCATGTACAATGTCGACATATATACTGTATGTATCAGGAGGCATGTAACATGCAGGTACAATGTCGACATATATACTGTATGTATCAGGAGGCTTGTAACATGCATGTACAATGTCGACATATATACTGTATGTATCAGGAGGCGTGTAACATGCATGTACAATGTCGACATATATACTGTATGTATCAGGAGGCTTGTAACATGCATGTACAATGTCGACATATATACTGTATGTATCAGGAAGCGTGTAACATGCATGTACAATGTCGACATATATACTGTATGTATCAGGAAGCGTGTAACATGCATGTACAATGTCGACATATATACTGTATGTATCAGGAGGCGTGTAACATGCATGTACAATTCGACACATATACTGTATGTATCAGGAAGCGTGTAACATGCATGTACAATGTCGACATATATACTGTATGTATCAGGAGGCGTGTAACATGCATGTACAATGTCGACATATATACTGTATGTATCAGGAAGCGTGTAACATGCATGTACAATGTCGACATATATACTGTATGTATCAGGAAGCGTGTAACATGCATGTACAATGTCGACATATATACTGTATGTATCAGGAGGCGTGTAACATGCATGTACAATGTCGAATATATACTGTATGTATAGGAGCGTGTAACATGCATGTACAATGTCGACATATATACTGTATGTATCAGGAGGCGTGTAACATGCATGTACAATGTCGACATATATACTGTATGTATCAGGAAGCGTGTAACATGCATGTACAATGTCGACATATATACTGTATGTATTAGGAAGTGTGTAGCATGCATGTACAATGTCGACATATATACTGTATGTATGAGTAGGCGTGTATCATGCATATACAATGTCGACATAAATCTTGTATGTATGAGGAGGCGTGTAAGATGCATATACAATGTCGACATATATATTGTATGTATGAGGAGGCGTGTAGCATGCATATACAATGTCGATATATACCATGTATGTAGCAGTAGGCGTGTAACATGCGTGTACAATGTCGACATATATCCTGTATGTATCAGGAGTCGTGTAACATGCGTGTACAATGTCGACATATATACTGTATGTATGAGGAGGCGTGTAACATGCGTGTACAATGTCGACATATATACTGTATGTATGAGGAGGCGTGTAACATGCATGTACAATGTCGACATATATACTGTATGTATCAGGAGGCGTGTAACATGCATGTACAATGTCGACATATATATTGTATGTATGAGGAGGCGTGTAACATGCATGTACAATGTCGACATGTATACTGTATGTATCAGTAGGCGTGTAACATGCGTGTACAATGTCGACATATATACTGTATGTATGAGGAGGCGTGTAACATACATGTACAATGTCGACATATATCCTGTATGTATCAGGAGGCATGTAACATGCATGTACAATGTCGACATATATACTGTATGTATCAGGAGGCGTGTAACATGCATGTACAATGTCGACATATATACTGTATGTATCAGGAGGCATGTAACATGCAGGTACAATGTCGACATATATACTGTATGTATCAGGAGGCTTGTAACATGCATGTACAATGTCGACATATATACTGTATGTATCAGGAGGCGTGTAACATGCATGTACAATGTCGACATATATACTGTATGTATCAGGAGGCTTGTAACATGCATGTACAATGTCGACATATATACTGTATGTATCAGGAAGCGTGTAACATGCATGTACAATGTCGACATATATACTGTATGTATCAGGAAGCGTGTAACATGCATGTACAATGTCGACATATATACTGTATGTATCAGGAGGCGTGTAACATGCATGTACAATATCGACATATATACTGTATGTATCAGGAAGCGTGTAACATACATGTACAATGTCGACATATATACTGTATGTATCAGGAAGCGTGTAACATGCATGTACAATGTCGACATATATACTGTATGTATCAGGACGCGTGTAACATGCATGTACAATGTCGATATATATACTGTATGTATGAGGAGGCGTGTAACATGCATGTACAATGTCGACATATATACTGTATGTATCAGGAGGCTTGTAACATGCATGTACAATGTCGACATATATACTGTATATATCAGTAAGCGTGTAACATGCATGTACAATGTCGACATATATACTGTATGTATCAGGAAGCGTGTAACATGCATGTACAATGTCGACATATATACTGTATGTATCAGGAGGCGTGTAACATGCATGTACAATGTCGACATATATAGTGTATGTATCAGGAGGCGTGTAACATACATGTACAATGTCGACATATATCCTGTATGTATCAGGAGGCATGTAACATGCATGTACAATGTCGACATATATACTGTATGTATCAGGAGGCGTGTAACATGCATGTACAATGTCGACATATATACTGTATGTATCAGGAGGTATGTAACATGCAGGTACAATGTCGACATATATACTGTATGTATCAGGAGGCTTGTAACATGCATGTACAATGTCGACATATATACTGTATGTATCAGGAGGCGTGTAACATGCATGTACAATGTCGACATATATACTGTATGTATCAGGAAGCGTGTAACATGCATGTACAATGTCGACATATATACTGTATGTATCAGGAAGCGTGTAACATGCATGTACAATGTCGACATATATACTGTATGTATCAGGAGGCGTGTAACATGCATGTACAATATCGACATATATACTGTATATATCAGTAAGCGTGTAACATGCATGTACAATGTCGACATATATACTGTATGTATCAGGAAGCGTGTAACATGCATGTACAATGTCGACATATATACTGTATATATCAGGAGGCGTGTAACATGCATGTACAATGTCGACATATATAGTGTATGTATCAGGAGGCGTGTAACATGCATGTACAATGTCGACATATATACTGTATGTATCAGGAGGCGTGTAACATGCATGTACAATGTCGATATATATACTGTATGTATCAGGAGGCGTGTAACATGCATGTACAATGTCGACATATATACTGTATGTATCAGGAGGCGTGTAACATGCATGTACAATGTCGACATATATATTGTATGTATGAGGAGGCGTGTAACATGCATGTACAATGTCGACATATATACTGTATGTATCAGGAGGCGTGTAACATGCATGTACAATGTCGATATATACTGTATGTATCAGGAGGCGTGTAACATGCGTGTACAATGTCGACATATATACTGTATGTATCAGGAGGCGTGTAACATGCGTGTACAATGTCGACATATATACTGTATGTATCAGGAGGCGTGTAACATGCGTGTACAATGTCGACATATATACTGTATGTATCAGGAGGCGTGTAACATGCATGTACAATGTCGACATATATACTGTATGTATCAGGAGGCGTGTAACATGCATGTACAATGTCGACATATATACTGTATGTATCAGGAGGCGTGTAACATGCATGTACAATGTCGACATATATACTGTATGTATCAGGAGGCGTGTAACATGCATGTACAATGTCGACATATATACTGTATGTATCAGGAGGCGTGTAACATGCATGTACAATGTCGACATATATACTGTATGTATCAGGAGGCGTGTAACATGCATGTACAATGTCGACATATATACTGTATGTATCAGGAGGCGTGTAACATGCATGTACAATGTCGACATATATACTGTATGTATCAGGAGGCTTGTAACATGCATGTACAATGTCGACATATATACTGTATGTATCAGGAGGCTTGTAACATGCATGTACAATGTCGACATATATACTGTATGTATCAGGAGGCTTGTAACATGCATGTACAATGTCGACATATATACTGTATGTATGAGGAGGCTTGTAACATGCATGTACAATGTCGACATATATACTGTATGTATCAGGAGGCTTGTAACATGCATGTACAATGTCGACATATATACTGTATGTATGAGGAGGCTTGTAACATGCATGTACAATGTCGACATATATACTGTATGTATCAGGAGGCTTGTAACATGCATGTACAATGTCGACATATATACTGTATGTATGAGGAGGCTTGTAACATGCATGTACAATGTCGACATATATACTGTATGTATCAGGAGGCTTGTAACATGCATGTACAATGTCGACATATATACTGTATGTATGAGGAGGCTTGTAACATGCATGTACAATGTCGACATATATACTGTATGTATCAGGAGGCTTGTAACATGCATGTACAATGTCGACATATATACTGTATGTATGAGGAGGCTTGTAACATGCATGTACAATGTCGACATATATACTGTATTTATCAGTATTTATCAGGATGCGTGTAACATGCATGTACAATGTCGACATATATACTGTATGTATCAGGAATCGTGTAACATGCATGTACAACGTAGACATATCTATTTTAATTCCTAAGGGACACAACCAGTTTAACTGACACATCCCTTGCTCAAGCTGCTCCTACATGGAGTGTCCTATCAAAGCGGCTATTCACATGAGCTATTTCTGTATTTGGAAATAGTTCGACCTAATCGTATTCGGATTAGATAATGTTTGTTTTTAGCGCTTACCACCGTCCGTATGTCAGGCACAGACGGGCACACAGTAGACCTCCCGCATGCAAGCTGTCTTACATGAAAGAATTGTACTGCCCTTTTTCGGATTAATGTTGTAAAAGACGTTCAAATACATAACGTAAACACATTTCTATGTAGGCTAATGTTTGTTGTAAACATATCTGCTTAGCAAACATACACCTGTGAGAATACGGCTGTCACTGTTTATGTAAGATCCCCCGGAGGATTGTCTTTGTATATGACTGTAAGATCCCGGAGAATTTGTTTCTCGATCATGGTAATGTTTATTTTTTTCTTTATTTCTTTACTAAAATAATAAAAGAAACACGACTACTTGAACACCACGAGATCAATCATTGAAATATATATGTTTATTTTTTGTTGTTTTATAGGGTTTTGTATGTTTGTTTTTGTTGTGTAAAGTGGCTGCAACAGCTTAGGTCGTATGGGGACTCTCCAGTTATTATTGGTGGAGGAGGAAATCTAGTGTTCTCCAAGCAGCACTTCCCTCCCTTTCCTCCCACCCTCCCTCCCTCCTCTTTCAATTGTTGCTTTCTGTGTTACCTTTTTGTTTTGCCTTTTATTATTTGCAAACTTGCTATCTTAAATTGTTTGAAACCAATAGTCACACTACCTTTGCTATCTAGAACTAGTTGTACGACCAATGTTATCGATATACTACAGTCTACATCCACTATGTCGAATTATTCCGTCGGACCGAACAAAAGACTTCGACATAACCGAAGTTTGACTTAACTAAATTCGACAGAAATTATGAATGACATTTTACAAGATATGTTCTCAAATAATTCTGAATTATGCATGTAGAATTCCCGACCATAAGAAATAAATGACTGTTGAAAATACACCTTTACTTGTTTTCTATACTGACACCAGATGTGTGTTTTACGTTTATTTATCGTCGCTACCGGTTGCCCATATGAGCGACGCCTCCTGAAGAGATTAGTCATTTTAGATTTTTGAGGATAGTGCATGATACAGACAGAGACCCATTACAGAGTCTCCTCTGGTTCTTTTATGTGCATGGTGTACAGCACCGACACGAGACATCGGTTTAAAGTCCCATCTGAAAGACTGTTAATTGTATTAGGGTCAGACGGGAGATCGAACCTAGTTTACCAGTCCAGCGTGTTACCACTGGACTACAGATCCGTATGTAAGGACATACAGACAGCAAAAGCAACCTTTTATATAATCATATTTTAGACAGATGTACAAACAAATACATGTACTTCAATTGCACCAACCAATAACGGAATCACATTCAGGCTTGGTTGCACAAGAAGTAAGAGATGAAACAAAGAGCAATGCTACATTGAATAGAACGAATAGTATAAAAGCCTTTTAGAGGTATGGGAAAATATCCAACCTGTCAACGCCGCGTTGGACGCCTTCAGACATCCGGACTCACCATACTGTGTCTTATTTACGCATGGACAAATTAATCCCTCTACGTCTTAACCTATGACTGCGAGACTTTGCTTGATTGGAAACTGACAATTTCGTTAAAAGAAATTGTCATCTAGTGATTAATGAATTTCAATCGAATTGGTTACGGTATTCACATTCAATCTATCCTAGTATCCAAGGTCGTCTTGCTCTCTGGCCACATACCCATGCGGGGTCGGTCAGGAATGTATGTATGTATCTGCCATGCTGCGGGGTCGGTCAGGAATGTATGTATGTATCTGCTATGTTATGGAGGTCGGTCAGGAATGTATATATATATCACATATATCTGCCATGCTGCGGGGTCGGTCAGGAATGTATATATGTATCTGCTATGTTGTGGAGGTCGGTCAGGAATGTATATATGTATCTGCTATGTATCTGCTATGTTGTGGAGGTCGTCAGGAATGTATGTATGTATCTGCTATGTTGTGGAGGTCGGTCAGGAATGTATGTATGTATCTGTCATGCTGTGGAGGTCGGTCAGGAATGTATGTATGTATCTGCTATGTTGTGGAGGTCGGTCAGGAATGTATATATGTATCTGCTATGTTGTGGAGGTCGGTCAGGAATGTATATATGTATCTGCTATGATGTGGGGGTCGGTCAGGAATGTATGTATGTATCTGCTATGATATGGAGGTCGGTCAGGAATGTATGTATGTATCTGCTATGTTGTGGAGGTCGGTCAGGAATGTATGTATGTATCTGCTATGTTGTGGAGGTCGGTCAGGAATGTATATATGTATCTGCTATGTTATGGAGGTCGGTCAGAAATGTATATATGTATCTGTAATGATGTGGGGATCGGTCAGGAATGTATATATGTATCTGTCATGCTGCTGGGTCGGTCAGGAATGTATGTATGTATCTGCTATGCTGTGGGGGTCGGTCAGGAATGTATGTATGTATCTGCTATGCTGTGGGGGTCGGTCAGGAATGTATGTATGTATCTGCCATGCTGTGGTGTCGGTCAGGAATGTATATATGTATCTGCCATGCTGTGGGGGTCGCTCAGGAATGTATGTATGTATCTGCTCTGTTATGGAGGTCGGTCAGGAATGTATGTATGTATGTATCTGCTATGCTGTGGGGGTCGGTCAGGAATGTATATATGTATCTGCCATGCTGCGGGGTCGGTCAGGAATGTATATATATATCTGCTATATTGTGGGGGTCGGTCTGGAACGTATGTATGTATCTGCTATGTTGTGGAGGTCGGTCAGGAATGTATGTATGTATCTGCTATGCTGTGGGGGTCGGTCAGGAATGTATGTATGTATCTGCTATGTTATGGAGGTCGGTCAGGAATGTATGTATGTATCTGCCATGCTGCGGGTCGGTCAGGAATGTATGTATGTATCTGCCATGCAGCGGGGTCGGTCAGGAATGTATATATGTATCTGCCATGCTGCGGGTCGGTCAGGAATGTATATATGTATCTGCTGTGCTGTGGGTTCGGTCAGAAATGTATATATGTATCTGCTGTGCTGTGGGTTCGGTCAGAAATGTATATATGTATCTGCTGTGCTGTGGGGGTCGGTCAGAAATGTATATATGTATCTGCTCTGCTGTGGGGGTCGGTCAGGAATGTATATATGTATGTGCTGTGCTGTGGAGGTCGGTCAGGTATGTATATATGTATCTGGTATGCTGTGGAGGTCGGTCAGGAATGTATGTATGTATCTGCCATGCTGCGGGGTCGGTCAGGAATGTATGTATGTATCTGCTATGTTATGGAGGTCGGTCAGGAATGTATATATGTATCTGCTATGCTGTGGGGGTCGGTCAGGAATGTATGTATGTATCTGCCATGCTGCGGGGTCGGTCAGGAATGTATGTATGTATCTGCTATGTTATGGAGGTCGGTCAGGAATGTATATATGTATCTGCTGTGCTGTGGGTTCGGTCAGAAATGTATATATGTATGTGCTGTGCTGTGGAGGTCGGTCAGGTATGTATATATGTATCTGGTATGCTGTGGAGGTCGGTCAAGAATGTATATATGTATCTGTCATGCTGCGGGGTCGGTCAGGTATGTATATATGTATCTGCTATGCTGTGGGGGTCGGTCAGGAATGTATATATGTATCTGCTGTGCTGTGGGTTCGGTCAGAAATGTATATATGTATCTGCTATGTTGTGGGGGTCGGTCAGAAATGTATATATGTATCTGCTGTGCTGTGGGGGTCGGTCAGAAATGTATATATGTATCTGCTATGCTGTGGGGGTCGGTCAGGAATGTTTTGTATATGTATATACTATGATGTGGGGGTCGGTCAGGAATATATATATATATATATATCTGTAATGATGTGGGTTCGGTCAGGAATATGGTCGCATACACCAACATCTTAGGTTATATGACGACTGTCCAGGTACTAGTGGTGGAGGAAACCCTGGGCTGCCATCCTCCGAACAGTGTTCCAGACACTGACTGACACCCGGGTATAATCACTGACTTTCCGTTAGCCAGCTGGATAGCGCTATCGTTTGAGAGAATTCAACACCACAATGGGATTCGAATCTATTGCCGTGAGGGACAGATGCTGTGAAGTGAACGACCTTAACAATTAGGTCACGGAGGCATCTGCATTTACACTGAACAAGATCTACAATGTTTCACACAGAAGATGCGGCCTATAAGCTTTTTGTATTTATGTATGTATGTATGTATGTTCCATTAATGTCAAACCCCTTGCGGGGACCTATACATGTTTTCCTGGGCAGGCTTGGCCGACCTAAGTGGTTAACCAGTACTAGGCAATGTGTGTGAGGTGCATTGCTCAATGACACTACATACGTGTCCTGACAGAGTATCGAACCCGGGACCGTTCGATTCCAAATCCGACGCTCTACCACTGGACAACGGACGCCACACATTTGTTGTGTTACCATAGAAAATAGCAAACCATATTTTCGTTACTTTAAGTTGTGAAATGAAAGATCAAAGTATTTCCATGAATCGCTGATACTCATTTATCATGTGAAGTGATTAATTACACTGTCCAAAGTATGCTGTATGCCATCATGTGTATAAACGTGTACTATATTTGTACACACCATAACAAATAAAATGATGGAAATGGAGAAATTGTGTGACAACTTTAAATTTAAATTTGAAACGTTAATATTCTGGAATTGTTGCATTGTATATATACAAACATCCGCGATCACCACCTAAGCTATCCAGACAACACATCAAACATCACTATATATGTGTATACATGTATACAAACATCCGCGATCACCACCTAAGCTATCCAGACAACACATTAAACATCACTATATATGTATATACATGTATACAAACATCCGCGATAACCAGAGCTATCCCGACAACACATCAAACATCACTATATATGTATATACATGTATACAAACATCCGCGATAACCAGAGCTATCCCGACAACACATCAAACATCACTATATATGTATATACATGTATACCAACATCCGCGATCACCAGAGCTATCCAGACAACAAATAAAACAACACTATATATGTATATACATGTATACCAACATCCGCGATCACCAGAGCTATCCAGACAACAAATCAAACAACACTATATATGTATATACATGTATACCAACATCGGCGATCACCACCTAAGCTATCCAGACAACAAATCAAACATCACTATATATGTATATACATGTATACCAACATCCGCGATCACCATCTAAGCTATCCAGACAACAAATAAAACAACACTATATATGTATATACATGTATACCAATATCCGCGATCACCACCTAAGCTATCCAGACAACAAATAAAACAACACTATATATGTATATACATGTATACCAATATCCGCGATCACCACCTAAGCTATCCAGACAACACATAAAACAACGCTATATATGTTATTAAAGATGATCTTGATGGTGGTAATTTGTCATGTTGTCACGGGTCGAATGTGACACATAGCTTCAAAGCTATGATTAGACTGTAAACACATGACGCCAGTATGAACGGTCTGTGTGCAATGGATTTTTAATACGCCCTACTATCAATGGGTTTTAATGAGGGTATGCATTAATGATAGGTTTTAGGGCACTTAGACGTCCATGCTCCAAGTGGCACACAGAACCCGTGATTTACCGAGGGAAATCTGTTAACACGTTTACTAATGTATATGCGAATACTTGGTGTGGGTCCAGTTTTTTTAAAACTTTATTTATTTTACAATGATTGCGAAGCAAGTTTTACCATCTTACATTAATCAATCTCGTTGGCGCGGATGAAAGCGTAAATGTGGTCATTCATGTGGGAGAAAACCCACCTGTCCGATCTGGCGACCATCGTAACATCTCACATACTTCCCGGTCCGAGGATCGAACCCGGGTTGCATTTATGAGAAGCAAGCGCGCTAACCACTGCGCTAATCCAGTTAAACCAGCTAAACCACTGCGGGTCCAGTTCGCTTCCACACACACACACACACACACACACACACACACACACACACACACACACACACACACACACACACACACACACACACACACACACACACACACACACACACACACACACACACACACACACACACACACACACACACACACACACACACACACACACACACACACACACACACACACACCACACACACACACACACACACACACACACACACACACACACACACACACACACACACACACACACACACACACACACACACACACACACACACACACACACACACACACACACACACACACACACACACACACACACACACACACACACACACACACACACACACACACACACACACACACACACACACACACACACACACACACACACACACACACACACACACACACACACACACACACACACACACACACACACACACACACACACACACACACACACACACACACACACACACACACACACACACACACACACACACACACACACACACACACACACACACACACACACACACACACACACACACACACACACACACACACACACACACACACACACACACACACACACACACACACACACACCACACACACACACACACACACACACACACACACACACACACACACACACACACACACACACACACACACACACACACACACACACACACACACACACACACACACACACACACACACACACACACACACACACACACACACACACACACACACACACACACACACACACACACACACACACACACACACACACACACACACACACACACACACACACACACACACACACACACACACACACACACACACACACACACACACACACACCACACACACACACACACACACACACACACACACACACACACACACACACACACACACACACACACACACACACACACACACACACACACACACACACACACACACACACACACACACACACACACACACACACACACACACACACACACACACACACACACACACACACACACACACACACACACACACACACACACACACACACACACAACACCACACACACACACACACACACACACACACACACACACACACACACACACACACACACACACACACACACACACACACACACACACACACACACACACACACACACACACACACACACACACACACACACACACACACACACACACACACACACACACACACACACACACACACACACACACACACACACACACACACACACACACACACACACACACACACACACACACACACACACACACACACACACACACACACACACACACACACACACACACACACACACACACACACCACACACACACACACACACACACACACACACACACACACACACACACACACACACACACACACACACACACACACACACACACACACACACACACACACACACACACACACACACACACACACACACACACACACACACACACACACACACACACACACACACACACACACACACACACACACACACACACACACACACACACACACACACACACACACACACACACACACACACACACACACACACACACACACACACACACACACACACACACACACACACACACACACACACACACACACACACACACACACACACACACACACACACACACACACACACACACACACACACACACACACACACACACACACACACACACACACACACACACACACACACACACACACACACACACACACACACACACACACACACACACACACACACACACACACACACACACACACACACACACACACACACACCACACACACACACACACACACACACACACAACAGAGACAATTGAAACTGGAATTGCTATATCACACAGTTATTAATGCTGGTAAAATATATGTAGGTGCCACCTACTGTGTTATGTACACTGCGCAGGAGGTTGAATGCCCATGATGATATTTTTGTATTCTAGGTATTTTAGACCGTTCCTATAACCTATGATTAAAAACATGTGCACATTTCTAGCTGTTAAAACCCAAAGTATTACTAGTTATTGTACTGATTGTATGAAGGACAATCTTTATTTGTCTATCGTTTCAAAGATCCAACGTTTAAAGATTGTTGTGATAACAAACATACATGTAATAAAAACAGAGGAAACGCATAGACAGTTTGGGTTATTTATCGTCAGTACATCATTCAACAATTCTCTTATCAAATTAATTACTTAAAAATGCATAAAATATATTCCTGGTAAACTACAAATACATAAATGAATCAATACTTATTGTTAGAGACAATAATTTATATTTTACATATTTACCGGTACAATGCAAATGTAGGTGGATGGGGTACGGTAAATCGGACACACACATTTATTACTTGAACCGTATGCAGTAAATCAATGATATAAATCAAAAGACTGGTACATTTCCTTACCAAATAAAGATTGTCCTTCATTGATGTACTGACGATAAATAATCCAAACTGTCTATGCGTTTCCTCTGTTTTTATTACATGTATGTTTGTTATCACAACAATCTTTAAACGTTGGATCTTTGAAACAATAGACAAATAAAGAATGATGGCATCTGGAGTAAGAGACACACCTAATTCTGAATATCGTGAACTTTCGCAGCTCAGAAAGACGTGCTTGCTAAAATTACTAGAGGAGAGTGACAGGCTGCAGAATTTTATTGATATTGCTAAATCAGATGATGTTCAAACTGTAAGAGATATACATAAGAGATGGCTCAACCTTTATGAACAGTTCCTGAATGAAAATGGACAGTACCAGTCATTATTATCACCGGAATCCTTAGAAATCGATGAAAGAGAGTTAAGGAAACATCGCGAACGATTCGAAGCTATTAAGTTAAAAACATATGCATGGTTTACCGCATATCTACCAGATGACACACAATCTAGAATTTCAAGACTTTCATGGAAATCCGGTTCGAGCAGAAGTAGTGCGATGTCTCGGCTCTCGTCAAAGAAATTTAGTGAAGATACGAGAAAGGCTGAATTATTGGCTCGGCAGGAGGCATTGAATGAAGAACGTCGATTGGAGGAAGAGAAGTTGAAGTTGAGGTACAAGGAGGAGGAGCTGAAATTAAAAACGGAATTGAAAGTTAGCGACGCAAAATCGAAAGTGTTAGAAGATTTAGAAAGAAGTATGGTGCACGATTATGGTCTTGTACATGAATTAAACCTGAAAACAGAAGTGAGAAATCCTGCCGTTCAAAATTATGAGAAAACCATAGGACAAGATTTTCAGTCAATAGGCTTAATTGAAATGACAAAACAATTAAATAAACCAAAGGTTGATATTATCAAATTTCAAGGCAACCCCATGGATTATACAAGATTTATTAGACAATTTGAAACAAAGGTTGTTCAAAATTGCAGTTCTTACGAAGAAAAGATGAATTATATGCTACAGTTTACGATAGGAGAACCGAATAAAATAGCCACCGGATACTCCCACTTAAACGCTGTAATAGGCTACAATGCGACTTTAACGGAATTTAAGGAAATATACGGTGATCCGGACATTGTTTCAAATAGTTATGTCAAAAAGGCTTTAGACTGGCCGAACATGAAGAGTGAAGACCCTAAATCTTTAGATTTATTCAGTATATTTCTGAGTGAATGTCAATACGCTGTTGAAAATGTGTCGGCTGCAAGGGTTTTAGATTATCAAGAAAACATTCAAAGGATTGTGAAGAAATTACCCTTTCCATTACAAGAAAGATTCAGGAACACCGTGTTTAACTTGAAAGAATCAAATCGACATGTTACATTCGAAGAGTTAGTAAAATTCATTAAAAAGGAATCTAGAAAAGCAAACGATCCAATATTTGGTAAAACAGTACTCGCGGCGCAACCTACACCTGTTTCTAGACCCCGCCCATGGAACAAGCAAAGAAAGGCGTTTGGGACAACAAGTTTCGCGAACAGCAGTCCCAGTATACCTACTCCAAAGTGTGAATACTGCGGGAAAGTTCATTGGCTAAATAGTTGCGTTGAAATTATCAAAAAACCATTGAAAGAAAGATATGAAGCATTGAAATATAAGGGTCTATGTTATTCGTGTTTGAGAAAGGGTCATCAAAAATCTGATTGTAGAAAGAAAGTAACTTGCAATATATGTCAGTAAATACATCCCACCATATTGCATGTGGACAGGACCCAACGTCCAGAGGAAACACCTACTCAACCACAAGGTGCTATTGCGCCACCGCAAACAACTGTGACGTCTGGGGCTATATCTACGGGGGCTGGTAATAAAAGAGTAGTACCCATAGTCCCGGTCAAGATAAGACAACGAGGATCAGATATTTCCGTCGAAACATATGCATTCTTAGATTCTGGGAGCAACACAACTTTCTGTACAGACAGTTTGAGGAACAAACTCAACGTTGAAGGGACAAAAAGAAATATTTATGTCCAGACACTCAATGGAAAGCACAAACAAACAAGTTATAGCATTACGAATTTGCAAGTATCCCCTATCGATAGTTGCGATAGTGTTGAATTAGATCTTCCAGAAATATACACACAACAAACTTTACCAGTCAATTTAACAGATCTGATAACTGCAGCCGAAATGAACACTTGGTCACACTTACGAGACGTTCCTTTGTATTCAATTAATAGTGAAATTGAACTTCTCATAAGCGTTGACATCCCAAAGGCCATGGAACCTTGGGATGTAGTTCTCAGCAAGAACAATGGACCATTCGCTGTGAAGACGGTGTTGGGCTGGGTAATTAATGGCCCAGTATGTCAAGAAATGTCGGGTGAAAACTATGACCTTAAGTCAAGCTTTATTAAAGTGGACCAACGTCTGGATGACATATTATTACAACAGTATAACCGCGATTTTAATGAACGCGTGATAAATGATGTCGCCGAGTATTCAGAGGAACATAGACAATTCATGAACATTGCTGAAAGACCTGTGACAAAGGACAATGGTCATTATGTCCTGAATCTGCCACTGAAATCTTCGGAATGTAAAATGCCTAACAATAGGGTTGTAGCAAGTCATCGCTTAGCGTTGCTGAAGAAACGGTTCGAAAATGATAGCAAGCTTTGCGAAGAATATTGCAAATTCATGGACAAAGTGATACAAATGGGGTACTCCAAAAGGGTACCAGAAGCTGATGTGCATCCAGAAGGTCGGGAATGGTACTTACCACATCATCCTGTTCGGCATCCAAAGAAAGATAAACTGCGCGTTGTGTTTGATTGTGCCGCGCGGTATAAAGGAACTTCATTGAATGATCAACTTTTGCAAGGTCCTAATTTGACTAACAGTTTGATAGGTACATTACTGCGATTTCGAGAGGATGAAGTTGCGATCGCAGGCGACATCTAGAGTATGTTTTATCAGGTACGAGTGCCCCAAAGGGATGCGAGTTTGTTGAAGTTTCTATGGTTTGAAGGTGGGGATGTGAACAAGAAAGTTGTGGAATACTAAATGGTTGTGCATCTATTTGGTGCAAAGTCATCACCGAGTTGTGCCAATTTTGCCCTGCGAAAAACAGCAATAGATCAAAGGGACAATTACGACAGTCAAGTTGTAAACACGGTTCTCCGGAATATGTATGTCGATGATTGTTTAAAATCGGTGCCAAATGTAGAAATCGCGAAATCTCTGGTAAAAGATCTTCAAAGTTTATTACTCAAGGGCGGTTTCAGAATACACAAATGGTTGTCTTCAAGTCGGGAGGTGATGTCCACAATACCAACCAATGATAGAGCTGTAGACCTAGATTTAGATCATGATACGTTACCAGTTGATCGTGCGCTAGGGATCCAATGGTGTGTGGAATCGGATGAATTCCGCTACAGTATCAACATCAAGGACAAACCATTCACATGACGCGGTATGCTTTCTATGCTGAGTACTGTGTATGACCCGCTTGGCTTTCTAGCTCCGTTGATGTTACATGCCAAGAACATTCTAAAAGATCTTTGTAGGTTAGGTCTAGACTGGGACGAGCAAGTACCCGATGAGGTTGTGGACAGATGGACATTGTGGCTCAATGATATGCACAAGTTGTCTGAGTTCTCTGTGGCTAGATGCTTGGTACCTGCAGAATTTGGGGAAGTAAAGTCTGCAACTCTACATCACTTCTCAGACGCAAGTGAAGTCGGATACGGAATGGTTAGCTACTTGAGATTGACCAACAATGAAGTTCACTGTGCGTTTGTCATGGGAAAGTCGCGTGTCGCTCCTATGAAACAGATAGCCGTGCCTAGACTAGAGCTTACAGCAGCAACCGTCGCGGTGCGTACCGATAAAATGTTAAAATCGGAATTGGATATTGTAATCAATGGGTCCGTGTTTTGGTCCGATAGCATGGCTGTGTTGCGATATATTAACAACAGTTCTTCAAGATTCCAAACATTTGTGGCCAACAGACTTTCAGTGATCCATGATGGGTCCACTCCAGATCAGTGGCGGTACGTCAACACAAAGATAAATCCCGCAGACATTGCATCCAGGGGCGTTAAGGTTGACGATATTGTACAATGTTGGATTGTAGCACCAGACTATCTGTGGAAACATGAAAGTGAATGGCCAGAGGTCCAAGTGTTTGGGCCCATTTCAAATGATGACACAGAAGCGAAGAAATTTAATGTTGTGAAGTCAGTCGCTGACAACGTACTGTCAATATCCGCGTGTGAAGTGCTGGACAAACTGATGTCATATTTCTCGTCATGGTACAAATTGAAAAGAGCTGTAGCTTGGATCTTGAAAGTACGCAAAGTATTGCTAGAACAAGTAAAAGCAAAGAGGCTAAGTGTTGCTAGTGACAAAACAAATGTGTCTTACGTAACAGTCGATGACATGAAACATTCAGAGAATGTTATTTTAAGCTACACTCAGAGATGCGCCTTTCCTGAAGAAACTCTATCGCTGGACAATGGAGAGTCGAAACTTAAGAAAACTAGTGTAATTAGGGCGTTGGATCCAATTATGGAAGATGGACTTATACGTGTATGAGGCAGATTACACGAATCAAAAATGCCTGAAGAAGCTAAACATCCAGTCATTTTGCCTAAACACTGTGAAGTGTCAAAGTTGATTATCAGAGAATATCATGAAATGTTGAATCATGTTGGTCGTAATCATACTTGGTCAGTACTGCGTGAAAGGTATTGGCTTATTAATGGGTCATCAGCAGTGCAAACACTGTTTTCAAAGTGTCTTGTTTGTAGGCGAAGTAGCGCTCGCGTCGGTGAACAGAAAATGTCAAGCTTACCAAAGGACAGAATTACTCCTGATGAACCGTGCTTTACACATGTAGGTGTAGACTATTTCGGGCCATTTGAAGTTAAACAAGGGAGAAGTTTGGTTAAAAGATATGGTGTTATTTTCACATGTTTAGCGAGTAGAGCTGTTCACATTGAAATTGCTGCATCGTTAGATACAGATTCATACATCAACGCTTTAAGACGCTTTATTGCGCGTCGCGGCCAAGTGATTAGCTTTCGGTCAGATAATGGAAGTAACTGTGTTAGTGCTGAGAAGGAGATTCGAAAATCTATCCAGGAATGGAATGTGAACACTATAGAGTCCTATTTAAAACAGCGATCTATTTCCTGGAAATACAATCCGCCAGCCGGTTCCCATCATGGCGGAGTGTGGGAGCGTCTCATAAGGTCTATAAGACAAGTCCTGAAATGTGTATTAAAACAACAAACACTAACTGACGAAAGCTTGAGTACTTTAATGTGTGAGGTCGAATCCATCCTCAATAGTAGACCAATTACAAGAAACTCTGATCGTCATGATGACCTGGAAGCATTGACGCCAAACCATCTTCTGTTATTGAAACGGAAACCGACTTTACCACCAGTTTTTTTTGCAAAGACTGACAATTATGTAAGACGGCGTTGGCGCCAAGTACAATACTTGGCAAACCTGTTCTGGAGTCGTTGGACTCGCGAGTATCTGCCACTTGTACAGGAAAGACAAAAGTGGCACAATCCGAAGAGAAATCTTCAGCTTGGAGACATTGTGTTGGTCGTTGACTCAAGCGCACCAAGAAACTCTTGGCTGATGGGCAAAGTTATCGAAACAATACCCGATAGATTAGGTTTTGTGAGACAGGTCAAGCTGAGAACTGCATCAAACCCCTGTCTAGTACGTCCAGTTAACAAACTGTGTTTGATTCTTGAAATGGAGTCATAATGGTCAGAAGAATATTTAGAAATTTGTGATAAACTGTATGTATAGTGATGTGTCGATTAGAAAGAAAGAAAAAATCCCCCCAAAAAAAATCGATAAACTGAGTAATATTAAGTGATAAGTCTAGTTGAACACGATAAGTCTTAAGATTATCGTTTGTAAATAATATTGAATTACTACAATATCATTTATCATTGTTAGTGTAACAGTGTTTTGAAATGTATATAATAAGAGTTGTAAATGATATGTTTATGAACACATTTTTTGAGATGCATAATAATTAGTGTGTTGAAGAGACTTTGTGCAAATGTATACATTTTTCTTCAGAAGCATAACATTTTACATACATATGGTTCTCGTGAAACATCAAACATGTATATATTTCATACATGTAAATCATTAAGTGTAAATACTGATATATTTGTTGAATGATTATTCCGTTATCATCATATGAAGGTTGATGATTTAGTATGTTGTTTGAAACTTTGTGTACAGATTTTTCATTGATATTGTTGATACATGTATAATTATTTTAAGGTTTGTAATTGTTATACAATTAGGGGGCTGGGATGTAGGTGCTACCTACTGGGTTATGTACACTGCGCAGGAGGTTGAATGCCCATGGTGATATTTTTGTATTCTAGGTATTTTAGACCGTTCCTATGACCTATGATTAAAAACATGTGCAAATTTCTAGCTGTTAAAACCCAAAGTATTGCTAGTTATTGTACTGATTGTATGAAGGACAATCTTTATTTGTCTATCGTTTCAAAGATCCAACGTTTAAAGATTGTTGTGATAACAAACATACATGTAATAAAAACAGAGGAAACGCATAGACAGTTTGGGTTATTTATCGTCAGTACAATATACTACAGCAAAACGGAAACTGCACCTGCCTTAGAGGTAACATTTATATCCCCTTAAAAAAATATAGGCAAATTCGGTATCAAAATGTGCAAAATAGTGTGTAAATTAGTGCAAGGATTATTTTCTTCACTCATGATTGTAAAATCCACAATTCTAAAATTTGTAGCGCTCAATATAAAAGTGCACAGGCGGATCTATTGTCCAATGGTTAACACGTTGGACTGGTAATCCAGGGATAGCAGGTTCGATCCTCCGCCTGACCCTTATAAAATTAGCAGTCTTTCACATAGGACTTTAAACCGAGGTCTCGTGTCGGTGCTTTACACCGTACACGTAAAAGAACAACAAGAGACTGGAATTGGTGGCTCTCTGTATCACTTGCACTATATTCCAAAATCTAAAATGACTAATCGCGTCAGGAGACGTCGCTTAAATGGGCAACCGGTAGCGACGATAGATAAACGTAAACCGCACAAATGGTGTCAGTATAGAAAACAATCAAAGGTGTATTTTCAACAGTAATTTATTTCATATGGTCGGGAGTTCTACAGGCAAGTGTAATATACATAATTCAGAATTATTTGAGAACACATCTTGTAGAATGTACCTTGCACAATGTAGAAAGCAGATAGACAACGAGTGATATTAATTAAAATGTTTACATTTTATATCAGTTAGTTTTTGTTTATTTTACTATAAGACAAGAAGTTGCAACTGACAGTCGTGTGTATGTCGACTATGTATTGAGAATAGCATCTGACGTTGAACATAGTACGTGTTTGACAATAGCAGATTGTTGAAAATAGTCGTTGAAATACATAGTTTACGTTAAAATATTAGTTTATGTTAAAATATTAGTTTATGTTAAAATATTACGTTAAAATATTAGTTTACGTTAAAATAGTAGTTTACGTTAAAATAGTAGTTGGCTTTAATATAGTTGTTGACTTTAAATAGTAGTTGACTTTAAGTAGTAGTTGACTTAAAATCGTAGTTGACATTAATATAGTAGTTGACTTTAAATAGTAGTTGACTTTAAATAGTAGTTGACTTTAATATAGTAGTTGACTCTAAATAGTAGTTGACTTTAAATAGTAGTTGACTTTAAATAGTAGTTGACTTTAAATAGTAGTTGACTTTAATATAGGAGTTGACTTTAATATAGTAGTTGACTTTAAATAGTAGTTGACTTTAAATAGTAGTTGACTTTAATATAGTAGTTGACTTTAATATAGTAGTTGACTTTAATATAGTAGTTGACTTTAAATAGTAGTTGACTTTAAATAGTAGTTGACTTTAATATAGTAGTTGACTTTAAATAGTAGTTGACTTTAAATAGTAGTTGACTTTAAATAGTAGTTGATTTTGTTGTTATAGTAGTTGACTTTAAATAGTAGTTGACTTTAAATAGTAGTTGACTTTAATATAGTAGTTGACTTTAATATAGTAGTTGACTTTAATATAGTAGTTGACTTTAATATAGTAGTTGACTTTAAATAGTAGTTGACTTTAAATAGTAGTTGACTTTAAATAGTAGTTGAATTTAATATAGTAGTTGACTTTAAATAGTAGTTGACTTTAAATAGTAGTTGACTTTAATATAGTAGTTGACTTTAAATAGTAGTTGACTTTAATATAGTAGTTGACTTTAAATAGTAGTTGACTTTAATATAGTTGTTGACTTTAAATAGTAGTTGACTTTAATATAGGAGTTACTTTAAACAGTATTTTATATTGGAATAACATTCATGCATATCTATGTTTATCTTATTATTACATATAAAATAAATACATAACTGTCGGTGCTTCGTATAGCTTGGTTGTTTATTTTGAATTTGAAATATAGAAAACTATTTTATTATTTGGAAAACGGGAGATAAATATGCACCTTCTGGTCCAACGGAGATAATTGCATTTTGAACACTGCAATAGAGTCTATTTTCATTGGTACAACAGACTGCCGCTGAAGGTGGAATATCTGTAATAATTAGTGTCTCCCTCTATATGGCTGCCACTGTGGGCTTGTATCCACACATGCTGACCACTACGAACGCGGATGATAGCTGTGTTAGTGCCCTGCACGTCTTGGTAATTATGTTTTCCTGGAAAAAGGGAAAGCATCTGTATAAAGTAACCATGCACTCATCACTACAAATAGATATACTTGTATAACAACCGTGCGTCACATACGGATCTGTATTCCAGTGGTAACACGCTGGACTGGTAATCCAGGGATCGCAGGTTCGATCCCCCGTCTGACCCTAATAAAATTAACAGTCTTTCAGATGGGACGTTAAACCGCTGTCTCGTGTCGGTGCTTTACACCGTGCACGTAAAAGAACCAGAGGAGATTTTGGAATGGGTCTCTGTCTGTATCATTGCACTATCCCCCAAAAATCTAAAATGACTAATCTCTTCAGGAGGTGTCGCTCATATGGGCCACCGGTAGCGACGATAAATAAACGTAAAACACACAAACACAAGCGTGCGTGGAATTACTATTAGAATGTACGTAGGCCTCTATGAACGGTCATGTATCAGTGTTCCAGTGGTCAGCACGTTGGACTACCACTCCAGGCATCGTGAGCTAGATAAACTGAAGTTCAATGTAGAATTAGATAATCTGAAGTTCAATGTAGAACTAGATAATCTGAAGTTCAATGTAGTGCTAGATAAACTGAAGTTCAATGTAGAACTAGATAATCTGAAGTCCAATGTAGAGCTAGATAATCTGAAGTACAATATAGAGCTAGATAATCTGAAGTCCAATGTAGAGCTATATAATCTGAAGTCCAATGTAGAGCTAGATATTCTGAAGTCCAATGTAGAGCTAGATAAACTGAAGTTCAATGTGTCGCTGTAATACATATGCAATTAAAAATAACAAGAGGTACCTCTGGAATTAATGGCATCTTGCACTATCCTCCAAGCGTTACAATACATTTTTAACTTCTTGAGATGCCCCTAAAACACGCTGCTCCACACTATCCCCACCCAGCAATACCCAGGGGCTGGGATAAATAATTCAATGAGTAGATAATCATTTCATATATATTACTAGTATTTAATGTATACTGTGTCAATCTAGGGGATGTATTAATTAATATGTACTGGACTTATCAAAGGGGATATGGGGGTCCCCTTAACCACTCAACAGTATATACTTATGTACCCAACGTAGCTACTTATTGTTATATCAAGTCAAGTCAAAGTCAAGTCAAAATCCTTTATTTCTCTCAATTCATGTTAGCATGAACACATGAGGTTATACATGTAAATATGTTACAAGAGGCTCTTTGAACGACATTACAAACAATATATAAAACACACTGATTTACAGTAGCATATTACATGTAATGCAAATATAAGTACAAAGGAATTATCCCAATATCATATCGCAAGCAAAATTGTTTTCATGAATTTGCACAGTTTCAGAAATTCTGATCTGCTCGTAGTATTTATGAGCTGTTCCATCTTAAATGTGTTTGGACGACGGTAATAATATGGCTTTATATACTTTTTCCTGTTATCAATTAAATTCGGACATTCTAATAAATAATGTAATTCGTCTCCAATCTTGTCATTACAGGAGTCAATTTATTCACAATCTTATAGAAAATGAATTAGCTGGATGATTTAGCTGGATGAATTAGCTTGATGATTTAGCTGGATGAATTAGCTTGATGATTTAGCTGGATGAATTAGCTTGATGATTTAGCTTGATGATTTAGCTTGATGATTTAGCTGGATGAATTAGCTGGATGATTTAGCTTGATGATTTAGCTGGATGAATTAGCTTGATGATTTAGCTGGATGAATTAGCTGGATGAATTAGCTTGATGAATTAGCTTGATGATTTAGCTGGATGAATTAGCTTGATGATTTAGCTGGATGATTTAGCTGGATGAATTAGCTTGATGATTTAGCTTGATGAATTAGCTGGATGATTTAGCTTGATGATTTAGCTTGATGATTTAGCTGGATGATTTAGCTGGATGATTTAGCTGGAATATTTAGCTGGATCTTTTAGCTGGATGATTTAGCTTGATGATTTAGCTTGATGAATTAGCTGGATGATTTAGCTTGATGATTTAGCTGGATGATTTAGCTGGATGATTTAGCTGGATGATTTAGCTGGATGAATTAGCTGGATGATTTAGCTGGATGATTTAGCTGGATGAATTAGCTGGATGATTTAGCTGGATGAATTAGCTGGATGAATTAGCTGGATGAATTAGCTGGATGAATTAGCTGGATGAATTAGCTTGATGAATTAGCTGGATGAATTTGCTTGATGAATTAGATGGATGATTTTCGTTTTCCTTGAAAAGGGTTTTTTAAGCCGAAAATTCGGATGTAGAGAGGACCACATATATATATGCACCAAATTATATTACAATAAGTTAACACATGTTCACCTTCATATATACAGTTTCTATAAAATAAAATATATAAATGTATATACATACTCATCAGCTCACATATACAGTCAAACCTGTCTTAAGCAGCCAGCCAAGGGAATCACAGAAAGTGGCTGCTTAGCACAGGTGGCTGCTTAATAGAGGTCAAATGTATAATAAAACAATATATTGGGAATCTGGAAACTGGCTGCTTAATACAGGTTGGCAGCTTAATAGAGGTGACCACTAACACAGGTTTGACTGTAGTTAAACTTGATTAACATGACACACGGAATATGTGCCTACCCCAAGGAGTGTATCACAGAGTGTAGCCGGTCCAGTGAGTGTGTCAACCCCTACCTACGTGACTCCCTTACGTCAGTATGTCAGGTATTACAGTATATATCTCATTTCCCATGCACGTCTGTGTTATTGGTCATTGTTTACACCGGTTGCATTGTGCTATTTCATTCTTGAATTTGTTGAACGTCTAATAGCAGATTGACTTATTGTTCACATGTTAAATGAATGAATGAAATACTTTATGACATGGGCGTCACCAGCATTTTGGAAATGGTCCGGCCAAATAGGAGCACTGCATGTGCGACTTTCCTAGGGTGTCCGGGGGCATGCTCCCCATGAAAGAAATAGGCGTAATTCTAAATTGTTGTGAAGAAGTTGCAATAAAATATTATTAAAAATAGGAGAAGTTATTTGGTCTAATTTGTCCTTACCTTCAGCGATGGCTCCGTTAATAATCCTTCCATCCACAACAAGATTTACTCTCACGTCTTGATTGTGCAGTTGGGCTATCACGTAGGTAAAACTGTATACCCCAGAATAACGTGGGCTACAATTAAAAGACATTATTGCTATATTCATGTATGTCGTGTGTGTGTGTGTTTTAGTTTATTTATCGTCGCTACCGGTTGCCCATATGAGAGACGCCTCCTGAAGAGATTAGTCATTTTAGAGTTTTGGAGGATATTGTAATGATACAGAGAGAGACCCATTTCAGAGTCTGCTCTGGTTCTTTTATGTGCACGGTGTAAAGCACATACACGTGACCTCGTTACCTCAAACGGATCCAATATGTGAAATATTGGCACTGTCTTAGGCGCGACGCACCTCACACAGCACAATATTTTACATATTGAATCGTTTTCGGCTTATATCCTATGCATATATTAATATTATAAACAAGTCTTTTAGAGAGCCATAGAGGCCCTATATCGCTCACCCGAGTTGAAATGTTGAAAGGGCTATAAAACATATGTTGCTTAATAGATGTAACCGTTCACACCCGTTGGACTTTACATTGCAATGTATCAAAGATTTCTGCAGCGTGGTTTATGAGAAGAAGAATTTTAAAAATGTACTATACAAGTCTATAGTAAATATAGCCACTAATGTCCCCACCAACGGGCAACCATCTGTTTGACGAATCGATACGGCTTGAACAATTTTGCGTGCGTGCGTGCGTGCGAGCGTGCGTGCGTTGCGTGCGTGCGTGCGTGCGTGCGTGTCAGTGCGTGCGTCAGTGCGTGCGTCAGTGCGTGCGTGTATGTGCTTAGCTACATTATAACATAGTTACTGAAGTTTTCCAATGATTTAAAAGTTCATAAATATCAAGTCATATGCATTATGATGTAAATGAACGTAAACTGATGTTTTCGGGTCATATTTTTGTATCTGTTGTATACATATTACTTTATGTAGTAAACTTTCATTCAAAATCACATTTCAAGTGTTCTAGTGACGAAATTGTGAACGAAAACTTATAATAGCACTTTAAGCTATATAAATATGTCATCTGAGAGTGAAGATACAAAAGTTTGTATTTTAAAGTCGGCCATCTTGGATTTATGAAAATTTGCATAATGTGATTTTTATGACTTTTAGTATAGTGTCCTGGAGACATCATAAACATGCACTGTGCTAAAATAATTTATGTTGCTTTTTTTATTACTACTTTGCTTGAACTATTAAGACATAGTGACGTAATTTGAACAATCTTATTTTTTAAACTTTATTTATTTATTTTACAACGATTGCAAAGCAAGTTTTAACAACTTATATTAATCAATCTCGTTGGCGCGGATGAAAGCTTAAATGCGGTCATTCGTGTAGGAGGAAACCGGAGTACCCGGAGAAAACCCACCTGTCCGAGCCAACGAAGGCACAACAAAAGGCGATAACAAAGTTTAGTTTCGTCATATTTTATTGCTCGATTCGTTTTACATTATACATGTGAATACAAAACACGCCAAATTAAGGAAAGGCATATTTTATATGAACGGATCATAAATATTTACAACTGCTATTTAAATTGGCTGTCCGATTAGCGCAGTGCATGGTTAGCGCGATCGCTTCTCACCAATGCAACCCGGGTTCGATCCTCGGACCAGGTATTATGTGAGATGGTACGGTGGTCCCCAGATCGGACAGGTGGGGTTTCTCCTGGTACTCTGGTTTCCTACCACACTAAAGACCACATATACGCTTTCATCCGCGCCAACGAGAGTGATTAATATAAGTTGTTAAACCTTGCTTCGCAATCATTGTAAGATAAATAAAGTTTAAACTTAATTAAATGTATAGCACAACAAATATCAAGAAATACGTATATCGTTTTTGACAAAACATCCACTAACGATTATTCAGATACATTGCTTTGGGAAAAAAACTTTCAGCGCTAGATATCTCTATTTTCTTTTTGATAAAAATGCATTTTCATGACAGGCAGTGTATAGTTTTTTGTGTTGTTTTTTTTGGAGAAATTATGTGACTTGAGAAGACTTCAGACTAGTTGATGTGTAGAAAAGATGTGGTATAAGAATTCAGACCATTGCAAGCTGAAGGTCGGTAGCCTATACTGTATTATTTGGCGGAGGAATTCAGTGTGTAAACACAGTGACGTTATTCACAGGTGAGCACTGGTTATTTGAAACTTAAAATTTGAAATATTCTTGGTGTGTTTCAGGCTGATTTGAATACCTCTTCGCAGTGGATGTGGTATGAGAAGAAATGAAAGATTGGAAATATAAATGAACAGACTGTATATTTTTACTTTTTACTATGTATTTAATAGGCAATTTATTTGTTGTTTTACAACCAAAAAAATAAGACTATCGTACAAAACGCCACATATGACACCAAGTCTCTAGTGTTGTCATTTCTTTCGAACAAGACATCTGATTCTGCAAGAATTCATCTTTGATTATTTTATTAGCATTACTAATTTTGTAAAATTTCATGTCAAAATATTACATTGGCTTTCTCTTTGATGATTAAGGGAGACAACTACTCCTCTATTAAGTTCAAATTTAAAACAAATGAAATACGTATTTACCAAAATGTACCGTCCGCAGCATTATACCCATTGCCATCGTTGAGTAGCACCTCATCGAACTTTATATGCTGTCCGTGCCCTAGACTTGTGTAGTCCTTGCTTAGGTAAGTGGAGAATGCAATCTTTGGTGTTGTTCTATGGTGCCAATGATCTACCTCAGAATCCGGGTCATCATCTCCACCCGGGAGTTCTATGTACATGTATACAAGTTGTTTACAATACAACGCAAGTGGTGTGTCCCGCAAATGATCTCCCAAGAATATCGAACATGTACTCAACCAGGATATTTGTGCAGAACTAAACTGTATCCTCTTCATATACATGTTACTCATATATAATTACTTTAGTTTATACACAGTTATTTTAGCTCGACTGCGAAACAAGTTTTTACAACGTTAGATTAATCACTCTCGAGACCTCATTCCTGATGGAATCCATCGCCACGAGGGCAAGAGAGGAGTCGATATGGAATTGATGTACCTTGCCCAAGGGCACAATCTTAACGGCTACAGATGGATGCGAACTCCGGGCCTTTCGAACATGAAGCGAACCCGCTACCACTGCGCTACTACAGCGCTATCACTGCGTTACCACTGCGCTACCACTATACTACCACTGCGCTACCACTGCACTACCACTGCCACTGCGCTACCACGGCGCTATCACTACGCTACCACGGCGCTATCACTGCGCTACCACTGCGCTATCACTGTGCTACCACTGCCACTGCGCTACCACAGCGAACCCGCTACCACTGCGATACTACAGCGCTATCACTGCGCTACCACTGCGCTACCACTATACTACCACTGCGCTACAACTGCGTTACCACTGAGCTATGACTGCGCTACCACTGCCAATGCGCTACCACGGCGCTATCACTGCGCTACCACTGCCACTGCGCTACCACGGCGTTATCACTGCGCTACCACTGCCACTGCGCTATCACTGCGCTACCACGGTGCTATTACTGCGCTACCACTGCCACTGCGCTATCACTGAGCTACCACTACGCTATCACTTCGCTATCACTGAGCTATCACTGCGCTATCACTGAGCTATCACTGAGCTATCACTTCGCTACCACGGCGCTATCACTGCGCAACCACGGCGCTATTACTGCGCTATCACTGAGCTATCACTGAGCTATCACTGAGCTATCACTGCCACTGCGCTACCACGGCGCTATCACTGAGCTACCACGGCGCTATCACTGCGCTACCACGGCGCTATTTTGCTACCACTGCCACTGCGCTATCACTGAGCTATCACTGCGCTATCACTGAGCTATCACTGTGCTATCACTGAGCTATCACTGCCACTGCTCTACCACGGCGCTATCACTGCGCTACCACGGCGCTACCACGGCGCTATTACTGTGCTACCACTTCGCTACCACGGCGCTATCACTGAGCTATCCCTGAGCTATCACTGAGTTATCACTGCCACTGAGCTACCACGGCGCTATCACTGCGCTACCACGGCGCTATTACTGTGCTACCACTGTCACTGCGCTATCACTGCGCTATCACTGAGCTATCACTGCGCTATCACTGAGCTATCACTGAGCTATCACTGCGCTATCACTGAGCTATCACTGAGCTATCACAGCGCTATCACTGAGCTATCACTGCCACTGAGCTACCACGGCGCTATCACTGCGTTATCACGGCGCTATTACTGCGCTACCACTGCCACTGCGCTATCACTGAGCTATCACTGATATATCACTTCGCTACCACGGCGCTATCACTGCGCTACCACTACCACGGCGCTATCACGGCGCTATCACGGCGCTACCACTGCCACTGCGCTACCACGGCGATATCACTGCACTACCACTGAACTACCAATGCACCACCACACCGCTATCAATCATCAAGGAAATATTGAGTCTCTTCTTTATTTAGATTTATATAGAGTTGACGCATAATTCCTACTTTTATTATTCTCTCCATGCACAGCGATGTAAACTAGAGATGATGTCACCAAATATTTGGCCGTATGACCCACATACGCTTGGGATCTGGACACATGTATGCGGGTTTAAAACCACAAAACTAAGAAACATGTTTTTTAGAACACTATGATGTACTCTAGGCTTTACACTATACATAAGACAAATGTACGCCATTCCAAGCAAGTTTTAAAATGACACTCCGTACTATAGATTACTACACTCCTTCTTCCGAGCTTTTCTCAATTCTCAATTGGATGACTTTCCCAGAAAGGGTTAGCTTTCAAAAAGAAGTCTTAATGTTTAAAACACGCAATGGCCTAGCACCTGTCTATCTGCAAGAGTCATTCAGATTTACTTCCGATGTTCGAACTCAAAACTTTACCCTCCTAAGCCTAACATCTGAAGTTTTTAAGAACTCTTTCTTATATTCAGGGTGACACTTGTGGAATTCCCTCCCTTATCACACCAAAACAGCACATTCTGTTTCACACTTCAAAGCTTTCCGGTGGTGCAAAGAACAGACCAAAAACGTAATAAACTGATAATATACAATTATACATGAATATAAGTATTAGTTCTTGTTTTACTGGTTACTGTTTACATGTTTCATTATGCTATTTCATGTTTTAGTTCGTTGAGGGTCTCATGACATTGACTTAATTGTTCAAATGAGTTCTCTTGTTAAATAAAGTCTTTATTATTATTGTTATTATTATTATTATTATTATTATTATTACTATTATTATTATTACTATTACTATCAAGGCTATATACTGAGCATTGATAGTGACGGGGCGTCATTTTTAAACTTGCTTGGAATGGTGTAAAAACAGTTTTATGTCAAGCCTATAGTGTAGTATAGTGTTCTTATCCACCACCCCACCCCCACAGTTTCTTAGTGTTATGGTTTTGAACCCGTAAACATTTGTTCAGATGGGCATCCGGGATCCTCCCCGTCAATACTAGCAGGAGAGCCACCATATGGCCTAAGCTGTTGCGTCGTTAAACCTCCAGATCAACCAAACAAAACCAAAACAAGATATATATATACTAGAGGACATAGAAAATGCACACTTCGGATAAGAGTGTTTTTACATGAAAAACAATAACTATATAAATACATAGTTTTAAACCTTTTGGAATATTTTTAGTTGTTCAGTTTGTGTTTTGTAATAAAGATGTGATATATATATATATATCTTTGATGGAATCATTCGAATTTCGTGTTCATGTCATAATAATCATATAATGTAGGCGTGCATTTTCTATGTCCTCTAGTATATATGTTGAGGGCCTTATTTGTATTAGCCATGTATTATCCTCGTAAAATAAAGTTTTTATTATTATTATTGTTATTATTATTATTAGACATAAGCAACAGTAATGTACCTGCTATATCGGTGATATCCTCGTCAAACTCTTCCACCGCACGTGCATAAATACACGCGACAAACAACAGTAACAGGTAAACAGACTTCATGTTTTATTTCCTATAATCAGTACCATTAGATTAACATGCGGGGAAATGCATTCTTGTCAATAAATGTATTTAAATACCGTCTCAGTGGTCTAGTGGTTAAGGCGTCCGCCTACGGATCGTGAGGTCTAAGGTTCGAACTTAGTCAGGGGTTAATTCTTATATGGCAGGTTAGTGAGCCGCCAGCTAGTTATATAATGGTTACCGATTGCCTATCAGCAAGGCGCCAGGCCTTCGTGGATAGGATTCAGGAAGTACTGATGTCCATAAGAGGTGTGTCATAAGTCAGTAATGACTGGCCCATTCAATAGGGGTGACACTATAATAAACAAACACTTTACTTTACTTTATATTTCAGATGAAGTCATGTGAATATGTATTGATATTTTCTACACGTTTTATCTACAAGATGGAGGCGGCACGTGGTAGTTGGACACGTGCTTGCAATATGTCTACAACTCAAATAGAATTATTAAATAGTTGCTCATCAAATTATGAGAAAGTGTGTGTTTTGCGTTTATTTATCGTCGCTACCGGTTGTCCATATGAGCGACGTATTCTGAAGATATTTGTCATTTTAGATATTTTGGAGGATAGTGCAATGATACAGACACGAGACCCATTCCAGTCACCTCGGTGTAACGTCCCATCTGAAAGGCTGTTAATTTTATTATGGTCAGACAAGGGATCGAACGTGCGATCACTGGATTACCAGCCGAGCGTGAGAAATAGGTGATTATATCATATATTTTCACTGGTAACAAGAGTGGAAATAATTTCACGATTCTACTATAAATAAGTGTATTGTTTTCATCTCTATGTGAAATATAACAACAAATATATAGTTGGTATTAGGTCAACACTTGGAGTCGCACCAGATCCCGATATTTCATCAGCTTCATTATGTACAAAGTAAGACAAGCGTAAAGTGTTTGTTTGTTATAGTATCACCTCTATGACTTACGTTTACTACGTATAGGATACAAGCCGAAAACGATCCAATATATAAAATATTGGACTGTGTGAGGCGAGTACGCCGAAGTACCAATATTTTACATATTGGATCCGTTTTCGGCTTATATCGTACTTAAAACACACATTTATATAACACGATCCTACTAATTAAAATTGTTAATTTCGTACATATACGCGTAGTATTCAATATAATACTCTGACACCAGTCCAATATTATTAATAATGAACTGCCAGTACAAAGGTATGACGTCACGACAGTGTTTTAATACCTCTTATAGATATATAATAACACATACAATACACTCGTTTTGGGAGTCCGCTTCCGTGGTCGAGTGGTTACGGTCGCTGACTTGTATACCACTGTAACATATCACAACTGATGATCACGGGTTCGAGCCCCGCTCAGACTGTGTCTCTTTATATGAAACATTTGGCAGTTTCTTACGGAGGTTGGTACACAATGTACTTATTAACCGCTGGAGCCTGCACAGGTAAGGTGTTGTTAGGTAAACTGCCCGTCGCTCAAATGGGCAACCGGTAGCGACGTTAAATAAACTTAATTTGTTTTTTAAAAACAACTCGTGTTGGCACTTCATAACGTGATTAGCACGCACGGACGCACGGGTAGCACGTGCTATTGAACCCGAATGAGCACAGCAATGCAAGAGAACGAGAGGTAAGTTCACATGATACTTACGGTTGTATGCTTCACTGGAACGCCTGGTGATGAGTGTTCAGTTAGGTAACTAGACGTATATTTATATACATTGCCTGATCCTACGTGGGTGGAGAACGGATGTAGTGCGTATTCAATAATCAATCGTTAACGGTTAAAGTCCCAATGGACGTTTATACAAATTTCTTTTTGAAATGTGGTAGCGCGTTCGCTTCATGTGCGAAAGGCCAGGAGTTCGAGCCCCTCTGGAGCCGTTACGAGTGTGCCATTAGACAATGTAATTACATTCCACGTTGCCTATGCGACGGATTCCACCAGGAATGCAGTATCTATAGTGAGTAATAGAAGTTGTAAGAACTTGTTTCGCAATCGAGCTAAAATAATTTTGTGTAAACTAAATTTCTCGCAGCTTTAGTTTAATCGCTCCCAAGAACCCATTTATGGAATCCTAAAGGGCATCATCACCATGGTTCTGGCGAGGTTCGAACTAAACGCCTCTCGATTACAAACACACTACACGTGTGTACATTGTGAAACACAATCGGATATTTATAATATTGATTAGTATTCAGATTCATACTATATACTGGTGTACCATATCTCATACTTCAGTTGTTGTACTATCTACTGGTGTACCATATCTCATACTTCAGTTGTTGCACTATCTACTGGTGTACCATATCTCATACTGCAGTTGTTGCACTATCTACTGGTGTACCATATCTCATACTTCAGTTGTTGCACTATCTACTGGTGTACCATATCTCATACTTCAGTTGTTGCACTATCTACTGGTGTACCATATCTCATACTTCAGTTGTTGCACTATCTACTGGTGTACCATATCTCATACTTCAGTTGTTGCACTATCTACTGGTGTACCATATCTCATACTTCAGTTGTTGCACTATCTACTGGTGTACCATATCTCATACTGCAGTAGCATATCTCATACTGCAGTTGTTGCACTATCTACTGGTGTACCATATCTCATACTGCAGTTGTTGTACTATCTACTGGTGTACCATATCTCATACTGCAGTTGTTGTACTATCTACTGGTGTACTATATCTCATACTGCAGTTGTTGTACTATCTACTGGTGTACCATATCTCACACTTCAGTAGTTGTACTATCTACTGGTGTACCATATCTCATACTGCAGTTGCTGTACTATCTACTGGTGTACCATATCTCATACTGCAGTAGTTGCACTATATACTGGTGTACCATATCTCATACTGCAGTTGTTGTACTATCTACTGGTGTACCATATCTCATACTGCAGTAGTTGCACTATATACTGGTGTACCATATCTCATACTGCAGTTGTTGTACTATCTACTGGTGTACCATATCTCATACTGCAGTTGTTGTACTATCTACTGGTGTACCATATCTCATACTGCAGTAGTTGCACTATATACTGGTGTACCATATCTCATACTGCAGTTGTTGTACTATCTACTGGTGTACCATATCTCATACTGCAACTGTTGTACTATCTACTGGTGTACCATATCTCATACTGCAGTTGTTGTACTATCTACTGGTGTACCATATCTCATACTGCAGTTGAGGTACTATCTACTGGTGTACCATATCTCATACTTCCGTAGTTGTACTATCTACTGGTGTACCATATATCATACTTCAGTTGTTGTACTATCTACTGTTGTACCATATCTCATACTGCAGTAGTTGTACTATCTACTGGTGTACCATATCTCATACTGCAGTTGTTGCACTATCTACTGGTGTACCATATCTCTTACTTCAGTAGTTGTACTATCTACTGGTGTACCATATCTCATACTTCTGTAGTTGTACTATCTACTGGTGTACCATATATCATACTTCAGTTGTTGTACTATCTACTGGTGTACCATATCTCATACTGCAGTAGTTGTACTATCTACTGGTGTACCATATCTCATACTGCAGTTGTTGCACTATCTACTGGTGTACCATATCTCATACTTCAGTAGTTGTACTATCTACTGGTGTACCATATCTCATACTTCAGTAGTTGTACTATCTACTGGTGTACCATATATCATACTTCAGTTGTTGTACTATCTACTGGTGTACCATATCTCATACTGCAGTAGTGTACTATCTACTGGTGTACCATATCTCATACTTCAGGTGTTGCACTATCTACTGGTGTACCATATCTCATACTTCAGTTGTTGTACTATCTACTGGTGTACCATATCTCATACTTCAGTTGTTGCACTATCTACTGGTGTACCATATCTCATACTTCAGTTGTTGTACTATCTACTGGTGTACCATATCTCATACTGCAGTTGTTGTACTATCTACTGGTGTACCATATCTCATACTTCAGTTGTTTTACTATATACTGGTGTACCATATCTCATACTTCAGTAGTTGTACTATCTACTGGTGTACCATATCTCATACTTCAGTTGTTGTACTATCTACTGGTGTACCATATCTCATACTTCAGTTGTTGTACTATCTACTGGTGTACCATATCTCATACTGCAGTTGTTGTACTATCTACTGGTGTACCATATCTCATACTTCAGTTGTTGTACTATATACTGGTGTACCATATCTCATACTTCAGTAGTTGTACTATCTACAGGTGTACCATATCTCATACTTCAGTTGTTGCACTATCTACTGGTGTATCATTTCTCATACTTCAGTTGTTGCACTATCTACTGGTGTACCATATCTCATACTGCAGTTGTTGTACTATCTACTGGTGTACCTTATCTCATACTTCAGTTGTTGCACTATCTACTTGTGTACCATATCTCATACTTCAGTTGTTGCACTATCTACTGGTGTACCATATCTCATACTTCAGTTGTTGCACTATCTACTGGTGTACCATATCTCATACTTCAGTTGTTGCATTATCTACTGGTGTACCATATCTCATACTTCAGTTGTTGTACTATCTACTGGTGTACCATATCTCATACTTCAGTTGTAGCACTATCTACTTGTGTACCATATCTCATACTTCAGTTGTAGCAATATCTACTGGTGTACCATATCTCATACTTCAGTTGTAGCACTATCTACTGGTGTACCATATCTCATACTTCAGTTGTTGCACTATCTACTGGTGTACCATATCTCATACTTCAGTTGTTGCACTATCTACTGGTGTACCATATCTCATACTGCAGTTGTTGTACTATCTACTGGTGTACCTTATCTCATATTTCAGTTGTTGCACTATCTACTTGTGTACCATATCTCATACTGCAGTTGTTGCACTATCTACTGGTGTACCATATCTCATACTTCAGTTGTTGTACTATCTACTGGTGTACCATATCTCATACTTCAGTAGT
>CM026391.1:84597138-84652411 GCA_014843695.1 Archivesica marissinica
AATAGACAAATAAAGAATGATGGCATCTGGAGTAAAAGACACACCTAATTCTGAATATCGTGAACTTTCGCAGCTCAGAAAGACGTGCTTGCTAAAATTACTAGAGGAGAGTGACAGGCTGCAGAATTTTATTGATATTGCTAAATCAGATGATGTTCAAACTGTAAGAGATATACATAAGAGATGGCTCAACCTTTATGAACAGTTCCTGAATGAAAATGGACAGTACCAGTCATCATTATCACCGGAATCCTTAGAAATAGATCAAAGAGAGTTAAAGAAACATCGCGAACGATTCGAAGCTATTAAGTTAAAAACATATTCATGGCTTACCGCATATCAACCAGATGACACACAATCTAGAATTTCAAGACTTTCATGGAAATCCGGTTCGAGCAGAAGTAGTGCGATGTCTCGGCTATCGTCAAAGAAATTAATGAAGATACGAGAAAGGCTGAATTATTGGCTCGACAGGAGGCATTGAATGAAGAACGTCGATTGGATGAAGAGAAGTTGAAGTTGAGGTACAAGGAGGAGGAGCTGAAATTAAAAACGGAATTGAAAGTTAGCGACGCAAAATCGAAAGTGTTAGAAGATTTAGAAAGAAGTATGGTGCACGATTATGGTCTTGTACATGAATTAAACCTGAAAACAGAAGTGAGAAATCCTGCCGTTCAAAATTATGAGAAAACCATAGGACAAGATTTTCAGTCAATAGGCTTAATTGAAATGACAAAACAATTAAATAAACCAAAGGTTGATATTATCAAATTTCAAGGCAACCCCATGGATTATACAAGATTTATTAGACAATTTGAAACAAAGGTTGTTCAAAATTGCAGTTAACATGAAGAGTGACGACCCTAAATCTTTAGATTTATTCAGTATATTTCTGAGTGAATGTCAATACGCTGTTGAAAATGTGTCGGCTGCAAGGGTTTTAGATTATCAAGAAAACATTCAAAGGATTGTGAAGAAATTACCCTTTCCATTACAAGAAAGATTCAGGAACACCGTGTTTAACTTGAAAGAATCAAATCGAAGAGCTAGTGAAATTCATTAAAAAAGAATCTAGAAAAGCAAACGATCCAATATTTGGTAAAACAGTACTCGCGGCGCAACCTACACCTGTGTCTAGACCCCGCCCATGGAAGACTCAAAGAAAGGCGTTTGGGACGAGTTTCGCGAACAGCAGTCCCAGTATACCTACTCCAAAGTGTGAATACTGCGGGAAAGTTCATTGGCTAAATAGTTGCGTTGAAATTATCAAAAAACCATTGAAAGAAAGATATGAAGCATTGAACTATAAGGGTCTATGTTATTCGTGTTTGAGAAAGGGTCATCAAAAATCTGATTGTAGAAAGAAAGTAACTTGCAATATATGTCAGAAAATACATCCCACCATATTGCATGTGGACAGGACCCAACTTCCAGAGGAAACACCTACTTGTGCCAATTTTGCCCTGCGAAAGACAGCAATAAATCAAAGTGACAATTACGACAGTCAAGTTGTAAACACGGTTCTCCGGTATATGTATGTCGATGATTGTTTAAAATCGGTGCCAAATGTAGAAATCGCGAAATCTCTGGTAAAATATCTTCAACGTTTATTACTCAAGGGCGGTTTCAGAATACACAAATGGTTGTCTTCAACTCGGGAGGCGATGTCCACAATACCAACCAATGATAGAGCTGTAGACCTAGATTTAGATCATGATACGTTACAAGTTGATCGTGCGCTAGGTATCCAATGGTGTGTGGAATCGGATGAATTCCACTACAGTATCAACATCAAGGACAAACCATTCACACGACGCGGTATGCTTTCTGAGTACTGTGTATGACCCGCTTGGCTTTCTAGCTCCGTTGATGTTACATGCCAAGAACATTCTAAAAGATCTCTGTAGGTTAGGTCTGGGACGAGCAAGTACCCGATGAAGTTGCGGAAAGATGGACAGTGTGGCTCAATGATATGTACAAGTTGTCCGAGTTCTCTGTTGCTAGATGCTTGGAACCAGCAGAATTTGGGGAAGTAAAGTCTGCAACGCTACACCACTTCTCAGACGCAAGTGAAGTCGGGTACGGAATGGTTAGTAAAATATACTACAGCAAAACGGAAACTGCACCTGCCTTAGAGGTAAAATTTATATCCCCTTAAAAAAATATAGGCAAATTCGGTATCAAAATGTGCAAAATAGTGTGTAAATTAGTGCAATGTGTGAAGGATTATTTTCTTCACTCATGATAGTAAAATCCACAATTCTAATATTTGTAACGCTCAATATAAAAGTACACAGGCGGATCTATTGTCCAATGGTTAACACGTTGGACTGGTAATCCAGGGATCGCAGGTTCGATCCTCCGTCTGACCCTTATACAATTAGCCGTCTTTCACATGGGACTTTAAACCGAGGTCTCGTGTCGGTGCTTTACACCGTACACGTAAAAGAACAAGAAGAGACTGGAATTGGTTGCACTCTGTATCATTTGCACTATCTTCCAAAATCTAAAATAACTAATCTCTTCAGGAGACGTCGCTTATATGGGCAACTGGTAGCGACGATAGATAAACGTAACCCACACAAATGGTGTCAGTATAGAAAACAAGCAAAGGTGTATTTTCAACAGTAATTTATTTCATATGGTCGGGAGGTCTACCGGCAAGTGTAATTTACATGCATAATTCAGAATTATTTGAGAACACATCTTGTAGAATGTACGTTGCACAATGTAGAAAGCAGATAGACAACGAGTGATATTAATTAAAATGTTTACATTTTATATCAGTTAGTTTTTGTTTATTTTACTATAAGACAAGAAGCTGCAACTGACAGTCGTGTGTATGTCGACTATGTATTGAGAATAACATTTGACGTTGAACATAGTACGTGTTTGACAATAGCAGTGTGTTGAAAATAGTTGTTGAAATAATAGTTTACGTTAAAATATTAGTTTATGTTAAAATATTACGTTAAAATATTAGTTTACGTTAAAATAGTAGTTTACGTCAAAATAGTAGTTTATGTTAATATATTAGTTTATGTTAAAATAGTAGTTTACGTTAAAATAGTAGTTGGCTTTAATATAGTTGTTAATGTAAAAATAGTAGTTTACGTTAAGCTAGTAATTTACGTTAACATAGTAGTTGACTTTAATATAGTAGTTGACTTTAATATAGTAGTTGACTTTAAATAATAGTTGACTTTAAGTAGTAGTTGACTTTAATTAGTAGTTGACTTTAATATAGTAGTTGACTTTAATATAGTAGTTGACTTTAAATAGTAGTTGACTTTAATATAGTAGTTGACTTTAATATAGTAGTTGACTTTAAATAGTAGTTGACTTTAAATAGTAGTTGACTTTAAATAGTAGTTGACTTTAATATAGGAGTTGACTTTAATATAGTAGTTGACTTTAAATAGTAGTTGACATTAATATAGTAGTTGACTTTAATATAGTAGTTGACTTTAATATAGTAGTTGACTTTAAATAGTAGTTGACATTAATATAGTAGTTGACATTAATATAGTAGTTGACTTTAATATAGTAGTTGACTTTAAATAGTAGTTGACTTTAACATAGTAGTTGACATTAAATAGAAGTTGACTTTAAATAGTAGTTGACTTTAGTTGACTTTAATATAGTAGTTGACTTTAATATAGTAGTTGACTTTAATATAGTAGTTGACTTTAGTTGACTTTAATATAGTAGTTGACTTTAATATAGTAGTTGACTTTAGTTGACTTTAATATAGTAGTTGACTTTAATATAGTAGTTGACTTTAATATAGTAGTTGACTTTAATTGACTTTAATATAGTGGTTGACTTTTGTTGACTTTAATATAGTAGTTGACTTTAATATAGTAGTTGAATTTAGTTGACTTTAATATAGTAGTTGACTTTAGTTGACTTTAATATAGTAGTTGACTTTAATATAGTAGTTGACTTTAAATAGTAGTTGACTTTAATATAGTAGTTGACTTTAGTTGACTTTAATATAGTAGTTGACTTTAAACAGTGTTTTATATTGGAATAACATCACGCATCTATGTTTATCTTATTATTACATATACAATAAATACATAACTGTCGGTGCTTCGCAAAGCTTGGTTGTTTATATTGAATTTGAAATATAGAAAACTATTTTATTATTTGGACAACGGGAGATAAATATGCACCTTCTGGTCCAAGGGAGATAATTGCATTTTGAACACTGCAATAAAGTCTATTTTCATTTGTACAACAGAAAGCCGCTGAAGGTGGAATATCTGTAATAAGTAGTATCTCCCTGTATACGTCTGCCACTGTGGGCTTGTAACCACACATGCTGACCACTACGAACGCGGATGATAGCTGTGTTAGTGCCCTGCACGTCTTGGTAATTATGTTTTCCTGGAAAAAGGGAAAGCATATGTATAGAGTAACCATGCACTCATCACTACAAATAGATATACTTGTATAACAACCGTGCGTCACATACGGATCTGTATTCCAGTGGTAACACGCTGGACTGGTAATCCAGGGATCGCAGGTTCGATCCCCCGTCTGACCCTAATAAAATTAACAGTCTTTCAGATAGGACGTTAAACCGCTGTCTCGTGTCGGTGCTTTACACCGTGCACGTAAAAGAACCAGAGGAGATTTTGGAATGGGTCTCTGTCTGTATCATTGCACTATCCTCCAAAAATCTAAAATGACTAATCTCTTCAGGAGGTGTCGCTCATATGGGCCACCGGTAGCGACGATAAATAAACGTAAAACACACAAACACAAGCGTGCGTGGAATTACTATTAGAATGTACGTAGGCCTCTAGGAACGGTCATGTGTCAGTGTTCCAGTGGTCAGCACGTTGGACTACCACTCCAGGCATCGTGAGCTAGATAAACTGAAGTTCAATGTAGAATTAGATAATCTGAAGTTCAATGTAGAACTAGATAATCTGAAGTCCAATGTAGTGCTAGATAAACTGAAGTTCAATGTAGAACTAGATAATCTGAAGTCCAATGTAGAGCTAGATAATCTGAAGTCCAATGTAGAGCAAGATAATCTGAAGTCCAATGTAGAGCTATATAATCTGAAGTCCAATGTAGAGCTAGATATTCTGAAGTCCAATGTAGAGCTAGATAAACTGAAGTTCAATGTGTCGCTGTAATACACATGCAATTAAAAATAACAAGAGGTACGTCTGGAATTAATGGCATATTGCACTATCCTCCAAGCGTTACAATACATTTTTAACTTCTTGAGATGCCCCTAAAACACGCTGCTCCACACTATCCCCACCCAGCAATACCCAGGGGCTGGGATAAAAAAATTAATGAGTAGATAATCATTTCATATGTATTACTAGTATTTAATGTATACTGTGTCAATCTAGGGGATGTATTAATTAATATGTACTGGACTTATCAAATGGGATATGGGGGTCCCCTTAACCACTCAACAGTATATACTTATGTACTCAACGTAGCTACTTATTGTTATATCAAGTCAAGTCAAAGTCAAAATCCTTTATTTCTCTCAATTCATGTTAGCATGAACACATGAGGTTATACATGTAAATATGTTACAAGAGGCTCTTTGAACGACATTACAAACAATATATAAAACACACTGATTTACAGTAGCATATTACATGTAATGCAAATATAAGTACAAAGGAATTATCCCAATATCATATCCCAAGCAAAATTGTTTTCATGAATTTGCACAGTTTCAGAAATTCTGATCTGCTCGTAGTATTTATGAGCTGTTCCATCTTAAATGTGTTTGGACGACAGTAATAATATGGCTTTATATACTTTTTCCTGTTATCAATTAAATTCGGACATTCTAATAAATAATGTAATTCGTCTCCAATCTTGTCATTACAGGAGTCAATTTATTCACAATCATATAGAAAATGAATTAGCTGGATGATTTAGCTGGATGATTTAGCTGGATGATTTAGCTGGATGATTTAGCTGGATGATTTAGCTTGATGAATTAGCTGGATGATTTAGCTGGATGATTTAGCTGGATGATTTAGCTGGATGATTTAGCTTGATGATTTAGCTGGATGATTTAGCTTGATGAATTAGCTGGATGATTTAGCTGGATGATTTAGCTGGATGATTTAGCTTGATGATTTAGCTGGATGATTTAGCTGGATGATTTAGCTGGATGATTTAGCTGGATGAATTAGCTGAATGAATTAGCTGGATGATTTTCGTTTTCCTTGAAAAGGGATTTTTAAGCCGAAAATTCGGATGTAGAGAGGACCACATATATATATGCACCAAATTATATTACAATAGGTTAACACATGTTCACCTTCATATATACAGTTTCTATAAAATAAAATATATAAATGTATATACATACTCATCAGCTCACATATACAGTCAAACCTGTCTTAAGCAGCCAGCCAAGGGAATCACAGAAAGTGGCTGCTTAGCACAGGTGGCTGCTTAATAGAGGTCAAATGTATAATAAAACAATATATTGGGAATCTGGAAACTGGCTGCTTAATACAGGTTGGCTGCTTAATAGAGGTGACCACTAACACAGGTTTGACTGTAGTTAAACTTGATTAACATGACACACGGAATATGTGCCTACCCCAAGGAGTGTATCACAGAGTGTAGCCGGTCCAGTGATTGTGTCAACCCCTACCTACGTGACTCCCTTATGTCAGTATGTCAGGTATTACAGTATATATCTCATTTCCCATGCACGTCTGTGTTATTGGTCATTGTTTACACCGGTTGCATTGTGCTATTTCATTCTTGAATTTGTTGAACGTCTAATAGCAGATTGACTTATTGTTCACATGTTAAATGAATGAATGAAATACTTTATGACATGGGCGTCACCAGCATTTTGGAAATGGTCCGGCCAAATAGGAGCACTGAAGGTGCGACTTTCCTAGGGGGTCCGGGGGCATGCTCCCCATGAAAGAAATAGGCGTAATTCTAAATTGTTGTGAAGAAGTTGCAATAAAATATTATTAAAAATAGGAGAAGTGATTTGGTCTAATTTGTCCTTACCTTCAGCGATGGCTCCGTTGATAATCCTTCCATCCACAACAAGATTTACTCTCACTTCATGCTTGTGCCGTTGGGCAATCACGTAGGTAAAACTGTATACCCCAGAATAACGTGCGCTACAATTAAAAGACATTATTGCTATATTCATGTATGTGTGTGTGTTTTAGTTTATTTATCGTCGCTACCGGTTGCCCATATGAGAGACGCCTCCTGAAGAGATTAGTCATTTTAGAGTTTTGGAGGATATTGTAATGATACAGAGAGAGACCCATTCCAGAGTATCCTCTGGTTCTTTTATGTGCACGGTGTAAAGCACATACACGTGACCTCGTTACCTCAAACGGATCCAATATGTGAAATATTGGCACTGTCTTAGGCGCGACGCACCTCACACAGCACAATATTTTACATATTGAATCGTTTTCGGCTTATATCCTATGCATATATTAATATTATAAACAAGTCTTTTAGAGAGCCATAGAGGCCCTATATCGCTCACCCGAGTTGAAATGTTGAAAGGGCTATAAAACATATGTTGCTTAATAGATGTAACCGTTCACACCCGTTGGACTTTACATTGCAATGTATCAAAGATTTCTGCAGCGTGGTTTATGAGAAGAAGAATTTTAAAAATGTACTATACAAGTCTATAGTAAATATAGCCACTAATGTCCCCACCAACTGGCAACCATCTGTTTGACGAATCGATACGGCTTGAACAATTTTGCGTGCGTGCGTGCGAGCGTGCGTGCGTGCGTGCGTGCGTTGCGTGCGTGCGTGCGTGTCAGTGCGTGCGTCAGTGCGTGCGTCAGTGCGTGCGTGTATGTGCTTAGCTACATTATAACATAGTTACTGAAGTTTTCCAATGATTTAAAAGTTCATAAATATCAAGTCATATGCATTATGATGTAAATGAACGTAAACTGATGTTTTCGGGTCATATTTTTGTATCTGTTGTATACATATTACTTTATGTAGTAAACTTTCATTCAAAATCACATTTCAAGTGTTCTAGTGACGAAATTGTGAACGAAAACTTATAATAGCACTTTAAGCTATATAAATATGTCATCTGAGAGTGAAGATACAAAAGTTTGTATTTTAAAGTCGGCCATCTTGGATTTATGAAAATTTGCATAATGTGATTTTTATTACTTTTAGTATAGTGTCCTGGAGACATCATAAACATGCACTGTGCTAAAATAATTTATGTTGCTTTTTTTATTACTACTTTGCTTGAACTATTAAGACATAGTGACGTAATTTGAACAATCTTATTTTTTAAACTTTATTTATTTATTTTACAACGATTGCAAAGCAAGTTTTAACAACTTATATTAATCAATCTCGTTGGCGCGGATGAAAGCTTAAATGCGGTCATTCGTGTAGGAGGAAACCGGAGTACCCGGAGAAAACCCACCTGTCCGAGCCGACGAAGGCACAACAAAAGGCGATAACAAAGTTTAGCTTCGTCATATTTTATTGCTCGATTCGTTTTACATTATACATGTGAATACAAAACACGCCAAATTAAGGAAAGGCATATTTTATATGAACGGATCATAAATATTTACAACTGCTATTTAAATTGGCTGTCCGATTAGCGCAGTGCATGGTTAGCGCGATCGCTTCTCACCAATGCAACCCGGGTTCGATCCTCGGACCAGGTATTATGTGAGATGGTACGGTGGTCCCCAGATCGGACAGGTGGGGTTTCTCCTGGTACTCTGGTTTCCTACCACACTAAAGACCACATATACGCTTTCATCCGCGCCAACGAGAGTGATTAATATAAGTTGTTAAACCTTGCTTCGCAATCATTGTAAGATAAATAAAGTTTAAACTTAATTAAATGTATAGCACAACAAATATCAAGAAATACGTATATCGTTTTTGACAAAACATCCACTAACGATTATTCAGATACATTGCTTTGGGAAAAAAACTTTCAGCGCTAGATATCTCTATTTTCTTTTTGATAAAAATGCATTTTCATGACAGGCAGTGTATAGTTTTTTGTGTTGTTTTTTTTGGAGAAATTATGTGACTTGAGAAGACTTCAGACTAGTTGATGTGTAGAAAAGATGTGGTATAAGAATTCAGACCATTGCAAGCTGAAGGTCGGTAGCCTATACTGTATTATTTGGCGGAGGAATTCAGTGTGTAAACACAGTGACGTTATTCACAGGTGAGCACTGGTTATTTGAAACTTAAAATTTGAAATATTCTTGGTGTGTTTCAGGCTGATTTGAATACCTCTTCGCAGTGGATGTGGTATGAGAAGAAATGAAAGATTGGAAATATAAATGAACAGACTGTATATTTTTACTTTTTACTATGTATTTAATAGGCAATTTATTTGTTGTTTTACAACCAAAAAAATAAGACTATCGTACAAAACGCCACATATGACACCAATTTCTAGTGTTGTCATTTCTTTCATGTCAAAATATTACATTGGCTTTCTCTTTGATGATTAAGGGAGACAACTACTCCTCTATTAAGTTCAAATTTAAAACAAATGAAATACGTATTTACCAAAATGTACCGACCGCAGGCAGATACCCATTGCCATCGTTGAGTAGCACCTTGTCGAACTTTATATGCTGTCCGTGCCCTAGGCGTGTGTAGTCCTTGCTTAGGTAAGTGGAGAATGCAATCTTTGGTGTTGTTCTATGGTGCCAATGATCTACCTCAGAATCCGGGTCATCATCTCCACCCGGGAGTTCTATGTACATGTATACAAGTTGTTTACAATACAACGCAAGTGGTGTGTCCCGCAAATGATCTCCCAAGAATATCGAACATGTACTCAACCAGGATATGTGTGCAGAACTAAACTGTATCCTCTTCATATACATGTTACTCATATATAATTACTTTAGTTTATACACAGTTATTTTAGCTCGACTGCGAAACAAGTTTTTACAACGTTAGATTAATCACTCTCGAGACCTCATTCCTGATGGAATCCATCGCCACGAGGGCGAGAGAGGAGTCGATATGGAATTGATGTACCTTGCCTAAGGGCACAATCTTAACGGCTACAGATGGATGCGAACTCCGGGCCTTTCGAACATGAAGCAAACCCGCTACCACTGCGCTACTACAGAGCTATCACTGCGTTACCATTGCGCTACCACTATGCTACCACTGCGCTACCACTGCATTACCACTGCCACTGCGCTACCACGGCGCTATCACTACGCTACCACGGCGCTATCACTGCGCTACTACTGCGCTATCACTGTGCTACCACTGCCACTGCGCTACCACAGTGAACCCGCTACCACTGCGCTACTACAGCGCTATCACTGCGTTACCACTGCGCTACCACTATCCTACCACTGTGCTACAACTGCGCTACCACTGCGCTATGACTGCGCTACCACTGCCAATGCGCTACCACGGCGCTATCACTGCGCTACCACTGCCACTGCGCTACCACGGCTCTATCACTGCGCTACCACTGCCACTGCGCTATCACTGCGCTACCACGACGCTATTATTGCGCTACCACTGCCACTGCGCTATTCTGAGCTACCACTACGCTATCACTGAGCTATCATTGAGCTATCACTGCGCTATCACTGAGCTATAACTGAGCTATCACTGCGCTATCACTTCGCTACCACGGCGCTATCACTGCGCTACCACGGCGCTATTACTGCGCTATCACTGAGCTATCACTGCGCTATCACTGAGCTATCACTGCCACTGCGCTACCACGGCGCTATCACTGAGCTACCACGGCGCTATTACTGTGCTACCACTGCCACTGCGCTATCACTGAGCTATCACTGAGCTATCACTGTGCTATCACTGAGCTATCACTGCCACTGCGCTACCACGACGCTATCACTGCGCTACCACGGCGCTATTACTGTGCTAGCACTGCCACTGCGCTACCACGGCGCTATCACTGAGCTATCACTGCCACTGAGCTACCACGGCGCTATCACTGCGCTACCACGGCGCTATTACTGTGCTACCACTGCCACTGCGCTATCACTGCGCTATCACTGAGCTATCACTGAGCTGTCACTGAGCTACCACGGCGCTATCACTGCGCTACCACGGCGCTATTACTGTGCTACCACTGCCACTGCTCTATCACTGCGCTATCACTGAGCTATCACTGCGCTATCACTGAGCTATCACTGAGCTATTACTGCGCTATCACTGAGCTATCACTGCCACTGAGCTACCACGGCGCTATCACTGTGCTACCACGGCGCTATTACTGCGCTACCACTGCTACTGCGCTATCACTGCGCTATCACTGAGCTATCACTGAGATATCACTGCACTATCACTGAGCTATAAAGTCTTTGTTATTATTATTATTACTATTACTATCAAGGCTATAATTATACTGAGCATTATATATAGTGACGGTGTGTCATTTTTAAACTTGCTTGGAATGGTGTAAAAACAGTTGTATGTCAAGCCTATAGTGTAGTATAGTGTTCTTATCCCCCACCCCACCCCCAAAGTGTCTTAGTGTTATGGTTTTGAACCCGTAAACATTTGTCCAGACCGCAAGCGTCTGTGTTATGGGCGGGAAATAATATCGGAAATTGCGATGTTGACATCATTAGTTGTACATTACGTTCCCAACACAATTGAGAAATAGCAACATTACACATATATCTTTAGAAAGTTTAGATTAATCGAAATTAAAAAGCAACAAGCATCATATCAATATTTTGATCTTCAGATTTGATCACTAAGTTATCAAATATCCGCATGCAGTTCAGCTCCGAGGAGATGGACTGATTGTCAGGTAATCCATACTTCAATACATTGTAAAATGGTGGCTAAAAGATACATTAGGGACCTCCGTGGATGGGCATCTGGGATCCTCCCCGTCAATACTAGCAGGAGAGCCACCATATGGCCTAAGCTGTTGCGCTGTTAACCCTCCAGATCAACCAAACAAAACCAAACAAGATATATATACTGGAGGACATAGAAAACGCACACTTCGGATACTATACTGGAGGACATAGAAAACGTACATTTCGGATACTATACTAGAGGACATAGAAAACGCACACTTCGGATACTATACTGGAGGACATAGAAAACGTACACTTCGGATACTATACTAGAGGACATAGAAAATGCACACTTAGGATACTATACTGGAGGACATAGAAAACGTACACTTCAGATACTATACTAGAGGACATAGAAAATGCACACTTCGGATACTATACTAGAGGACATAGAAAAGGCACACTTCGGATACTATACTAGAGGATATAGAAAACGCACACTTCGGATACTATACTAAAGGAGATAGAAAACGCACACTTCGGATACTATACTAGAGGACATAGAAAACCCACACTTCGAATACTATACTGGAGGACATAGAAAATGCACACTTCGGATACTATACTGGAGGAGATAGAAAACCCACACTTCGGATACTATACTGGAGGACATAGAAAACGCACACTTCGGATACTATACTAGAGGAGATAGAAAAAGCACACTTCGGATACTATACTGGAGGACATAGAAAACGTACACTTCGGATACTATACTAGAGGACATAGAAAATGCACACTTCGGATGCTATACTAGAGGACGTAGAAAACGCACACTTCGGATACTATACTAGAGGAGATAGAAAACGCACACTTCGGATACTATACTGGAGGACATAGAAAACGTACACTTCGGATACTATACTAGAGGAGATAGAAAACCCACACTTCGGATACTATACTGGAGGACATAGAAAATGCACACTTCGGATACTATACTAGAGGACATAGAAAATGCACACTTCGGATACTATACTAGAGGACATAGAAAATGCACGCTTCGGATAAGAGAGAGTGTTTTTACATGAAAAACAATAACTATATAAATACATAGTTTTAAACCTTTTGGAATATTTTTAGTTGTTCAGTTTGTGTTTTGTAATAAAAATGTGATATATATATATCTTTGATGGAATCCTTCGAATTTCGTGTTCATGTCATAATAATCATATAATGTAGGCGTGCGTTTTCTATGCCCTCTAGTATATTTTGAGGGCCTTATTTGTATTAGACATGTGTTATGTAAGCTCCCTCGTAAAATAAAGTCTTTATTATTATTATTATTGTTATTATTATTATTAGACATAAGCAACAGTAATTTACCTGCTATATCGGTGATATCCTCGTCAAACTCTTCCACCGCACGTGCATAAATACACGCGACAAACAACAGTAACATGTACACAGACTTCATGTTTTATTTCCTAAAATCAGTACCATTAGTTTAATATGCGGGGAAATGCATTCTTGTCAATAAATGTATTTAAATACCGTCCCCGTGGTCTAGTGGTTAAGGCGTCCGCCTACGGATCGTGAGGTCTAAGGTTCGAATTTAGTCAGGGGTTAATTCTGATATGGCCGGTTTGTGAGCCGCAAGCTAGTTATATAATGGTTACCGATTGCTTATCAGCAAGACACCAGGCCTTCGTGGATAGGTTTCAGGAAGTACTGATGTCCATAAGAGGTGTGTCATAAGTTAGTAATGACTGGCCCTTTCAATGGGGGTGACACTATAATAAATAAACACTTTACTTTATATTTCAGACGACGTCATGTGAATATATATTGATATTTTCTACACGTTTTACCTACAAGATGGAGGCGGCACGTGGTAGTTGGACACGTGCTTGCAATATGTCTACAACTCAAATAGAATTATTAAATAGTTGATCATCACATTATGAGAAAGTGTGTGTTGTACATTTATTTATCGTCGCTACCGGTTGTCCATATGAGCGACGTATCTGAAGCTGAAGACATTTGACATTTTAGATGTTTGGAGGATAGTGCAATGATACAGACACGAGACCCATTCCAGAGTCACCTCGGTTTAACGTCCCATCTGAAAGGCTGTTAATTTTATTATGGTCAGACAAGGGATCGAACATGCGATCACTGGATTACCAGCCGAGCGTGAGAAATAGATGATTATATCAGTCATATATTTTCACTGGTAACAAGAGTGGAAATAATTTCACGATTCTACTATAAATACGTGTATTGTTTTCATCTCTACGTGAAATATAACAACACATATATAGTTGGTATTAGTTCAACACTTGGAGTCGCACCAGATCCCGATATTTCATCAGCTTCATTATGTACAAAGTAAGGCAAGCGTAACGTGTGTGTTTGTTATAGTATCACCTCTATGACTTACGTTTACTACGTATAGGATACAAGCCGAAAACGATCCAATATATAAAATATTGGACTGTGTGAGGCGAGTACGCCGAAGTACCAATATTTTACATATTGGATCCGTTTTCGGCTTATATCTTACTTAAAACACACATTTATATAACACGATCCTACTAATTAAAATTGTTAATTTCGTACATATACGCTTAGTATTCAATATAATACTCTGACACCAGTCCAATATTAATAATAATGAACTGTCAGTACAAAGGTATGACGTCACGACAGTGTTTTAATACCTCTTATAGATATATAATAACACATACAATACACTCGTTTTGGGAGTCCGCTTCCGTGGTCGAGTGGTTACGGTCGCTGACTTGTATACCACTGTAACATATCACAACTGATGATCACGGATTCGAGCCCCGCCCAGACCGTGTCTTCAGTTATATGAAACATTTGGCAGTTTCTTATGGAGGTTGGTACACAATGTACTTATTAACCGCTGGAGCCTGCACAGGTAAGGTGTTGTTAGGTAAACTGCCCGTCGCTCAAATGGGCAACCGGTAGCGACGTTAAATAAACTTAATTTGTTTTTTAAAAACAACTCGTGTTGGCACTTCAGAACGTGATTAGCACTCACGGACGCACGGGTAGCACGTGCTATTGAACCCGAATGAGCACAGCAATGCAATAGAACGAGAGGTAAGTTCACATGATACTTACGGTTGTATGCTCCACTGGAACGCCCTGTGATGAGTGTTCAGTTAGGTAACTAGACGTATATTTATATACATTGCCTGATCCTACGTGGGTGGAGAACGGATGCAGTGCGTATTCAATAATCAATCGTTAACGGTTAAAGTCCCATTGGACGTTTATACAAATGTCTTTTTGAAATGTCGTAGCGCGTTCTCTTCATGTGCGAAAGGCCAGGAGTTCGAGCCCCTCTGGAGCCGTTACGAGTGTGCCTTTAGGCAATGTAATTACATTCCATGTTGCCTATTCGACGGATTCCACCAGGAATGCAGTATCTATAGTGAGCAATAGAAGTTGTAAGAACTTGTTTCGCAATCGAGCTAAAATAATTTTGTGTAAACTAAATTTCTCGCAGCTTTAGTTTAATCGCTCTCAAGAACCCATTTATGGAATCCTAAAGGGCATCATCACCGTGGTTCTGGCGAGGTTCGAACTAAACGCCTCTCGATTACAAACACACTACACGTGTGTACATTGTGAAACACAATCGGATATTTATAATATTAATTAGTATTCAGATTCACACTATCTACTGGTGTACCATATCTCATACTTCAGTTGTTGCACTATCTAATGGTGTACCATATCTCATACTTCAGTAGTTGTACTATCTACTGGTGTACCATATCTCATACTTCAGTTGTTGTACTATCTACTGGTGTACCATATCTCATACTGCAGTTGTTGTACTATCTACTGGTGTACCTTATTTCATACTTCAGTTGTTGTACTATCTACTGGTGTACCATATCTCATACTTCAGTTGTTGTACTATCTACTGGTGTACCATATATCATACTTCAGTTGTTGCACTATCTACTGGTGTGCCATATCTCATACTGCAGTAATTGCACTATCTACTGGTGTACCATATCTCATACTGCAGTAATTGCACTATCTACTGATGTACCATATCTCATACTGCAGTTGTTGCACTATCTACTGGTGTACCATATCTCATACTTCAGTTGTAGCACTATCTACTGGTGTACCATATCTCATACTTCAGTTGTTGTACTATCTACTGGTGTACCATATTTCATACTTCAGGTGTTGTACTATCTACTGGTGTACCATATTTCATACTTCAGTTGTTGTACTATCTACTGGTGTACCATATCTCATACTTCAGTTGTTGTACTATCTACTGGTGTACCTTATATCATACTTCAGTTGTTGCACTATCTACTGGTGTACCATATCTCATACTGCAGTAATTGCACTATCTACTGGTGTACCATATTTCATACTGCAGTAATTGCACTATCTACTGGTGTACCATATTTCATACTTCAGTTGTTGTACTATCTACTGGTGTACCATATCTCATACTTCAGTTGTTGCACTATCTACTGGTGTACCATATCTCATACTTCAGTTGTTGTACTATCTACTGGTGTACCATATCTCATACTGCAGTAGTTGCACTATCTACTGGTGTACCATATCTCATACGTATGACCCAAATTACCATTAAACCAAAGGCACTCTGTGTTAATTTAGATAATACATATTCAAGCATTTATTAAAATTTAATGTGCAGGTACTCATTTAGAAAAGTCACTAATTCCCGGATCTGGTACGGTATCAGTAAATGCAGCTTTGCTATTTCCTGTTTCTATATGAAGCTGATTAAGAGATCGGTTAGTTATCGAACTACAATTGATTTCCACTTAATATACAAACAATAAGTAAGTGATATGCATTCAATAGCGGAACACGGATTTGATGGTGCAATAGTCTGGATAGAGCAGATAAATATGGGGCCGACATTCATTGAACACACACACTGTGGACATTACAATACGTGTTATTAAAGCCTCTATCTGCAAAGTTATATATAATAACGAGCGGATAATGGAATGTTCTGCACACTGATGTGTTATAACGGGTGGATAATGGAACTTTCTGAACAACGACGACGACGACGACGACGACGACGACAGCGACGACGGTGACGACAACGAGGACAACGACGACGACAACGACAATAACAACGACGGCGACGACGATGACGACGAAGACGACAACGACGACTACAGCTATGGCAACGGTAAGAACACTAACTGGAAATTATGTATGGCATAGAGAACATGTAAATAAGCTTTTAGCTTCCGATTAAATCCATCTATGCTTGTTTATTAATGTTACAACATGGTCACGGTAAATATTGATGATTAAAAATATGTTTATATTAAACCTAACATACCAACTATTGTAAAACTTAACTAAAAGCCTTACAGCATGCGATTGTGTGACCTATTAAAATTACATGCGATTTTGTTTATGTTATATCTAGGTTAAACATAATTATGCATAATTATTGTATTGACATGTCTAAACAATGCAGCCATAGATGTGTATAACGTTCTCTGGAATACATTAAATGTCATTACAAACGATATACGTGCGAGTATTATTGTTTCCTTTTTGTTTCGTTGTGTTTTTCCACTTGACACTTCTGGTATATCTAATGCTTCAAGTGTCAAAATCATTGGTATACTCAGCAATATATTACCCTTTTTCATTCATACCACACGCAAACACGCACAGTACACGCACATATATATGTACGCACGGATACGCGCACACTAAGTCGTCCCTACCGGTTGTCCATATGAGCGAAGTCTCCTGAAGAGATTAGTCATTTTAGATTTTGGAAGATAGTGCATGATACAGACAGATACCCATTCCAGAGTCTTCTCTGGTTCGTTTACGTGCACGGTGTAATGCACCGACACGACACCTCGGTTTAAAGTCTCACCTGAAAGACTGGTATATATACGGACACATAAGTAAACTGTGAACTTTTGTATTGTCTAAAATATGATTATATAAACGGTTGCTTTTGCTGTCTGTATGTCCTTACATACGGATCTGTAGTCCAGTGTTAAGACGCTGGACTGGTAATCCAGGGATCGCAGGTTCGATCACCCGTCTGACCCTAATAAAATTAACAGTCTTTCAGGTGGGACTTTAAACCGAGGTGTTGTGTCGGTGCTTTACACCGTGCACATAAAAGAACCAGAGGAGACTTTGGAATGGGTTTCTGTCTGTATCATTGCACTATCCTCCAAAAATCTAAAATAACTAATCTCTTCAGGAGGCGTCGCTCATATGGGCAACCGATAGCGACGATGAATAAACGTAAAACACACACCGTATATAGCAACTGACTATTATATTACTAAAATAGCTTTATTTGTTCGGAGGGAAAATAGTAAAATACTTTTCAAATCAGACGATTATTTCGTTCAACACAAACAATTATTTATGTTCAATAGAAAAACACTACAAAAACTCTCATTGAATTTCGCATTATTCAAAAAAACAATTTAAAGAAAGTGACGACTTGCCAACAAAAACATAGATCTAGGATAAAATCTCATCTGTGACCGATAATGGGCGAGTTGTGAGATCTGCCAGATAGTGCTCTTGTATGAGTCAACTCGAACTAACTATGGTATGTGTCAGTAAAGGTCGCGCTGGGTGGTTGGAGATAAAACAACGGTTACAGAAATAGACTAATAACACTAATTAGTGACACGCGAGAGTAAGAATACGCGTTTAAACCTTTTTGTTGAAGAGCATAAAAAGGCGGGAAAGGCAATTATCATTAAAGGCACCTGTAATAAGTTCGCTGTTGCATGATGGTGGATAGATGACGGATTTATGAAGGATCTCAGTGGTGGAGTAGCTATCAAGTTACACGTACATTGTTCCAGCCAGACAACCTGGTTATTTCACATTTGGACCACGCGACTCCTGACGGAGTATAAGTTATAACTGAGTGTAGATATAAACATAATTATAGTTATCAAAGTTAGTTAGATTTACCGAACACTTTTGCACCTCTAAAATGTTGATTTATGTTTTAAATACTCATGTATAAGTAATAAGCTAAACAATATAGAACCACGGGAGCTTCTCAACATACAATCAATATACCAAACATAATATCCTAACCGGATATTGTTTTCACCCTAACCGGATATTGTTTTCATCCTAACCGGATATTGTTTTAACCCTAACCGGATATTGTTTTCACCCTAACCGGATATTGTTTTCACAGTAACCGTATATTCTCGGATAACGTTTTTGTTCCTGTTGATTATTTATCTATAGGACATATATAATGATAACAAGGTGGGTGTGAAGTTCTAACCTTTGCGCAATTTGAAATATTCAAGATATTCAAAATGGCCGCCAATCTGAAAATAGTTTAACAATATGTTGTTTTTTAAGTTTTCAGCTTACGTATCTAGTAGATCTACTAACATTACATATATTGGGGAGTCTGTGTTTAATTACAAATCAATTGACTATTGACTAGGATTTTCTGAGGGGGGGTGCCGAGATTGGCTGGCCGACCTAAAACAGCGTGGGTGTACACATTACTAGAAATGACCAGAATTGACTATTGACTATGGCTTGGGCGGAATGGGTGGACATGGATGCATGTGTGTGGTATGTGTGGGATGCCGGGTTGTGTAGTATGGGACATAGGCACTGAACTGTTCGGTTTGAGTATGATTTTCTATGCGTGCTAATAAGGTCTAGTAAAGTTTAAACTTTACTTATTTTACAACGATTGCGAAACAAGTTCTAATAACTTATATTAATCACGCTCGTTGGCGCGGATGACATCGTACTTGTGGTCATTCGTGTGGGAGGAAACCGGAGTACCCGGAGAAAACCCACCTGTCCGATCTGGCGACCATCGTACCAATCGCATACTTCCCAGTTCGAGGCTCGAACCCAGGTTGCATTGGTGAGAACGAGCGTGCTAACCACTGCGCTAATCTGACATCCTTGAAAGGTCTAGTAAGAAGTATAAGTACTGCTATAGTATCTTATAGCTGTACTAGAGACTGATAATGTACTTTGATATCAATTGTCATTTTATATATGATATGTGTGTATGCACATTGATGAGACTAAAATATACAAATATAAAACAATAAAATATGTACATTCAATTTGTATTTTCTTAAATTATCGATGCTTTTGACTAATGCTACTCGGACACTGATCCTTGTAAAATCGCATGTTCCTGCAGCCTATAGACGCACTCTTACACTAGAATCCATGAGGCATAGACGTACAGGAAAAGAGTTTATAGACACACCCGTACACTAGAATCCATGAAGCATATACGTACATGAAGCTAGTCTATAGACACACCCTTACACTAGAATCCATGAAGCATATACGTACAGGAAGCTAGTCTATAGACACCCTTACACTAGAATCCATAAGCATAGACGTACAGGAAGCTAGACTATAGACACCCTTACACTAAATCCATGAAGCATATACGTACAGGAAGCTAGTCTATAGACACCATTACACTAGAATCCATAAGCATAACGACAGGAAGCTAGTCTATAGACACCCTTACACTAGAATCCATGAAGCATAGACGTACAGGAAGCTAGTCTATAGACACCCTTACACTAGAATCCACGAAGCATAACGTACAGGAAGCTAGTCTATAGACACCCTTACACTAGAATCCATGAAGCATAACGTACAGAAAGCTAATCTATAGACACACTTACACTAGAATCCATAAGCATAGACGTAAAGGAAGCTAGTCTATAGACACCCTTACACTAGAATCCACGAAGCATAGATGTACAGGAATCTAGTCAATAGACACCCTTACCCTAGAATCCATGAAGCATATACGTACAGGAAGCTAGTCTATAGACACCCTTACACTAGAATCCATTAAGCATATACGTACAGGAATCTAGTCTATAGACACCCTTACACTAGAATCCATGAAGCATAGACGTACAGGAAGCTAGTCTATAGACACCCTTACACTAGAATCCATGAAGCATATACGTACAGGAAGCTAGTCTATAGACACCCTTACACTAGAATCCATTAAGCATAGACGTACAGGAAGCTAGTCAATAGAAACCCTTACACTAGAATCCATGAGGCATAGACGTACAGGAAGCTAATCTATAGAGGCACCCTTACACGAGAATCCATGAAGCATATACGTACAGGAAGCTAGTCTATAGACACCCCCTTACACTTGAATCCATGAAGTATAGACGTACACGAAGCTAGTATATAGACACACCCCTACACTAGAATCCATGAGGCATAGACGTACAGGAAGCTAGTCTCTAGACACCCTTACACTAGAATCCATTAAGCATAGACGTACAGGAAGCTAGTCTCTAGACACCCTTACACTAGAATCCATTAAGCATAGACGTACAGGAAGCTAGTCTATAGACACCCTTACACTAGAATCCATTAAGCATAGACGTACAGGAAGCTAGTCTATAGACACCCTTACAATAGAATCCATTAAGCATAGACGTACAGGAAGCTAGTCTATAGACACCCTTACACTAGAATCCATTAAGCATAGACGTACAGGAAGCTAGTCTATAGACACCCTTACACTAGAATCCACGAAGCATAGATGTACAGGAAGCTAGTCTATAGACACCCTTACCCTAGAATCCATGAAGCATATACGTACAGAAAGCTAATCTATAGACACACTTACACTAGAATCCATTAAGCATAGACGTAAAGGAAGCTAGTCTATAGACACCCTTACACTAGAATCCACGAAGCATAGATGTACAGGAATCTAGTCAATAGACACCCTTACCCTAGAATCCATGAAGCATATACGTACAGGAAGCTAGTCTATAGACACCCTTACACTAGAATCCATTAGGCATAGACGTACAGGAATCTAGTCTATAGACACCCTTAGACTAGAATCCATGAAGCATAGATGTACAGGACGCTAGTCTATAGACACCCTTATCCTAGAATCCATGAAGCATATACGTACAGGAAGCTAGTCTATAGACACCCTTACACTAGAATCCATTAAGCATAGAGGTACAGGAAGCTAGTCAATAGAAACCCTTACACTAGAATCCATGAAGCATATACGTACAGGAAGCTAGTCTATAGACACCCTTACACTAGAATCCATGAAGCATATACGTACAGGAAGCTAGTCTATAGACACACCCTTACACTAGAATCCATGAAGCATATACGTACAGGACGCTAGTCTATTGACACCCTAACACTAGAATCCATGAAGCATATACGTACAGGAAGCTAGTCTATGGACACCCTAACACTAGAATCCATGAAGCATATACGTACAGGAAGCTAGTCTATAGACACACCCTTACACTAGAATCCATGAAGCATATACGTACAGGAAGCTAGTCTATAGACACACCCTTGCACTAGAATCCATGAAGCATATACGTACAGGAAGCTAGTCTATAGATACACCCTTACACTAGAATCCATGAGGCATAGACGTACAGGAGGTTAGTTTATAGACGCACCCGTACACTAGAATCCATGAGGCATAGACGTACAGGAAGTTAGTTTATAGACGCACCCGTACTCTAGAATCCATGAGGCATAGACGTACACGAAGATAGTTTATAGAGGCACCCGTACACTAGAAACCATGAGGCATAGACGTACAGGAAGCTAGTCTATAGACACACCCTTACCCTAGAATAAATGAAGCATAGACTTACAGGAAGCTAGTCTATAGACACCCTTACACAAGAATACATTAAGCATAGACGTACGGGAAGCTAGTTTATAGACACCCTTACACTAGAATCCATTAAGCATAGACGTACAGGAAGCTAGTTCATAGACACCCTTACACTAGAATCCATTAAGCAGAGACGTACAGGAAGCTAGTCTATAGACACCCTTTCACTAGAATCCATTAAGCATAGACGTACAGGAAGCTAGTCAATAGACACCCTTTCACTAGAATCCATTAAGCATAGACGTACAGGAAGCTAGTCTATAGACACCCTTTCACTAGAATCCATTAAGCATATACGTACAGGAAGCTAGTCTATATAGACACCCTTACACTAGAATCCATTAAGCATAGACGTACAGGAAGCTAGTCTGTAGACACCCTTACACTAGAATCCATTAAGCATAGACGTACAGGAAGCTAGTATATAGACACCCTTACACTAGAATCCATTAAGCATAGACGTACAGGAAGCTAATCTGTATACACCCTTACACTAGAATCCATGAAGCATATACGTACAGGAAGCTAGTCTATAGACACACCCTTACCCTAGAATCCATGAAGCATAGACGTACAGGAAGCTAGTCCATAGTCACACCGCTTACACTAGAATCCGTGAAGCATAGACGTACAGGTAGCTAGTCTATAGACACACCCTTACACTAGAATCCATGAAGCATAGACGTACAGGAAGCTAGTCTATAGACACCTTTACCCCAGAATCCATGAAGTATATACGTACAGGAAGCTAGTCTATAGACACCCCCTTACACTAGAATCCATGAAGCATAGACGTACACGAAGCTAGTATATAGACACACCCTTACACTAGAATCCATGAAGAATAGACGTACAGGAAGTTAGTTTATAGACACCCTTACAATATAATCCATGAAGCATATACGTACAGGAAGCTAGTCTATAGACACACCTTACATTAGAATCCATGAAGCATATACGAACAGGAAGCTAGTCTATAGGAACACCCTTATCCTAGAATCCATGAAGCATAGACGTACAGGAAGCTAGTCTATAGACACACCCTTATCATAGAATCCATGAAGCATATACGTACAGGAAGCTAATCTATAGGCACACCCTTATCCTAGAATCCATGAAGCATTGACGTACATGAGGATAGTCTATAGACACACCCATACACTAGAATCTATGAAGCATAGACGTACATACCCTTACACTAGAATCCATGAAGCATATACGTACATACCCTTACACTAGAATCCATGAAGCATATACGTACATACCCTTACACTAGAATCCATGAAGCATATACGTACATACCCTTACACCAGAATCCATGAAGCATATACGTACATACCCTTACACTAGAATCCATGAAGCATATACGTACATACCCTTACACTAGAATCCATGAAGCATATACGTACATACCATTACACTAGAATCCATGAAGTATATACGTACATACCCTTATACTAGAATCCATGAATCATATACGTACATACCTTTACACTAGAATCCATGAAGCATATACGTACATACCCATACACTAGAATCCGTGAAGCATATACGTACATACCATTACACTAGAATCCATGAAGTATATACATACATACCCTTACACTAGAGTCCATGAAGCATATACGTACATATCCTTACACTAGAATCCATGAAGCATATACGTGCATACTATTACACTAGAATCCATGAAGCATATACGTACATACCATTACACTAGAATACATGAAGCATATACGTACATACCCTTACACTAGAATCTATGAAGCATATACGTACATACCCTTACACTAGAATCCGTGAAGCATATACGTACAGGAAGCTAGTCTATAGACACACCCATACAACTGGAATCCATGAGGCATAGAAGTACAGGAAGCTAGTCTATAGACACCTTTACACTAGAATCCATGAAGCATATACGTACAGGTAGCTAGTCTGTAGACACCCTTACACTATAATGCATTAAGCATATACGTACATGAAGCTAGTCTATAGACACACCCTTACCCTAGAATCCATGTAGCATAGACGTACAGGAAGCTAGTGTATAGACACCCTTACCCTAGAATCCATGAAGCATATATGTACATACCCTTACACTAGAATCCATGAAGCATATACGTACATACCCTTACACTAGAATCTATGAAGCATATAGGTACATACCCCTACACTAGAATCCATGAAGCAAATACGTACAAACCCTTACACTAGAATCCATGAAGCATATACGTACAGGAAGCTAGTCTATAGACACACCCTTACACTAGAACCCATGAAGCATAGACGTACAGGAAGCTAGTCTATAGACACACCCTTACACTAGAATCCATGAGGCATATACGTACAGGAAGCTAGTCTATAGACACACCCTTACACTAGAATCCATGAAGCATAAACGTACAGGAAGCTAGTCTATAGACACACCCCTACACTAGAATCCATGAAGCATAGACGTACAGGAAGCTAGTCTATAGACACACCATTACACTAGAATCCATGAAGCATATACGTACAGGAAGCTAGTCTATAGACACCCTTATCCCAGAATACATGAAGCATATACGTACAGGAAGCTAGTCTATAGACGCACCCATACACTAGAAACCATGAATCATAGACGTACACGAAGCTAGATTATAGACATAGGGCCTACCCTTACACTAGAATCCATGAAGCATAGACGTACAGGAAGCTAGTCTATAGAAATAGGCCTACCCTTACACTATAATCCATGAGGCATAGACGTACAGGAAGCTAGTCTATAGACACACATACTAGAATCCATGAAGCATAGACGTACAGGAAGCTAGTCTATAGACATAGGGCCTACCCTTACACTAGAATTCATGAAGCATAGACATACAGGAAGCTAGTATATAGACATAGGGCCTACCCTTACACTAGAATCCATTAAGCATAGACGTACAGGAAGCTAGTCTATAGAGACACCCTTACACTAGAATCCACGAAGCATAGACGTACAGGAAGCTAGTCTATAGAGACACCCTTACACTAGAATCCATGAAGCATAGACGTACAGGAAGCTAGTCTATAGACACACCCTTACACTAGAATCCATGAAGCATAGACGTACAGGAAGCTAGTCTATAAACGCACCCTTACACTAGAACCACGAACATAACGTACAGAAGCTAGTCTATAGACACACCCTTACACTAGAAACCATGAAGCATAGAAATACATGAAGCTAGTCTATAGACACACCCTTACACTAGAATCCATGAAGCATAGACGTACAGGAAGCTAGTCTATAGACACACCCTTACACTAGAATCCATGAAGCATAGACGTACAGGAAGCTAGTCTATAGACACACCCTTACACTAGAAACCATGAAGCATAGACGTACAGGCACACAAACACCACACAAACCAAAAAACAAGCTAGTCTATAGACACCCTTACACTAGAATCCATGAAGCATAGACGTACAGGAAGCTAGTCTATAGACACCCTTACACTAGAATCCATGAAGCATAGACGTACAGGAAGCTAGTCTATGACACACCCTTACACTAGAATCCATGAAGCATAGACGTACAGGAAGCTAGTCTATAGAGACACCCTTACACTAGAATCCATGAAGCATAGACGTACAGGAAGCTAGTCTATAGACACACCCTTACACTAGAATCCATGAAGCATAGACGTACAGGAAGCTAGTCTATAGACACACCCTTACACTAGAATCCAAACAAACCAAACACATAGACAACCTTACATAGAACATGAAGCATAGACGTACAGGAAGCTAGTCTATAGACACACCCTTACACTAGAAACCATGAAGCATAGACGTACAGGAAGCTAGTCTATAGAGACATCCTTTCACTAGAATCCATGAAGCATAAATGTACAGGAAGCTAGTCTATAGACACACCCTTACAGTATAATCCATGAAGCATAGACTTACAGGAAGCTAGTCTATAGACATAGGGCCTACCCTTACACTAGAATTCATGAAGCATAGACGTACAGGAAGCTAGTCTATAGAGACACCCTTACACTAGAATCCATGAAGCATAGACGTACAGGAAGCTAGTCTATAGAGACACCCTTACACTAGAATCCATGAAGCATAGACGTACAAGAAGCTAGTCAATAGACACCCTTACACTAGAATCCATGAAGCATATACGTACAGGTAGTTAGTCTAGAGACACACTTACACTAGAATCCATGAAGTATAGACGTACAGGAAGCTAGTCTATAGAAACTCTTACCCTAGAATCCATGAAGCATAGACGTACAGGAAGCTAGTCTTTAGACACACCCTTACACTAGAATCCATAAAGCATATAAGTACAGGAAGCTAGTCTATAGACACACCATTACACTAGAATCCATGAAGCATAGACGTACAGGAAGCTAGTCTATAGCGACACCCTTTCACTAGAATCCATGAAGCATAGACGTACAGGAAGCTAGTCTATAGCGACACCCTTTCACTAGAATCCATGAAGCAAAGACGTACAGGAAGCTAGTCTATAGACACACCCTTACACTATAATCCATGAGGCATAGACGTACAGGAAGCTAGTCTATAGACATAGGGCCTACCCTTACACTAGAATTCATGAAGCATAGCCATACAGGAAGCTAGTCTATAGACATAGGGCCTACCCTTACACTAGAATTTATGAAGCATAGACATACAGGAAGCTAGTCTATGGACACACCCTTACACTATAATCCATGAGGCATAGACGTACAGGAAGCTAGTCTATAGACATAGGGCCTACCCTTACACTAGAATTCATGAAGCATAGACGTACAGGAAGCTAGTCTATAGACATAGGGCCTACCCTTACACTAGAATGCATGAAGCATAGACGTACAGGAAGCTAGTCTATAGACATAGGGCCTACCCTTACACTAGAATCCATGAAGCATATACGTACAGGAAGCTAGTCTATAGATACACCCTTATACTAGAAACCATGAGGCATAGACGTACATGAAGCTAGTCTATAGACACACCCTTACACTAGAATCCATGAAGCATAGACGTACAGGAAGCTAGTCTATAGATACACCCTTACACTAGAATCCATGAGGCATAGACGTACAGGAAGCTAGTCTATAGACACACCCTTACACAAGAAACCATGAAGCATAGACGTACAGGCAGCTAGTCTATAGAGACACCCTTACACTAGAATCCATGAAGTATAGACGTACAGGAAGCTAGTCTATAGACACACCCTTACACTAGAATCCATGAAGCATAGACGTACAGGAAGCTAGTCTATAGACACACCCTTACACTAGAAACCATGAAGCATAGATGTACAGGAACCTAGTCTATAGACACACCCTTACACTAGAATCCATGAAGTATAGACGTACAGGAAGCTAGTCTATAGAGACACACTTACATTATAATCCTTGAAACATAGACGTACAGGAAGCTAGTCTATAGACATACTCTTACACTTGAATCCACGAAGCATAGACGTACAGGAAGCTAGTCTATAGAGACACCCTTACACTAGAATCCATGAAGCATAGACGTACAGGAAGCTAGTCTATAGAGACACCCTTACACTAGAATCCATGAATCATAGACGTACAAGAAGCTAGTCTATAGACACCCTTACACTAGAATCCATGAAGCATATACGTACAGGTAGTTAGTCTAGAGACACCCATACACTAGAATCCATGAAGTATAGAAGTACAGGAAGCTAGTCTATAGAAACTCTTACCCTAGAATCCATGAAGCATAGACGTACAGGAAGCTAGTCTTTAGACACACCCTTACACTAGAATCCATAAAGCATATACGTACAGGAAGCTAGTCTATAGACACACCATTACACTAGAATCCATGAAGCATAGACGTACATGAAGCTAGTCTATAGCGACACCCTTTCACTAGAATCCATGAAGCATAGACGTACAGGAAGCTAGTCTATAGACACACCCTTACACTATAATCCATGAAGCATAGACTTACAGGAAGCTAGTCTATAGACATAGGGACTACCCTTACACTAGAATTCATGAAGCATAGACATACAGGAAGCTAGTCTATGGACACACCCTTACACTATAATCCATGAGGCATAGACGTACAGGAAGCTAGTCTATAGACATAGGGCCTACCCTTACACTAGAATTCATTAAGCATAGACGTACAGGAAGCTAGTCTATAGACACACCCTTACACTAGAATCCATGAAGCATATACGTACAGGAAGCTAGTCTATAGACATAGGGCCTACCCTTACACTAGAATCCATGAAACATAGATGTACAGGAAGCTAGTCTATAGACATAGGGCCTACCCTTACACTAGAAGCCATGAAGCATATACGTACATGAAGCTAGTCTATAGATACACCCTTACACTAGAAACCATGAGGCATAGAGGTACAGGAAGCTAGTCTATAGACACACCCTTACACTAGAATCCATGAAGCATAGACGTACAGGAAGCTAGTCTATAGATACACCCTTACACTAGAATCCATGAAGCATAGACGTACAGGAAGCTAGTCTATAGACACACCCTTACACTAGAAACCATGAAGCATAGACGTACAGGCAGCTAGTCTATAGAGACACCCTTACACTAGAATCCATGAAGTATAGACGTACAGGAAGCTAGTCTATAGACACACCCTTACACTAGAATCCATGAAGCATAGACGTACAGGAAGCTAGTCTATAGACACATCCTTTCACTAGAATCCATGAAGCATAAATGTACAGGAAGCTAGTCTATAGACACACCCTTACAGTATAATCCATGAAGCATAGACTTACAGGAAGCTAGTCTATAGACATAGGGCCTACCCTTACACTAGAATTCATGAAGCATAGACGTACAGGAAGCTAGTCTATAGAGACACCCTTGCACTAGAATCCATGAAGCATAGACGTACAGGAAGCTAGTCTATAGAGACACCCTTACACTAGAATCCATGAAGCATAGACGTACAAGAAGCTAGTCTATAGACACCCTTACACTAGAATCCATGAAGCATATACGTACAGGTAGTTAGTCTAGAGACACACTTACACTAGAATCCATGAAGTATAGACGTACAGGAAGCTAGTCTATAGAAACTCTTACCCTAGAATCCATGAAGCATAGACGTACAGGAAGCTAGTCTTTAGACACACCCTTACACTAGAATCCATAAAGCATATACGTACAGGAAGCTAGTCTATAGACACACCATTACACTAGAATCCATGAAGCATAGACGTACAGGAAGCTAGTCTATAGCGACACCCTTTCACTAGAATCCATGAAGCATAGACGTACAGGAAGCTAGTCTATAGACACACCCTTACACTATAATCCATGAAGCATAGACTTACAGGAAGCTAGTCTATAGACATAGGGCCTACCCTTACACTAGAATTCATGAAGCATAGAAATACAGGAAGCTAGTCTATGAACACACCCTTACACTATAATCCATGAGGCATAGACGTACAGGAAGCTAGTCTATAGACATAGGGCCTACCCTTACACTAGAATTCATTAAGCATAGACGTACAGGAAGCTAGTCTATAGACACACCCTTACACTAGAATCCATGAAGTATATACGTACAGGAAGCTAGTCTATAGACATATGGCCTACCCTTACACTAGAATCCATTAAACATAGATGTACAGGAAGCTAGTCTATAGACATAGGGCCTACCCTTACACTAGAATCCATGAAGCATATACGTACATGAAGCTAGTCTATAGATACACCCTTACACTAGAAACCATGAGGCATAGAGGTACAGGAAGCTAGTCTATAGACACACCCTTACACTAGAATCCATGAAGCATAGACGTACAGGAAGCTAGTCTATAGATACACCCTTACACTAGAATCCATGAGGCATAGACGTACTGGAAGCTAGTCTATAGACACACCCTTACACTAGAAACCATGAAGCATAGACGTACAGGCAGCTAGTCTATAGAGACACCCTTACACTAGAATCCATGAAGTATAGACGTACAGGAAGCTAGTCTATAGACACACCCTTACACTAGAATCCATGAAGCATAGACGTACAGGAAGCTAGTCTATAGACACATCCTTACACTAGAAACCATGAAGCATAGACGTACAGGAAGCTAGTCTATAGACACACCCTTACACTAGAAACCATGAAGCATAGACGTACAGGAAGCTAGTCTATAGAGACATCCTTTCACTAGAATCCATGAAGCATAGATGTACAGGAAGCTAGTCTATAGACACACCCTTACAGTATAATCCATGAAGCATAGACTTACAGGAAGCTAGTCTATAGACATAGGGCCTACCCTTCCACTAGAATTCATGAAGCATACACATACAGGAAGCTAGTCTATGGACACACCCTTACACTATAACCCATGAAGCATAGACGTACAGGAAGCTAGTCTATAGACATAGGGCCTACCCTTACACTAGAATTCATGAAGCATAGACATACAGGAGGCTAGTATATAGACATAAGGCCTACCTTTACACTAGAATTCATGAAGCATAGACGTAAAGGAAGCTAGTCTATAGACATACCTACCCTACACTAGAATCCATGAAAAATAGATGTACAGGAAGCTAGTCTATAGACATAGGGCCTACCCTTACACTAGAATCCATGAAAATAGATGTACAGGAAGCTAGTCTATAGACAACCACCCTTACACTAGAATCATGAACAAACACAAACACAAACACCCACACAAACCAAGCATAGACGTACAGGAAGCTAGTCTATAGACATACACCCTTACACTAGAAACCATGAGGCATAGAGGTACAGGAAGCTAGTCTATAGACACACCCTTACACTAGAATACATGAAGCATAGACGTACAGGAAGCTAGTCTATAGAAACTCTTACCCTAGAATCCATGAAGCATAGACGTACAGGAAGCTAGTCTTTAGACACACCCTTACACTAGAATCCATAAAGCATATACGTACATGAAGCTAGTCTATAGACACACCATTACACTAGAATCCATGAAGCATAGACGTACAGGAAGCTAGTCTATAGCGACACCCTTTCACTAGAATCCATGAAGCATAGACGTACAGGAAGCTAGTCTATAGACACACCCTTACACTATAATCCATGAAGCATAGACTTACAGGAAGCTAGTCTATAGACATAGCCTACCCTTACACTAGAATTCATGAAGCATAGACATACAGGAAGCTAGTCTATGAACACACCCTTACACTATAATCCATGAGCATAGACGTACAGGAAGCTAGTCTAAACATAGGGCCACCCTTACACTAGAATCATAAGCATAGACGTACAGGAAGCTAGTCTATAGACACACCCTTACACTAGAATCCATGAAGCATATACGTACAGGAAGCTAGTCTATAGACACACCCTTACACTAGAATCCATGAAGCATAGACGTACAGGAAGCTAGTCTATAGACAACCTTACACTAGAATCCATGAAGCATAGACGTACAGGAAGCTAGTCTATAGATACACCCTTACACTAGAATCCATGAAGCATAGACGTACAGGAAGCTAGTCTATAGACACACCCTTACACTAGAATCCATGAAGCATAGACGTACAGGAAGCTAGTCTATAGACACACCCTTACACTAGAATCCATGAAGCATAGACGTACAGGAAGCTAGTCTATAGACACACCCTTACACTAGAATCCATGAAGCATAGACGTACAGGAAGCTAGTCTATAGACACATCCTTACACTAGAAACCATGAAGCATAGACGTACAGGAAGCTAGTCTATAGACACACCCTTACACTAGAAACCATGAAGCATAGACGTACAGGAAGCTAGTCTATAGAGACATCCTTTCACTAGAATCCATGAAGCATAGATGTACAGGAAGCTAGTCTATAGACACACCCTTACACTATAATCCATGAAGCATAGACTTACAGGAAGCTAGTCTATAGACAGCCACCCTTACACTAGAATCCATGAAGCATAGACGTACAGGAAGCTAGTCTATAGAGACACCCTTACACTAGAATCCATGAAGCATAGACGTACAGGAAGCTAGTCTATAGAGACACCCTTACACTAGAATCCATGAAGCATAGACGTACAGGAAGCTAGTCTATAGACACCCTTACACTAGAACCATGAAGCATAGACTAAGGAAGCTAGTCTATAGACCCTTACACTAAACCAAAACAAAAACACCCTACACTAGAACCAAAATCCAGAGCATACGTACAGGAAGCTAGTCTATAGAACACCCTTACACTAGAATCCATGAAGCATAGACGTACAGGAAGCTAGTCTATAGAGACACCCTTACACTAGAATCCATGAAGCATAGACGTACAGAAGCTAGTCTATAGACACACCCTTACACTAGAATCCATGAAGCATAGACGTACAGGAAGCTAGTCTATAGACACACCCTTACACTAGAATCCATGAAGCATAACGTACAGGAAGCTAGTCATAGACACACCCTTACACTAGAATCCATGAAGCATAGACGTACAGGAAGCTAGTCTATAGACACACCCTTACACTAGAATCCATGAAGCATAGACGTACAGGAAGCTAGTCTATAGACACACCCTTACACTAGAATCCATGAAGCATAGACGTACAGGAAGCTAGTCTATAGACACCCTTACACTAGAATCCATGAAGCATAGACGTACAGGAAGCTAGTCTATAGACACCCTTACACTAGAATCCATGAAGCATAGACGTACAGGAAGCTAGTCTATAGACACACCCTTACACTAGAATCCATGAAGCATAGACGTACAGGAAGCTAGTCTATAGACACACCCTTACACTAGAATCCATGAAGCATAGACGTACAGGAAGCTAGTCTATAGACACCCTTACACTAGAATCCATGAAGCATAGACGTACAGGAAGCTAGTCTATAGACACACCCTTACACTAGAATCCATGAAGCATAGACGTACAGGAAGCTAGTCTATAGACACACCCTTACACTAGAATCCATGAAGCATAGACGTACAGGAAGCTAGTCTATAGAACACCCTTACACTAGAATCCATGAAGCATAGACGTACAGGAAGCTAGTCTATAGACACACCCTTACACTAGAATCCATGAAGCATAGACGTACAGGAAGCTAGTCTATAGACACACCCTTACACTAGAATCCATGAAGCATAGACGTACAGGAAGCTAGTCTATAGACACACCCTACACTATAATCCATGAAGCATAGACGTACAGGAAGCTAGTCTATAGACACACCATTACACTAGAATCCATGAAGCATAGACGTACAGGAATATAGTCTATAGACACACCATTACACTAGAATCCATGAAGTATAGACGTACAGGAAACTAGTCTATAGAGACACCCTTACACTAGAATCCATGAAGCATTGACCTTCACTAATCCATGAACATAACGTACAGGAAGCTAGTCTATAGACATACAGGAAGCTAGTCTATAGACATAGGGCCTACCCTTACACTAGAATTCATGAAGCATAGACATACAGGAAGCTAGTCTATGAACACACCCTTACACTATAATCCATGATGCATAGACGTACAGGAAGCTAGTCTAGGAACATAGGGCCTACCCTTACACTAGAATTCATTAAGCATAGACGTACAGGAAGCTAGTCTATAGACACACCCTTACACTAGAATCCATGAAGCATATACGTACAGGAAGCTAGTCTATAGACATATGGCCTACCCTTACACTAGAATCCATTAAACATAGATGTACAGGAAGCTAGTCTATAGACATAGGGCCTACCCTTACACTAGAATCCATGAAGCATATACGTACATGAAGCTAGTCTATAGATACACCCTTACACTAGAAACCATGAGGCATAGAGGTACAGGAAGCTAGTCTATAGACACACCCTTACACTAGAATCCATGAAGCATAGACGTACAGGAAGCTAGTCTATAGATACACCCTTACACTAGAATCCATGAGGCATAGACGTACAGGAAGCTAGTCTATAGACACACCCTTACACTAGAATCCATGAAGCATAGACGTACAGCAAGCTAGTCTATAGACACATCCTTACACTAGAAACCATGAAGCATAGACGTACAGGAAGCTAGTCTATAGACACACCCTTACATTAGAAACCATGAAGCATAGACGTACAGGAAGCTAGTCTATAGAGACATCCTTTCACTAGAATCCATGAAGCATAGATGTACAGGAAGCTAGTCTATAGACACACCCTTACAGTATAATCCATGAAGCATAGACTTACAGGAAGCTAGTCTATAGACATAGGGCCTACCCTTCCACTAGAATTCATGAAGCATACACATACAGGAAGCTAGTCTATGGACACACCCTTACACTATAACCCATGAAGCATAGACGTACAGGAAGCTAGTCTATAGACATAGGGCCTACCCTTACACTAGAATTCATGAAGCATAGACATACAGGAAGCTAGTCTATAGACATAGGGCCTACCCGTACACTAGAATCCATGAAAAATAGATGTACAGGAAGCTAGTCTATAGACATAGGGCCTACCCTTACACTAGAATCCATGAAAAATAGATGTACAGGAAGCTAGTCTATAGACATAGGGCCTACCCTTACACTAGAATCCATGAAGCATATACGTACAGGAAGCTAGTCTATAGATACACCCTTACACTAGAAACCATGAAGCATAGACGTACAGGAAGCTAGTCTATAGACACACCCTTACACTAGAATCCATGAAGCAGAGACGTACAGGAAGCTAGTCTATAGATACACCCTTACACTAGAATCCATGAAGCATAGACGTACAGGAAGCTAGTCTATAGACACACCCTTACACTAGAAACCATGTAGCATAGACGTACAGGCAGCTAGTCTATAGAGACACCCTTACACTAGAATCCATGAAGTATAGACGTACAGGAAGCTAGTCTATAGACACACCCTTACCCTAGAATCCACGAAGCATAGACGTACAGGAAGCTAGTCTATAGAGACACCCTTACATTAGAATCCATGAAGCATAGACGTACAAGAAGCTAGTCTATATACACCCTTACACTATACTCCATGAAGCATATACGTACAGGAAGCTAGTCTAGAGACACCCTTACACTAGAGTCCATGAAGTATAGACGTACAGGAAGCTAGTCTATAGACACTCTTACCCTAGAATCCATGAAGCATATACGTACAGGAAGCTAGTCTTTAGACACACCCTTACACTAGAATCCATAAAGCATATACGTACAGGAAGCTAGTCTATAGACACACCATTACACTAGAATCCATGAAGCATAGACGTACAGGAAGCTAGTCTATAGAGACACCCTTTCACTAGAATCCATGAAGCATAGACGTACAGGAAGCTAGTCTATAGACACACCCTTACACTAGAATCCATGAAGCATATACGTACAGGAAGCTAGTCTATAGACACCCTTACACTAGAATCCATGAAGCATAGACGTACAGGAAGCTAGTCTATAGACACCCTTACCCTAGAATCCATGAAGCATAGACGTACAGGATGCTAGTCTTTAGACACACCCGTACACTAGAATCCATGAAGCATATAGGTACAGGAAGCTAGTCTATAGACACACCCCTACACTATTATCCATGAAGCATAGACGTACAGGAAGCTAGTCTATAGACACACCATTACACTAGAATCCATGAAGCATAGACGTACATGAATATAGTCTATAGACACACCATTACACTAGAATCCATGAAGTATAGACGTACAGGAAACTAGTCTATAGAGACACCCTTACACTAGAATCCATCAAGCATTGACGTACAGGAATCTAGTCTATAGAAACACACTTACACTATAATCCATGAAACATAGACGTACAGGAAGCTAGTCTATAGACACACCCTTACACTAGAAAACATGAAGCATAGACTTAGAGGAAGCTAGTCTATAGACATAGGGCGTACCCTTACACTAGAATTCATGAAGCATAGACATACAGGAAGCTAGTCTATGGACAAACCCTTACACAATAACCCATGAAGCATAGACGTACAGGAAGCTAGTCTATAGACATAGGGCCTACCCTTACACTAGAATTCATGAGGCATAGACGTACAGGAAGATAGTCTATAGACACACCCTTACACTAGAATCCATGAAGCATATACGTACAGGAAGCTAGTCTATAGACATAGGGCCTACCCTTACACTAGAATCCATGAAAAATAGATGTACAGGAAGCTAGTCTATAGACATAGGGCCTACCCTTACACTAGAATCCATGAAGCATAGACGTACTGGAAGCTAGTCTATAGATACACCCTTACACTAGAAACCATGAAGCATAGACGTACAGGAAGCTAGTCTCTAGACACACCCTTACACTAGAATCCATGAAGCATAGACGTACAGGAAGCTAGTCTATAGATACACCCTTACACTAGAATCCATGAAGCATAGACGTACAGGAAGCTAGTCTATAGACACACCCTTACACTAGAAACCCTGAAGCATAGACGTACAGGCAGCTAGTCTATAGAGACACCCATACACTAGAATCCATGAAGTATAGACGTACAGGAAGCTAGTTTATAGACACACCCTTACACTAGAATCCATGAAACATAGACGTACAGGAAGCTAGTCTATAGAGACACCCTTACACTATAATCCATGAAGCATATACGTACAGGAAGCTAGTCTATAGACACCCTTACACTAGAATCCATGAAGCATAGACGTACAGGAAGCTAGTCTATAGACACCCTTACACTAGAATCCATGAAGCATAGACGTACAAGATGCTAGTCTATAGAGACACCCTTACCCTAGAATCCACGAAGCATAGACGTACAGGAAGCTAGTCTATAGAGACACCCTTACATTAGAATCCATGAAGCATAGACGTACAAGAAGCTAGTCTATAGACACCCTTACACTATAATCCATGAAGCATATACGTTCAGGAAGCTAGTCTAGAGACACCCTTACACTAGAATCCATGAAGTATAGACGTACAGGAAGCTAGTCTATAGACACTCTTACCCTATAATCCATGAAGCATATACGTACAGGAAGTTAGTCTTTAGACACACCCTTACACTAGAATCCATAAAGCATATACGTACATGAAGCTAGTCTATAGACACACCATTACACTAGAATCCATGAAGCATAGACGTACAGGAAGCTAGTCTATAGAGACACCCTGTCACTAGAATCCATGAAGCATAGACGTACAGGAAGCTTGTCTATAGACACCCTTACCCTAGAATCCATGAAGCATAGAGGTACAGGATGCTAGTCTTTAGACACACCCGTACACTAGAATCCATGAAGCATATACGTACAGGAAGCTAGTCTATAGACACACCCCTACACTATAATCCATGAAGCATAGACGTACATGAAGCTAGTCTATAGACACCCTTACGCTAGAATCCATGAAGCATAGACGTACAGGATGCTAGTCTTTAGACACACCCGTACACTAGAATCCATGAAGCATATACGTACAGGAAGCTAGTCTATAGACACACCCCTACACTATAATCCATGAAGCATAGACGTACAAGATGCTAGTCTTTAGACACACCCGTACACTAGAATCCATGAAGCATATACGTACAGGAAGCTAGTCTATAGACACACCCCTACACTATAATCCATGAAGCATAGACGTACAGGAAGCTAGTCTATATACACACCATTACACTAGAATCCATGAAGCATAGACGTACAGCAAGCTAGTCTATAGATACACCCTTACACTAGAGTCCATGAAGCATAGACGTACAGGAAGCTAGTCTATAGACACACCCTTACACTACAAACCATGAAGCATCGACGTACAGGCAGCTAGTCAATAGAGACACCCTTACACTAGAATCCATGAAGTATAGACGTACAGGAAGCTAGTCTATAGACACACCCTTACACTAGAATCCATAAAACATAGACGTACAGGAAGCTAGTCTATAGAGACACCCTTATACTATAATCCATGAAGCATATACGTACAGGAAGCTAGTCTATAGACACCCTTACACTAGAATCCATGAAGCCTAGACGTACAAGAAGCTAGTCTATAGAGACACCCTTACCCTAGAATCCACGAAGTATAGACGTACAGGAAGAAAGTCTATAGAGACACCCTTACATTAGAATCCATGAAGCATAGACGTACAAGAAGCTAGTCTATAGACACCCTTACACTATAATCCATGAAGTATAGACGTACAGGAAGCTAGTCTATAGACACACCCTTACACTAGAATCCATAAAACATAGACGTACAGGAAGCTAGTCTATAGAGACACCCTTATACTATAATCCATGAAGCATATACGTACAGGAAGCTAGTCTATAGACACCCTTACACTAGAATCCATGAAGCCTAGACGTACAAGAAGCTAGTCTATAGAGACACCCTTACCCTAGAATCCACGAAGTATAGACGTACAGGAAGAAAGTCTATAGAGACACCCTTACATTAGAATCCATGAAGCATAGACGTACAAGAAGCTAGTCTATAGACACCCTTACACTATAATCCATGAAGCATAGACGTACAGGAAGCTAGTCTATAGAACACCCTTACACTAGAATCCATGAAGCATAGACGTACAAGAAGCTAGTCTATAGAGACACCCTTACACTAGAATCCACGAAGCATAGACGTACAGGAAGCTAGTCTATAGAGACACCCTTACATTAGAATCCATGAAGCATAGACGTACAAGAAGCTAGTCTATAGACACCCTTACACTATAATCCATGAAGCATATACGTTCAGGAAGCTAGTCTAGAGACACCCTTACACTAGAATCCATGAAGTATAGACGTACAGGAAGCTAGTCTATAGACACTCTTACCCTATAATCCATGAAGCATATACGTACAGGAAGCTAGTCTTTAGACACACCCTTACACTAGAATCCATAAAGCATATACGTACATGAAGCTAGTCTATAGACACACCATTACACTAGAATCCATGAAGCATAGACGTACAGGAAGCTAGTCTATAGAGACACCCTGTCACTAGAATCCATGAAGCATAGACGTACAGGAAGCTAGTCTATAGACACCCTTACCCTAGAATCCATGAAGCATAGAGTACAGGATGCTAGTCTTTAGACACACCCGTACACTAGAATCCATGAAGCATATACGTACAGGAAGCTAGTCTATAGACACACCCCTACACTATAATCCATGAAGCATAGACGTACATGAAGCTAGTCTATAGACACCCTTACGCTAGAATCCATGAAGCATAGACGTACAGGATGCTAGTCTTTAGACACACCCGTACACTAGAATCCATGAAGCATATACGTACAGGAAGCTAGTCTATAGACACACCCCTACACTATAATCCATGAAGCATAGACGTACAAGATGCTAGTCTTTAGACACACCCGTACACTAGAATCCATGAAGCATATACGTACAGGAAGCTAGTCTATAGACACACCCCTACACTATAATCCATGAAGCATAGACGTACAGGAAGCTAGTCTATATACACACCATTACACTAGAATCCATGAAGCATAGACGTACAGCAAGCTAGTCTATAGATACACCCTTACACTAGAGTCCATGAAGCATAGACGTACAGGAAGCTAGTCTATAGACACACCCTTACACTACAAACCATGAAGCATCGACGTACAGGCAGCTAGTCAATAGAGACACCCTTACACTAGAATCCATGAAGTATAGACGTACAGGAAGCTAGTCTATAGACACAACCTTACACTAGAATCCATAAAACATAGACGTACAGGAAGCTAGTCTATAGAGACACCCTTATACTATAATCCATGAAGCATATACGTACAGGAAGCTAGTCTATAGACACCCTTACACTAGAATCCATGAAGCCTAGACGTACAAGAAGCTAGTCTATAGAGACACCCTTACCCTAGAATCCACGAAGTATAGACGTACAGGAAGAAAGTCTATAGAGACACCCTTACATTAGAATCCATGAAGCATAGACGTACAAGAAGCTAGTCTATAGACACCCTTACACTATAATCCATGAAGCATAGACGTACAGGAAGCTAGTCTATAGACACTCTTACCCTAGAATCCATGAAGCATATACGTACAGGAAGCTAGTCTTTAGACACATCCTTACACTAGAATCCATAAAGCATATACGTACAGGAAGCTAGTCTATAGACACACCATTACACTAGAATCCATGAAGCATAGACGTACAGGAAGCTAGTCTATAGAGACACCCTTTCACTAGAATCCATGAAGCATAGACGTACAGGAAGTTAGTCTATAGAGACACCCTTACACTAGAATCCATGAAGCATATACGTACAGGAAGCTAGTCTATAGACACCCTTACACTAGAATCCATGAAGCATAGACGTACAGGAAGCTAGTCTATAGACACCCTTACCCTAGAATCCATGAAGCATAGAAGTACAGGATGCTAGTCTTTAGACACACCCGTACACTAGAATCCATGAAGAATATACGTACAGGAAGCTATTCTATAGACACACCCCTACACTATAATCCATGAAGCATAGACGTACAGGAAGCTAGTCTATAGACACACCATTACACTAGAATCCATGAATCATACACGTACAGGAATATAGTCTATAGACACACCATTACACTAGAATCCATGAAGTATAGACGTACAGGAAACTAGTCTATAGAGACACCCTTACACTAGAATCCATGAAGCATTGACGTACAGGAAGCTAGTCTATAGACACACCATTACACTAGAAACCATGAAGCATAGACGTACAGGCAGCTAGTCTATAGAGACACCCTTACACTAGAATCCATGAAGTATAGACGTACAGAAAGCTAGTCTATAGACACACCCTTACACTAGAATCCATGAAGCATAGACGTACAGGAAGCTAGTCTATAGACACACCCTTACACTAGAAACCATGAAGCATAGACGTACAGGAAGCTAGTCTATAGACACCCTTACACTAGAATCCATGAAGCATAGACGTACAGGAAGCTAGTCTATAGACACTCTTACCCTAGAATCCATGAAGCATATACGTACAGGAAGCTAGTCTTTAGACACATCCTTACACTAGAATCCATAAAGCATATAGGTACAGGAAGCTAGTCTATAGACACACCATTACACTAGAATCCATGAAGCATAGACGTACAGGAAGCTAGTCTATAGAGACACCCTTTCACTAGATTCCATGAAGCATAGACGTACAGGAAGTTAGTCTATAGAGACACCCTTACACTAGAATCCATGAAGCATATACGTACAGGAAGCTAGTCTATAGACACCCTTACACTAGAATCCATGAAGCATAGACGTACAGGAAGCTAGTCTATAGACACCCTTACCCTAGAATCCATGAAGCATAGAAGTACAGGATGCTAGTCTTTAGACACACCCGTACACTAGAATCCATGAAGAATATACGTACAGGAAGCTATTCTATAGACACACCCCTACACTATAATCCATGAAGCATAGACGTACAGGAAGCTAGTCTATAGACACACCATTACACTAGAATCCATGAATCATACACGTACAGGAATATAGTCTATAGACACACCATTACACTAGAATCCATGAAGTATAGACGTACAGGAAACTAGTCTATAGAGACACCCTTACACTAGAATCCATGAAGCATTGACGTACAGGAAGCTAGTCTATAGACACACCATTACACTAGAAACCATGAAGCATAGACGTACAGGCAGCTAGTCTATAGAGACACCCTTACACTAGAATCCATGAAGTATAGACGTACAGGAAGCTAGTCTATAGACACACCCTTACACTAGAATCCATGAAGCATAGACGTACAGGAACCTAGTCTATAGACACACCCTTACACTAGAAACCATGAAGCATAGACGTACAGGAAGCTAGTCTATAGACACACCCTTACACTAGAAACCATGAAGCATAGACGTACAGGAAGCTAGTCTATAGAGACATCCTTTCACTAGAATCCATGAAGCATAGATGTACAGGAAGCTATTCTTTAGACACACCCTTACACTATAATCCATGATGCATAGACTTACAGGAAGCTAGTCTATAGACATAGCGCCTACCCTTACACTAGAATTCATGAAGCATAGACTTACAGGAAGCTAGTCTATGGACACACCCTTACACTATAACCCATGAAGCATAGACGTACAGGAAGCTAGTCTATAGACATAGGGCCTACCCTTACACTAGAATTCATGAAGCATAGACTTACAGGAAGCTAGTCTATAGACACACCCTTACACTATAATCCATGAAGCATAGACGTACAGGAAGCTAGTCTATAGACATAGGGCCTACCCTTACACTAGAATTCATGAAGCATAGACATACAGGAAGCTAGTATATAGACATAAGGCCTACCCTTACACTAGCATTCATGAAGCATAGACGTACAGGAAGCTAATCTATAGACACACCCTTACACTAGAATCCATGAAGCATATACGTACAGGAAGCTAGTCTATAGACATAGGGCCTACCCTTACACTAGAATCCATGAAAAATAGATGTACAGGAAGCTAGTCTATAGACATAGGGCCTACTCTTACACTAGAATCCATGAAGCATAGACGTACAGGAAGCTAGTCTATAGATACACCCTTACACTAGAAACCATGAAGCATAGACGTTCAGGAAGCTAGTCTATAGACACACCCTTACACTAGAATCCATGAAGTATAGACGTACAGGAAGCTAGTCTATAGATACACCCTTACACTAGAATCCATGAAGCATAGACGTACAGGCAGCTAGTCTATAGAGATACCCATACACTAGAATCCATGAAGTATAGACGTACAGGAAGCTAGTCTATAGACACACCCTTACACTAGAATCCATGAAACATAGACGTACAGGAAGCTAGTCTATATAGACACCCTTACACTATAATCCATGAAGCATATACGTACAGGAAGCTAGTCTATAGACACCCTTACACTAGAATCCATGAAGCATAGACGTACAGGAAGCTAGTCTATAGACACCCTTACACTAGAATACATGAAGCATAGACGTACAAGAAGCTAGTCTATAGAGACACCCTTACCCTAGAATCCACGAAGCATAGACGTACAGGAAACTAGTCTATAGAGAGACACCCTTACATTAGAATCCATGAAGCATAGACGTACAAGAAGCTAGTCTATAGACACCCTTACACTATAATCCATGAAGCATATACGTACAGGAAGCTAGTCTATAGACACTCTTACCCTAGAATCCATGAAGCATATACGTACAGGAAGCTAGTCTTTAGACACACCCTTACACTAGATTCCATAAAGCATATACGTACAGAAAGCTAGTCTATAGACACACCATTACACTAGAATCCATGAAGCACAGACGTACAGGAAGCTAGTCTATAGAGACACCCTTTCACTAGAATCCATGAAGCATATACGTACAGGAAGCTAGTCTATAGACACCCTTACACTAGAATCCATGAAGCATAGACGTACGGGAAGCTAGTCTATAGACACCCTTACACTAGAATCCATGAAGCATAGACGTACAGGAAGCCAAACCATTTCAATCATGATTGAACCTACTTACCATCGCCACCAGCCAACCGTATGGGCTAGCCAGCACTTTCAGCATTGCTATCTGACCTTATGTCACCTATTCAGTTCTACCACTTGTTAATCCGACTAATAATAATAATAATAATTATTATTAAAATAAGGTTCTATGAGATCAATCTAGTTTTATATAGTGTGTTTTATGTCTATGCACAATGCAGGGGCGACAACAAGCATATTTGATTAAGATAAATGGTGACTGTGTATCCGCCCTTTGTATACACTACCAGTATAACTATTCATTAGATCAAGTTTTGCTAGAATATACTTATACAGAGTTCATTGCAATATGCATAGCTAATTTCACTCATATTTCGTTCGTTTAAAATGTTAAATAATATAAACGTTGGTCTCTAAAATATGTACATAGGCTGTCCGGTTAGCGCAGTGGTTAGCGCGCTCGCTTCTCACCAATGCAACCCGGGTTAGATCCTCGGACCGGGAAGTATGTGAGATGGTACGGCTGTCGCCAGATCAGACAGGTGGGTTTTCTCCGGGTACTCCGGTTTCCTCCCACACAAATGACAACATATACGCTTTCATCCGCGCCAACGAGAGTGATTAATATAAATTGTTAAAACTTGCTTAGCAATCATTGTAAAATAAATAAAGATTAATCTTGTCTACAGTTACGTTGTTGTATATTCTATAACACTGTTCTACATGTATTGATTTCTATCTATGTGCATGCTATATAGGGCACCACCTACTTACATAGTATCCCATGGATGTATAAAACACGCATCAATATAATATATCACATTCTACCAACTAAGGCAAACTAATAATGTTATTTCAAACTTTGTTTATTGTTGGGTTTATTGTTAGTGATCGTTAATAGTTTAGGTGTTCCACATAGCAGTCAGGGTGTTCCGCATAGCAGTCAGGGTGTTCCACATAGCAGTCAGGGTGTTCCACCTAGCAATCAGTGTGTTCCGCCTAGCAATCAGTGTGTTCCACCTAGCAGTCAGTGTGTTCCACCTAGCAATCAGTGTGTTCCGCCTAGCAATCAGTGTGTTCCACCTAGCAATCAGTGTGTTCCACCTAGCAGTCAGTGTGTTCCGCCTAGCAGTCAGTGTGTCCCGCATAGCAGTCAGGGTGTTCCACATAGCAGTCAGGGTGTCCCGCCTAGCAGTCAGTGTGTCCCGCATAGCAGTCAGGGTGTTCCACATAGCAGTCAGGGTGTCCCGCCTAGCAGTCAGTGTGTCCCGCATAGCAGTCAGGGTGTCCCGCATAGCAGTCCGGGTGTCCCGCCTAGCAGTCAGTGTGTCCCGCATAGCAGTCAGGGTGTTCCACCTAGCAATCAGTGTGTTCCGCCTAGCAATCACGGGGTCCCGCCTAGCAGTCAGTGTGTTCCGCATAGCAGTCAGGGTGTTCCACCTAGCAGTCAGTGTGTTCCACCTAGCAGTCAGTGTGTTCCGCCTAGCAGTCAGTGTGTTCCGCATAGCAGTCAGGGTGTTCCGCCTAGCAGTCAGGGTGTTCCGCATAGCAGTCAGGGTGTCCCGCCTAGCAGCCAGGGTGTCACGCATAGCAGTCAGTGTGTTCCTCATAGCAGTCAGTGTGTTCCGAATAGCAGTCAGGGTGTTCCACCTAGCAGTCAGTGTGTTCCGCATAGCAGTCATGATGTCCCGCCTAGCATTCATGGTGTCCCGCATAGCAGTCAGGGTGTTCCACCTAGCAGTCAGGGTGTTCGGCCTATCAGTCAGGGTGTTCGGCCTATCAGTCAGTGTGTTCCGCATAGCAGTCAGTGTGTTCCGCCTAGCAGTCATGGTGTTCCGCCTAGCAGTGAGTGTGCCCCATCTAGCAGTCAGGGTGTCTCGCCTAGCAGTCAGGGTGTTCCACCTAGCCACCAAGGTGTCCCGCATAGCAGTCAGGGTGTCCCGCATAGCAGTCAGGGGATACCGCATAGCAGTCAGGGTGTTCCGCCTAGCTGTCAGTGTGTCCCGCATAGCAGTCAGGGGGTCCCGCATAGCAATCAGGGGGTCCCGCATAGCAGTCAGGGTGTCCCGCATAGCAGTCAGGGGGTCCCGCATAGCAGTCTGGGGGTCCCGCATAGCAGTCAGGGTGTTCCACATAGCAGTCAGGGTGTTACACCTAGCAATAAGTGTGTTCCGCATAGCAGTCAGTGTGTTCCGCATAGCAGTCAGTGTGTTCCGCCTAGTAGTCAAGGTGTTCCCCGCCTAGCAGTCAGTGTGTTCCGCATAGCAGTCAGTGTGTTCCGCATAACAGTGTGTCCCGCCTAGCAGTCATGGTGTCCCGCCTAGCAGTCAAGGTGTTCCGCATAGCAGTGTGTCCCGCCTAGCAGTCAGGGTGTCCCGCCTAGCAGTCAGAGTGTCCCGCCTAGCAGTCAGTATGTTCCGCCTAGCAGTCAGGATGTTCCGCCTAGCAGTCTGGATGTCCCGCCTTGCAGCCAGGGTATCACGCCTAGTAGCCAGGGTAGCACGCCTAGCAGTCAGGGTGTTCCGCCTAGCAGTCAGTGTGTCCCGCCTAGCAGTCAGGATGTTCCGCTTGGAATTCAGGGTGTTCCGCCTAACAGTCAGGGTATCACGTCTAGCAGTCTGGATGTTCCGCCTAGCAGTCAGGATGTTCCGCCTAGCAGTCAGGGTGTTCCGCCTAGCAGTCAGGGTGTCCCGCCTAGCAGTCAGGGTGTCCTGCCTAGCAGTCAGGGTGTCCCGCCTAGCAGTCAGGGTGTCCTGCCTAGCAGTCAGGGTGTTCCGCCTAGCAGTCAGGGTGTCCCGCCTATCAGTCAGGGTGTTCGGCCTATCAGTCAGTGTGTTCCGCATAGCAGTCAGTGTGTTCCGCCTAGCAGTCATGGTGTTCCGCCTAGCAGTGAGTGTGCCCCATCTAGCAGTCAGGGTGTCTCGCCTAGCAGTCAGGGTGTTCCACCTAGCCACCAAGGTGTCCCGCATAGCAGTCAGGGTGTCCCGCATAGCAGTCAGGGGATCCCGCATAGCAGTCAGGGTGTTCCGCCTAGCTGTCAGTGTGTCCCGCATAGCAGTCAGGGGGTCCCGCATAGCAGTCAGGGGGTCCCGCATAGCAGTCAGGGTGTCCCGCATAGCAGTCAGGGGGTCCCGCATAGCAGTCTGGGGGTCCCGCATAGCAGTCAGGGTGTTCCACATAGCAGTCAGGGTGTTACACCTAGCAATAAGTGTGTTCCGCATAGCAGTCAGTGTGTTCCGCATAGCAGTCAGTGTGTTCCGCCTAGCAGTCAAGGTGTTCCGCCTAGCAGTCAGTGTGTTCCGCATAGCAGTCAGTGTGTTCCGCATAGCAGTGTGTCCCGCCGAGCAGTCAGTGTGTCCCGCCTAGCAGTCAAGGTGTTCCGCATAGCAGTGTGTCCCGCCTAGCAGTCAGGGTGTCCCGCCTAGCAGTCAGAGTGTCCCGCCTAGCAGTCAGTATGTTCCGCCTAGCAGTCAGGATGTTCCGCCTAGCAGTCTGGATGTCCCGCCTTGCAGCCAGGGTATCACGCCTAGTAGCCAGGGTAGCACGCCTAGCAGTCAGGGTGTTCCGCCTAGCAGTCAGTGTGTCCCGCCTAGCAGTCAGGATGTTCCGCTTGGAATTCAGGGTGTTCCGCCTAACAGTCAGGGTATCACGTCTAGCAGTCTGGATGTTCCGCCTAGCAGTCAGGATGTTCCGCCTAGCAGTCAGGGTGTTCCGCCTAGCAGTCAGGGTGTCCCGCCTAGCAGTCAGGGTGTCCCGCCTAGCAGTCAGGGTGTCCCGCCTAGCAGTCAGGGTGTCCCGCCTAGCAGTCAGGGTGTTCCGCCTAGCAGTCAGGGTGTCCCGCCTAGCAGTCAGGGTGTTCCGCCTAGCAGTCAGGGTGCCGCCTTGCAGTCAGGGTGTTTCGCTTAGTATTCAGGGTTTCCGCCTAGCAGTCAGGGTGTCCGCCTAGCAGTTAGGGTGTCCCGCATAGCAGTCAGGGTGTCTCGCCTAGCAGTCAGAGTGTCCCGCCTAGCAGTCAGGGTGTCCCGCCTAGCAGTTAGGGTGTCCCGCATAACAGTCAGGGTGTTCCGCCTAGCAGTTAGGGTGTCCCGCATAGCAGTTAGGGTGTCCCGCATAGCAGTCAGGTTGTCCCGCCTAGCAGTCAGGGTGTCCTGCCTAGCAGTTAGGGTGTCCCGCCTAGCAGTTAGGGTGTCCCGCATAGCAGTCAGGGTGTCCCGCCTAGCAGTTAGGGTGTCCCGCATAGCAGTCAGGGTGTTCCGCCTAGCAGTCAAGGTGTTCCGCATAGCAGTGTGTCCCGCCTAGCAGTCAGGGTGTCCCGCCTAGCAGTCAGAGTGTCCCGCCTAGCAGTCAGTATGTTCCGCCTAGCAGTCAGGATGTTCCGCCTAGCAGTATGGATGTCCCGCCTTGCAGCCAGGGTTTCACGCCTAGCAGCCAGGGTAGCACGCCTAGCAGTCAGGGTGTTCCGCCTAGCAGTCAGTGTGTCCCGCCTAGCAGTCAGGATGTTCCGCTTGGAATTCAGGGTGTTCCGCCTAACAGTCAGGGTATCACGCCTAGCAGTCTGGATGTTCCGCCTAGCAGTCAGGATGTTCCGCCTAGCAGTCAGGGTGTTCCGCCTAGCAGTCAGGGTGTCCCGCCTAGCAGTCAGGGTGTCCTGCCTAGCAGTCAGGGTGTCCCGCCTAGCAGTGAGTGTGCCCCATCTAGCAGTCAGGGTGTCTCGCCTAGCAGTCAGGGTGTTCCACCTAGCCACCAAGGTGTCCCGCATAGCAGTCAGGGTGTCCCGCATAGCAGTCAGGGGATCCCGCATAGCAGTCAGGGTGTTCCGCCTAGCTGTCAGTGTGTCCCGCATAGCAGTCAGGGGGTCCCGCATAGCAGTCAGGGGGTCCCGCATAGCAGTCAGGGTGTCCCGCATAGCAGTCAGGGGGTCCCGCATAGCAGTCTGGGGGTCCCGCATAGCAGTCAGGGTGTTCCACATAGCAGTCAGGGTGCTACACCTAGCAATAAGTGTGTTCCGCATAGCAGTCAGTGTGTTCCGCATAGCAGTCAGTGTGTTCCGCCTAGCAGTCAAGGTGTTCCGCCTAGCAGTCAGTGTGTTCCGCATAGCAGTCAGTGTGTTCCGCATAGCAGTGTGTCCCGCCGAGCAGTCAGTGTGTCCCGCCTAGCAGTCAAGGTGTTCCGCATAGCAGTGTGTCCCGCCTAGCAGTCAGGGTGTCCCGCCTAGCAGTCAGAGTGTCCCGCCTAGCAGTCAGTATGTTCCGCCTAGCAGTCAGGATGTTCCGCCTAGCAGTCTGGATGTCCCGCCTTGCAGCCAGGGTATCACGCCTAGTAGCCAGGGTAGCACGCCTAGCAGTCAGGGTGTTCCGCCTAGCAGTCAGTGTGTCCCGCCTAGCAGTCAGGATGTTCCGCTTGGAATTCAGGGTGTTCCGCCTAACAGTCAGGGTATCACGTCTAGCAGTCTGGATGTTCCGCCTAGCAGTCAGGATGTTCCGCCTAGCAGTCAGGGTGTTCCGCCTAGCAGTCAGGGTGTCCCGCCTAGCAGTCAGTGTGTCCTGCCTAGCAGTCAGGGTGTCCCGCCTAGCAGTCAGGGTGTCCTGCCTAGCAGTCAGGGTGTTCCGCCTAGCAGTCAGGGTGTCCCGCCTAGCAGTCAGGGTGTTCCGCCTAGCAGTCAGGGTGTCCCGCCTTGCAGTCAGGGTGTTTCGCTTAGTATTCAGGGTTTCCCGCCTAGCAGTCAGGGTGTCCCGCCTAGCAGTTAGGGTGTCCCGCATAGCAGTCAGGGTGTCTCGCCTAGCAGTCAGAGTGTCCCGCCTTGCAGTCAGGGTGTTCCGCCTAGGAGTCAAGGTGCTTCGCCTAGCAGTCAGGTTGTTTCGCCTAGTAGTCAGGGTGTCCCGCCTAGCAGTCAGGGTGTCCCGCCTAGCAGTTAGGGTGTCCCGCATAACAGTCAGGGTGTTCCGCCTAGCAGTTAGGGTGTCCCGCATAGCAGTTAGGGTGTCCCGCATAGCAGTCAGGTTGTCCCGCCTAGCAGTCAGGGTGTCCTGCCTAGCAGTTAGGGTGTCCCGCCTAGCAGTTAGGGTGTCCCGCATAGCAGTCAGGGTGTCCCGCCTAGCAGTTAGGGTGTCCCGCATAGCAGTCAGGGTGTTCCGCCTAGCAGTCAAGGTGTTCCGCATAGCAGTGTGTCCCGCCTAGCAGTCAGGGTGTCCCGCCTAGCAGTCAGAGTGTCCCGCCTAGCAGTCAGTATGTTCCGCCTAGCAGTCAGGATGTTCCGCCTAGCAGTATGGATGTCCCGCCTTGCAGCCAGGGTTTCACGCCTAGCAGCCAGGGTAGCACGCCTAGCAGTCAGGGTGTTCCGCCTAGCAGTCAGTGTGTCCCGCCTAGCAGTCAGGATGTTCCGCTTGGAATTCAGGGTGTTCCGCCTAACAGTCAGGGTATCACGCCTAGCAGTCTGGATGTTCCGCCTAGCAGTCAGGATGTTCCGCCTAGCAGTCAGGGTGTTCCGCCTAGCAGTCAGGGTGTCCCGCCTAGCAGTCAGGGTGTCCTGCCTAGCAGTCAGGGTGACCCGCCTAGCAGCCAGGGTGTCATGCCTAGCAGTCAGGGTGTTCCGCCTAGCAGTCAGGGTGTCCCGCCTAGCAGTCAGGGTGTTCCGCCTAGCAGTCAGGGTGTCCCGCCTTGCAGTCAGGGTGTCATGCCTAGCAGTCAGGGTGTTTCGCTTAGTATTCAGGGTTTCCCGCCTAGCAGTCAGGGTGTCCCGCCTAGCAGTTAGGGTGTCCCGCATAGCAGTCAGGGTGTCTCGCCTAGCAGTCAGAGTGTCCCGCCTAGTAGTCAGGGTGTTCCGCCTAGGAGTCAAGGTGCTTCGCCTAGCAGTCAGGGTCGCCTAGTAGTCAGGGTGTCCCGCCTAGCAGTCAGGGTGTCCCGCCTAGCAGTTAGGGTGTCCCGCATAACAGTCAGGGTGTTCCGCCTAGCAGTTAGGGTGTCCCGCATAGCAGTTAGGGTGTCCCGCATAGCAGTCAGGTTGTCCCGCCTAGCAGTCAGGGTGTCCTGCCTAGCAGTTAGGGTGTCCCGCCTAGCAGTTAGGGTGTCCCGCATAGCAGTCAGGGTGTCCCGCCTAGCAGTTAGGGTGTCCCGCATAGCAGTCAGGGTGTTCCGCCTAGGAGTCAAGGTGTTTCGACTAGCAGTCAGGGTGTCCCGCCTAGCAGTTAGGGTGTTCCGCCTAGTAGTCAGGGTGTCCCGCATAGCAGTCAGGGTGTCCCGCCTAGCAGTTAGGGTGTCCCGCATAGCAGTCAGGGTGTCCCCTAGCAATCAGCGTGTCCCGCCTAGCAGTTAGGGTGTCCCGCCTAGCAGTCAGGGTGTCCCGCCTAGCAGTCAGGGTGTCCCGCCTAGCAGTCAGGGTGTCCCGCCTAGCAGTTAGGGTGTCCCGCATAGCAGTCAGGGTGTCCCGCCTAACAGTCAGGGTGTCCCGCCTAGCAGTTAGGGTGTTCCGCTTAGCAGTCAGTGTGTCCGCCTAGCAATCAGGGTGTCCGCCTAGCAGTCACTGGTGTGTAGTCGACAATAACTTACAGTGGTGTACTACAAGTGCTGTGAAGTCGACATTAACCACACTCCCATGGAGGCTCTTTTTTACAAACTCCTGTCAATTATGTATAAAACTCCTGTCAATTATGTATAAAACTCCTGTCAATGTATAAAACTCCTGTCAATTATGTATAAAACTCCTGTCAATTATGTACACAGAAGAAATATACAAAACATTCTTGTTATAGCAAAATTGCCGAGTAGCATGATGGGAGATAAACGTGATATTTATAGTATATTTCTATTATAATATTTGTCTCCCTTAGATGATAAAAAAGTATTTCTATCCAAGCAAACAGTCGAGTCGTTAAGTTCCTGGGTTCCAGTCTGTCGTTTTTTTCACTTTTTAACTTCTGGCAAAATTTATATAATCAGAAGCTCAATACGGCCCAATTAATAGTCTCGGTGTTAAAATATATTTATTTGACTGACCAGGCAAATTATTCGACGCCTGTATGCGACTTGTATACCACGGTAACCTATCATAACGGATGGTCACGGGTTCGAGCCCCGCTCAGACCGTGTCTCTTTATAATATGAAAAAAATGGCAGTTTCTTCCAGAGGTTAGTGCACCAAGTACTGATCCCATTCATGCACATTATATAATGTATGTGAACATGTTATGCATTTGTAACCAGGTTTATAAACTCGTATGTCGATTCCTCTCCAAGAATTATAATAGTTCACGTTGCTGTATGGCTGTCGGTGCCAAATAGCGAATCTATTTAGGACAGTGTTATGTAACGTTACTGTATGTTTTCGATGGGGCATATATGTTTATCTTATTACTACATACACAATACACAGTTGTCGGTGTTTCGTAAAGCTTGATTGTTTATTTTGAATTTGAAAAAATAGTAAAATAGTTGGACGTTTGGATAATGCGATACATGTATACACTTTTTCGTCAAAGGGAGATAATTGCATTTTGAATACGGCAATAAAGTCTATTTTCGTTCGTACAACAGAAAGCCGCTGAAGGTTGTATATATGTAATCACCATTGCCTCCCTCTATATGGCTGCCACTGTGGGCTTCTACCCACACACTCTGACCTTTACTAACGTGGATGATAGCTGTGTTAGTGCCCTGCATGTCTTGGTATTTATGTTGTCCTGGAAATTAAATAGAAACCATCTGTATAGAGTAACCATACACTCATCACTACATATAGATATACTTGTATAACAAGCGTGCGTGGAATTATTGAGGATGGAAATACTGATCTAGAACATATTCCTAAACGTCTGGGAACTGTGACATCATTTCTGTTAGCTCGCAAGATATAACGAGTAGTTTCTTGCATAGATGGAGAACATAATTCAGAAAGATAATCTTACCCATGCTTGCTCATATTAACTGTTGCATTATACGTCGATCTACAAGTAATACATCCTCTTTGATACGCCCAGTACATATTAATTAATACATCCTCTTTGATACGCCCAGTACACATTAATTAATACATCCACTTTGATACGCCCAGTACACATTAATTAGTACATCCCCTTTGATAAGCTCGGTACATATTAATTAGTACCTCCCCTTTGATAAGCCCAGTACATATTAATTAATACATCCCCTTTGATAAGCCCAGTACATAATAATTAATACACCCCCTTTGATAAGCCCAGTACATAATAATTAATACACCCCCTTTGATAAGCCCGGTACATATTAATTAATACATCCCCTTTGATAAGCCCAGTACATATTAATTAATACATCTCCTTTGATAAGCCCAGTACATATTAATTAATGCATCCCCTTTGATAAGCCCAGTTATAATAATAATGAAATGGCTAACTACTTAACAAACAACTGCGACAAACATTAAATCATGTTTCCAGCCCCTTGTTATTTATGGGTGATAGTTGAGGTGTGATGTTGTGGTGGGGCGTGTATTCATGTGCATCTCCAGAAGTTTAAAATGTATTTTAACGTTTGAAGGGTAGTGCAAGATGCGCCTAATTTCAGACCTACCTCTTGTTATTTTTAATTCCAGGTGTATTGCAGCGATACAAGGGATTTCGACATTTACCACAATTTCTGTTTTACGCTTATTTATCGTCGCTACCGGTTACCCATATGAGCGATGCCTTCTGAAGAGATTAGTCATTTTAGATTTTGGAGGATAGTGCAATGATACAGAGAGAGACCCATTCCAGAGTCTCCTCTGGTTCGTTTACGTGCACGGTGTAAAGCACCGACACGAGACCTCGGTTTAACGTCCCAACTGAAAGACTGATAATTATACTAGGGTCAGAGGGGGGATCGAACCTGCGATCACTGGATTACCAGTCCAACGTGTTAACCACTGGACTACAGATCCGTCTGTGTATTTCAGACGTTTGTTTTACGTTTATTTATCGTCGCTACCGGTTGCCCATATGAGCGACGCCTACTGAAGAGATTAGTCATTTTAGATTTTGGAGGATTGTGCAATGATAGAGACAGAGACCCATTCCAGAATCTCCTCTGGTTCTTTTACGTGCACGGTGTACAGCACCGACACGAGACCTCGGTTTAACGTCCCATCTGAAAGACTGTTAATTGTATTAGGGTCAGACGGGGGATTGAACCTGCGATCACTGGATTACCAGTCCAGCGTATTAATCACTGGATTACAGATCCGTCTATGTATTTCAAGCGTGTGTGTTTTACGTTTATTTATCGTCGCTACCGGTTGCCCATATGAGCGACGCCTCCTGAAGATATTAGTCATTTTAGATTTTTGGAGGATAGTGCATGATACAGACAGAGACCCATTCCAGAATCTCCTCTGGTTCTTTTACGTGCACGGTGTAAAGCACCGACACGATACCTCGGTTTAACGTCCCATCTGAAAGACTGTTAATTTTATTAGGGTCAGGCTGGGGATCGAACCTGCGATCCCTGGATTACCAGTCCGACGTGTTACCACTGTACTACGGATCCGTCTGAAATTTACTTGAGACATAGTCATAATTACACGCTTCATTTTTACAGTTTAATTGAATAAAATTGATTTCACAGGTTATAAGAACCGAGCGGTCTAAGGTGCTAGTACTTCGCACTGCGTTACAATACCACAGTTCCGTGTGAGTTCGAAACATTATACAATGAAATATATCTACATTTAGTTAACTATACTGTTCATTTTATTAGGTACAAAACATTTGTGTCATCTGAAATGATATTTTTGTTCGAGGTATTAATGAATAAATGATATTTTCCAAAATTGGGGTTGTTAAAAGTGTTTTATATTTATTAATGTTTATTTACTTGATTGTTTATTTCGTGCGTTTTATTTTATTTTATGCAGTCTATACATGTAATACTATTACATTTCATTTCAATGTTTAACAATTTAAATCACTATTCCGTCTTCACTGGCAGTATACGTTGAGCTGCCGCACTCATCAGCCGAGTCGTTATCCTCAGAATCGGAGCCATGGATGACGATGACTACCTCAATTGGCTGTTCTTCCGGAGTAGTGATCTGAGAGTTGCATATCTAGGATCAGTCTCTCCACTCTGACGATTTCAAATATTCTCCTGGCATTTTCAATGTTTCAAATGGTACAATGTCATGTATGCTCGATTACACAATAGCGGGAATGTTTTTGTTTTTGTTTTTTTTTTTAAT